>CM071953.1:0-170000 GCA_036784905.1 Acrossocheilus fasciatus | reverse complement strand
CCACATAAACAGAGTAAGGAGAGATGACTGAGGATGATGGCGAATGATTTACAGATCCTGAGCACCACTGACAAGCATTGATCTTGTAAAATGTGTGGCAAGTACTGCCGCTCCATAGTATAAACAGAGTTTGTGCGATCGTGAATCTCCAAAGTGAAAGTGAAACTAAAAAGCGATTGTGTATTCGAAAGCAGTTTCAGTGCCCCGCATATTAATAGCGGCTCCCTGATGCCCGAATTTTATTTACAGTATAATTACCCAACGATATAACTGCACGAGAAAGTATTGAAATATATATATTTTCCCTGTGTTTCCGTCCTGCTGTGTGAGCTACTGAAATGAGCCGCACTGTGAAACAGCCAATCAGAGCGGAGCTCAACATTATTATTCATGACCCTCCCAAATAAGCCAATAACAGACCGTTTCATTCTAGGGAGAAATCCCAGGGTTGTAAATGCACATGTTGGCCCTTACCTAAGCCACATGCCTTCAATAAAGATATCAGAGAACAATTTAAAATATGGTATCAATGCATTCTATGGCACCTTTAAGGTATGACTTGTTAGCATTAATGAATTAGTAGGGGTGAGAATCACTTGGTGTCTCAATTCGATTTGATTCTTGGGGTCACGATCCGATATATGCCATGACATCACAATATTCACACCAGTGCAGTATCCTCATTCAGACCGGTTCTGGTTTCACTGGAATTAGTCCAAACCGGTGCAAGGAAATCAGATTTAAATAAAATTAAAATGAAACTGAAACAAAATTATTAATGTACACTCAAAGATTAGTTAGAGTCTAACCAAAAAAGGAGGAGATGTGCAGTGTAATAGAGTCATCAGAAATATGAAGGAACGATGCATGATGCTATCGAATCCTTCACAGAAATAGGATTATGAGTGACTTAAAACTACATGTAGAAAAATATATATTACACTCTTGCTGATTTGCCTCATTTTATTGTTAATATTTAGCCTAAGGTTCAGGATATTTTCACACACTATCATAACCAGGAATTGTTGGTTGGCATGGCAACCACACCCACAGTCCCTCATAACTAGAGTTGCGTATAATGCCTTACTGTATTCTAATTACTTTTCACATATTTTAGTCTGGCATTATAGTTTGGGAAATGTTCAACAAGTGAATGTGTACAAGTTTGTCACAATAACCCTAACTAAGTAAAAAATGGTAACACTTTATTTTAAGGTCTCTTAAGTAGTTGCTAATTAGCATGCATATTAATAAAATATTAGCCATGTATTAGTAGTAATTAAGCACATATTAATGCCTTATTCTACATGACCTTATTCTTCATCCCTAATCCTACCCAACACCTAAACTTAACAACTACCACACCAACTATTAATGAGCAGCAAATTAGGAATTTATTGAGGGGAAATGTCGTAGTTAATAGTTAATAAGTGTTCCCTATTCTGAAGTGTTACCGTAAAAATAAATGACTATTCAGAATGAGATCCTTTGCTGGATTAAGCCGCGTCGCATCGCATACTTCTTCTGAGATAAATTCAAGGCTTATTCCTCATAGCGCGTCTTCCAAAAACTAAAAGTAGCCGAGATGAACATGATGGATCTTTCTTTGTTTACAGAGGTGATGTGATTTACCTATGCTAACTATGATCAAAGGCGGCTGTGAAAACAAATCTGAATCATTAATTAATTTTATTTTAAAAATGTACAAACACCTAACCTTTCATTGAAGAATAAGAATTTAAAATGGGAGAGAAAGCTCATTATGAAATAAACATTTTTTCTCTTATACACATTGACCACAGTTAACGGCACCCTTTTATTCAATACTGTTTGAAACCTCCGTTTGCCAGTTTAACGGCTCTAAATGTTCTCCTGTAATGCCTGATGAGGTTAGAGACACCTGACCAGAGATCAGAGACCATTATAAGATTTCTAACAGAGTCAGTCAGTTATTTATTTTTTATCTGTTGGTATTTGATAGAATCCATGATGCCATGCGTCTAAACAAGATCCAGGACCTCCAGCAGAAATATAAGCCCACAACATCAAAAATACAGCAGTATATTTCATTGTACACATGGGGTACTTTTTATCCCTGTGTTCACCAAACCCATCTTGAGTGTTTGCTGCTAAAAAGCTCTTTTTTTAGTTTGATCTGAGCATAGAAGCCAGTCCCTGCTGGAGTTTGTTTTTGGATGAGCGAGGAGAATCATATTTTTTGAAAGATCAAATGGATAAACAACGACTTATTTTCTAGGGCTGGGTTTTGACACAAATTTCACGATTCGATTCGAATCTCATTCACAAGCTTGCGATTCGATTACCAATTTGATTCGGTATAATATTGATTTTGGATGTATATCAGGTACAGTACATGCCAAATTTTCCCAAGAAAAAAAACAAAAACAAAAACAAAAAACCTTTCAACTAATGCTGTAAAATATACATGAGAGTCAGTTGGTACAACATTACTATAATATTGAAGGTTAAAATTGACTGATTTGTTAAAATTACATTTAATGCAGTTTTTAAAATAATAAAAAGTTACAATTAACCTACATTAATATCTCTAATTCAATTCAGTTTTTTTTTAAATATAAACAATGGTGGCAGTCATAAAAACTTGATTTATTCAAACATAAACATTGAAGAACAGTAAATGAATGTGTTATGATACATATATTTAGCAAAATGCCCGTCTCTACAGTTCATTTTTCTTTATTTTTTATTTTATCTGACAAATGCATTTATGATCACTGAATATGTTTTTCTGAGGTAAATGTGACGTTACATGACATTGTTTACAAGCCGTTATATTGACGTTTATCAGTCAATCACTGACTGAGTGATTACATGAGACAGGATACGGATTGTAAAGTTGTACTCTTTCTTTTAACTTACCTTCGAATGTTTAGTCATGTTTATTTTGTGCTGAAACTGGTATTAAAGTGGAGGAGATGATCGGTTCACGTGCGCCTCGCGCTGCTGCGTCTGTTGAACTGAGCGCTACAGCGATCTGTCTCTCCACAACGGCATTTATTGTTTGAATACTGCAATATAATGGACAGAATTTGAAATCTGAGACTGTGTTTCATATTAAAAGTACCAAAGCACAATGCTTATTGTGATATATTGGATGAGAAGTGCCCTTCAAAGTTCCTTCCATTAACTGAAAACAGACTAGACTAATCAGTTCTTGGGATTTAAGAATCGATATCGTTCCGTAAAAATGAGAATAGATTAATATCGAGATACCGATATTTTTTACCCAGCCCTATTATTTTCACAGCCTTCTTTGATCATATTTACCAAGGGTATAAATAATATTGAGCACAACTGTATATGTATACTGTAGCCTAACTCGCAGATCTGAATGTAGATTACTGTAGCGCTCCAGACATACTTCACATTCACTTCACTTCACGTTCAGACTGCATAAAGCCTGCTTCACGCTGTAAGAATCAGTGCTGATGTTAATGAATGAGTATTCACACTGAAACTGAACGGCATCACACATTCATGTAAACACTCATTCACACCATCAACACACTCATGCACTTGTTTTTCTCCTCCACTGCTGCTCCAACATCGCTTTATTAATTAACTGTTAGACATTTTTTAGAATTTGTGAATTGATTTGAATCAATAGAAAATAGAATTAAGATTCACATTTGAATAAATTTTTACGACCTCTATCGGTGCGTTCAGACCTTGCACGAATAAATCGTGCTATTCGCGCGTAGTTGGACGCTTGAAAATTGAGTTTACTCGCTTCATTCGCGCGTGAAATTCAAGTCACAACAGACGCGAATTCGCGTCAAGGAGGGGCTTCTGCCAGGCGGCTCCAGTCTCATTACACTTCACTGGTCCAATCACAAATAACGATTTTTTACTGTATTATTGTGAGTGTATTTGCAATAGGATAATTAGAATGAATGTACAAATGTTTGCCCTAAGTAGCCTATTCTAGTCTTAACATAGAAATAATATTTTTATGTAACAAATAGGCTATAAATTATGATTTACTATGTTGTGCACAAAGTAACACACCAAGCAAGATCCTTTTGATTCCCGTTTCTATAAAAGTACGAAGATGTATCGTACAGCTCCGGGTATCCACATACAGCGACGATGATTTTGTGCTCCATTGTTGTTTCAGATTTCTGCCTCCCTCGCTACGTCGTGATCACGTCACTACTAGAGCAAGCTCCTGATTGGTTAACACGGCGCGAATTTTCACCAAAGTTCAGATTTTTCAACTCGCGCGAATCACGTGTTAAGTGCGTCAAACACCCAAAACGCTCAATTCACGCCACGTCATTCGCGTCTGGTACGAACGCACCTTATGAATTACGTATCAAATTAACGGTTATAAAGCACTTAATCTAGGTCAATGAGTGCGTTTACATGGACCCTCTTGTAAAGCCTAGGCAGGGAAGAACGCACACACATGTTTAACTGAAGAAACTAATCTAACTTCATCCGCTCGTAAAATGAGCAAATGACCAACTTGCGTCCGGCCATACTCCCTTTACCACCCGAGAGACTCGTAAAACATGATAAGGTGAGGATGAACGGCCCGCGCTACATCTGTTGGGAGTTAAACAACGGATAATTACTCCTTTGGAGAAGCTCCAGAACCAGAGTGTTCGCGATACTGCGACCCCGCTAACATAAACTACCTTTCCGATAAACAAAATTTGACTGACTTACAACTTCGCTTCAACAACGACGATCACCAGAGACACACAACGTGATACTCCTCATGACCTCAGAACCTCAGCTCTGGTCTCTTTTCTCTTACAACCAAGGAATGTGCCTCTCTCTTTTCTTCTCCAGAAAGCACCCAAACTTTCATGGGCTTTGCCAAGAGACAATCCAGAAAAGACTGCTGCTATTAAAAGCAATATACTCAAGAGACGATATTTGTATATGAATGTGGTATTTTATGTTCCATATATCTGACTGTAGTTATCAGAACTGAAGATATTTTTAATCTATGACTTAACCATTTAGTAGGTAAAATTATAGGTGTTCAGTATAAGTACCTCATGTTTGATATTGATTTAAGCCTTATTTTTATTCCAATAAGATGAAAAGGATGAATGTTGACTTTTAGCATCATAAGGTATGATTATAACACTTTGTAGAAATCTGCTAGGATATTGTGGCTCATGTGACATATTTATGAGCAGATAATGTATGCACGAAGAAGAAGTCGTGTTGGGCGGGGCTCCGCCCTACAGAGACAATATGATTGGGTCAGACAGTGAAAAGGATGGACTTAATTCTGTCCGATAAAAACAGATACCCCAACTTTGTCTTAGAAGAAGAGAAAAAGAAGCAGAGCTCAGAAAAGAAAACCGGGGTGAACAACCGGTTGAAACCTGCAAGGAAACTTGGCTGAAAGTCTGGGCGTTGCCCTCCTGATCCTGCTGCGAAACATCTGGCTGATCATCTCAAAGACTTCAACACTGTCAACTTCAGACCAAAACTTGCAAAGAACTTTAAAGCCTTGCCATTCGCGCGCTGCCCAGAAGCCACGAATCGTAGAGAGGATTTCCGAGTGACGTCACGCGACAACAACACAGCGCGAAAGTCGGGGATTCCCTCAAGAAGTACAGCCTTCAACTCAACTTCACTCACAGCAAGTAAAACAAACAAATCTCTTATTCGCTGAAGCTGAATTGAATTGAATGAATCGTTAAAAGATAACAATAACTGAGTCTTCTGTTTGTGACGGCCTAAGGTCGTTTTATTCTCGGGAAGGAGAATAGCTTAACTCTTCAAACTGCTTTGATCTTGCCATAGTGTGTGTATATGTGTGTGTATGTGTTTTGTTTGTATTATACCCTAGAATAGTAAATAAACTCTCGATTCATTTTTAATGAATAAGTCTGGTGCCGTGATTTTCAAATCTTAAATTATTTGCCATAGATCGTGTTACCTGTGCTCAGAGATTTCCCAATCAAATCTGTATTATCAACAATATGAAGAATTGCTAATTTATACTGTATTAATACTTGCTGGTCGAGCAGTTAATAAGGCATAAATTGTACCTTCTGATTAATATCAATTAATCTATACATTGGTGATTAATATTAATTAATCCGATCAAAGTCGGATTTCTACGATTTGATTCCCTAAAGCTAAAATTTATAAATAAAAGGATAAAACCCTTGCTAATCCTTTACAGAATAATGGTGGAGAATAAAGCTGGCATTAGTTTGATTTGAAAATTCATAAACACCAGAAAAATATTGATGTATCTTTGCTATTTTTAACCGGAAGAAATAGCGGAGATACAGAGAGACAGCGTGAGTTTGTTTGCTTGTTGTGGTACTGTATGCTTAGTTGTGGTACAAGACATAAAGCGTTTGAATGAAATAACAACTAGAGTTGTTTAAAAGGAAATTAACTGCAGTAATTAATTTGTCTGCCGAGACAAAATTAAGGCGCTCTGCGCGGATATAAGGAAAAAATAAGCGTGTTCCTTGTTTTATTCCTGTCATAAGGCCTTTCAATAGTTTTGATCTGCATTGCGGAATCCGATGTGGAAACAATTAAACTATTAAAGCTCCCGTAGGTGAGGATATCAGATTAGCTAACTGTTTATTTCTCTGCCATTTTAATAAGACGCGACACTCAGAGAAGTGGCAAACGCGTTCTTTGGGAGAATTATTGATCCTGATCAAGAGATGAAATTGTGTGATTAAAAAAAAAATCCACTGTGTTCTGTCTGTGAGAACAGATCAGAAGTTACGAGGTGCCGTGGCCTCGGTTGCGTTTTTGGTATTAATTGCAGTAAATCTGTATATTAATTTACCTCATTCGAAGGAGTGAGATAAGTCAGCGCTATAAGAATAGAAAAGATTCTAAAATAGTGCTTGTGGTTTTTCAGGAGTTAAACACACTTACACCGCCGTGTGTGAGGAAACTGTGTATAACTCACAACCTGTGCGTCACCATAGTGACAGGTTTGGCCGAGAAGTGTCATAATAATTAATCTATGGATTAATTTATCTCGCTCTAAATTAGTTGAGATTTTGTTTTTCAGTGCTATACAGAAACTCATAGTGCTTTTGGTTGTTCAGAACAGAGCTAGCTCACGTGAGTAGACAAGCCTAGCTTGAAACTCACTGGCCAGAGTGGGCGTGTTACTGACAGCCTTGGACGGAAGTCCTCCAAGGTTCGTGTCCGGAACACTTTCAGTGCGTGGGCTCCGCCCCAGCGCCATTTTTGAGTTTTGGTAAACAATAGCATAGCAGAAAAGCTAGCTAATGAGTTTGCATTGAAGCGTAGGCCAAACTAGTAGCATTGAAGGCTAGCTATCAGCACGTAGATGTGGATGTTTTGCAGTGTGTGTTGCAGTGTGTTTTGATGCGGTTACCCATCCTAGACTAACTCACACTAAGACTTGCATATCATTCCTATCTCTCTCTTTTACCCTTCCTTTCTGTTATTGCTCACCTCCCATTTAAAATAACCTTAACAAATACAAACTTAAACCATCGCGCTGCACTGCGGCTAACTATCATAGGAAATTAGTTAGCGATCTCACCTGTGGTTTAATAAGCATTTGTTCAAAGGTTTTTAGCGGGTATCAGTTTAATAACTGGTTTATTAGGAATTAATTCTGGGTTTTGGCCTCATTACTTTGATAATACAGTGATTAAATGAATTATGAACCGGCCCTATGATTTTAACGATATCAGTTGATGCGTTGCTATTGTCAAGCATTTGAAATTGTTAATCGAATGTCAGAATTAATTACAAATTTGAAATTAATTTAAGTTCATTAAGTAATTTCAGCTCCTGCTCCCACCTAGCGGTGTAGTCACGGATCGGTTAATCATAGGGGCTTTGATAATTTGACAATAACATTGAGATCTTAATCACTGACTATCAAAGTGTTTCAATTTTCTGGCCTGAAAATTTTTAATTTTCTTTAGGAGTAATTAAGATGGTATCGATTAATTTGTTCTTGTGACCTTCATGACACAAGGAGGAATTAATAACCTGTTATAGGGATCCAAATTCAATTCAAGATTGATAATTTAATTTCATAATCGCAAATTTGAAAGTTTAATTTCATTTCATTAAAGAATTTCAGTTCCTGCTTCCACATAGACTGATTAACATAATTATAAGTGCTTTTATAATTTAATGAATTATAAATTGCTCTTATGAATTTTGAATGACATCAGTGAATGCTAGGAACCTACTATCCTTGGGAAACCTAAAATTGTAATTTAATTTCAGAATTAATTACGGGTTTGAAAACTCTAATTCAATTTAATAATTAATTACAGTTCCTGTTTTCCAGATTGCAACAATAATTGTTGATTAATGAAATGTTAATTGCTCTGATAATTTGAATGATAACCATCTGTGGATTTTGATAATTGATTATCATTATTGCTCTGAAATTTTTAATTTCATCAGATTTCGGGTTTGGCTTCCCTATTTCAATGATACATTACTGAACATTTTTAATCCTAATCATCCTACCAGTTTAATGATAACATCATTAAAGTGTAATTAGAAACCACAATTTCTAATTTGAAACTCCAAATTAATTCGCAATCAAGTTCTGGTCCTACTTGTTAGGCCTCATTTTCTCTCCTTCAGTTTGTTTAATTAACTCAGCTAAAACTTTATGGGTTTATGCTTGGCTTAAGCCTGATTGTGAATAGCGCTCCCCCTAGTGTTTGACTGGTGAAGTGACATTGCCTCTACGGTAGGCCCGGCCGTGGGATTCCGCTGGACAATTTAACTTCCCATCAAACCTAGGACATAAGAGCCTTAACCTCCCAATTAAGCAAAACCCCAAAAGGAAATTAGAGTTTCCTCCAAAATTTAGGACAGTTGGTTTGAGCCTATTAAAACAGCAAAACCAACCCCCTAAGCGTATCAATTTAACAGCGCCACCACAGTGACACCCTTGGTACTAATCCTAAAAATTGGGAGGAAATCCTCACTCTTCTTCCTTTTCTCTGGTTTCCTTGTTGCTATCTTCTAATGTGATTATTGCTACTGTTTGCTGAGATTGTGCCTGTGGGATTGTCACAAACAGAGGACCTTAACCCTTGAACAGGTATTTGTGGAACTTGAGACGACATTTCAAAACTGTTTTCCATTTAATGTCCCCTCTGTAAGATCCTACCCTGCCAGGCTAAAACAGATCAGTAAACCTTAAGCACGCACAAAGGACACTCAAACTAGCGTTGTGATGTCAATTTGCTATTAAGGGACCAGTACTGTCATTGCTATTGTTTTCCTTCACCCAGAGAAAATTAATAGCAATCACAGACTTACAAAAAATTAATTCCCATTTACAATTCTCTGACTAGAAGCACCCTTCGAAATCAGACTTAACAAAAAAAAAAAAACAAGAGAAAAATCTGACACCAGAAAGGAGTATTTTGTTTGTTTATTTTTGTGTTTGACTTTCCCTTTACAGGAAAAAGGGAAGCATCCAAATATTACCCTGTTCCTTGCTCTGTTGGTGTTCTTCTTTCCTTTCTCTGTTCTTCAGCTGTGTGACCTGCGTGTGTGTGTTCAATTTTTCCCCCACAGAGGCTACAAATTAGAAGCACGCCCCCAGAGGACCACAGTCACAGAGAACCACACTCAACATTAGCACATACTTTACATTGCACTCTTACACCCTGTTTGCTTTGTTTGTTTTGTTTTGTTTTGTTTTGTTTTCTCTTCAAGGTCTGTGTCAGTCACGGTTGGAGATCCCCCTCATTCCAGAACATGTCTCACAAAACAGAACATGTTGGCCACTGGGAAGATCTAGAAACATGGCTCAGTGTGGCGACAGACAGCCTCCTCCCTAAGGCTGCTGAAACACTCAAACATCAGACACAGGACCAGCTAGACGACAACATAACAAACCTCATGGCACAAGACCCAAGTCAAAGCTACACTCACAAAGAATTAGCCAAGATCACCGGTTCCTTAAGTCACACACTCATCGCCACCCTCAAGTTGAGCGACAAGCACGCTGCACAGCTCCAGCAGGAGTTAACACGCGCCCAACGACGCATCGAGCAGCTGGAGCTGGAAGCTCAGGAAGGACGGGAAAGGCCGGATGAGGCGGAACAAGGCGCCGAGGAGGAGATCAATAAGCTAAAAGAAACCCTAGTAGCTAACACCCAAGAAATGGAACAGGTCAAGGCAGACTACGTTGATCGTTCAAACAAGCTACAGTATGCAGAACAGCTACTGGAAAAGGCGAGGGCTGACTTCAGGGATAAGAACAGCAGAATCAAAGCCCTTGAAACTCACCTGGATGAGTCAAGAAACGAGATCAGCCGCCTAACACGACAGCTCGACGACCTCAGAGAGGAATCCGATAGTTTCCAAGAGGAACTCAAGCACGCGTACGAACTGCGCCGTGAGCCGTCGAGGACACGACGTGCACCGACCTCACCTCTGCCAAGCAGGACCGGGTCACCCGTTCCTGGACCGACGCATGAGCAAAAGGTGGAGGGGGTGGTGTTGAAACATTCACCAGCTCCCTCTGAAGAACTTCACGTCACAGCAAAGCCAAAAGAACCTGCCGCAACCAGCCGCAGATCGTCGCATGGCTTGGACCTGAAAGACCTCGACAAGCTCGCCAGGAACATTGGCAAGTTCACCCCCAGCGTGCCAAATAGCCAAAATGTCCAAGCTTACCTCCAAGATATCGATTTCCATCTGGAAATGCGACCTAACGTTACGGACAAAGATAGACTCTATTTACTCCGAACGACATCCAGTCCTGAAGTTCGCTGCTTCCTGGACAGGCAGCCTGCTCACACAAAGACTGATTATCAACTGCTCCGAGAAGCCCTCATTAAAGAGTTTTCCGATCCTGACTCCGAACAAGGCTTAGTGGCTGCCCTGGAGACAAGACAAGGACGTCACGAACCTCCTCAAGCCTACTACAGCCGACTCAGACGAGCATACTTCGGAACTCGCAATGAACCTGACATGGAAGATGATTTGAACTTCAAAACTCTCTTCCTGAGAAACCTCCATCCCGGAGTAAGTCATCATCTTGGCGTTCTCGCATGTCCACGAACAATGAATGCTCAGCAGTTGCGAGACTTGGCACAGAAGGCCTACGGCAAACAAAAGATGGCCTCAGAAAAGAGCTCCAAAACTCCAGCAGTTCTTGACTTCAACACTCAAAGTCAAGGGCTGGCTCTAGAGGGCACCCAACGCCAAGACAATGCCAAGCCGCCATCCAGGGAGTGGAATGCACCCTCGTCCAACAAAGAACGAGACTCCCACGCTGGTACCCAATCTAAACAGAGGTACGAACGCTGGGATGGACCACGTGGACATCAACGCTCACCTGGACGGAACTGGGAAAAGTCATGGGACCAATCAAGGCCTCAGGAGAATCAATGGGAGAGATCGTGGAACCAGCCAAGCTCATTTGGAAACTCAAGAGGAAAAGGCTCATGGGAATCCGACGGAAACTCCAAGGGAAAACGACAAACTCACCCTGGAGCAACCAGTCCAAGGAATCGACGAAAGAAGTCACAAAGATTCCAAGATGACCGAGCTCAAACTGAATCCACACAAGAACGAAAGACACCACCGTGTTTCGACTCACAAGAGCTGATGAAAATGATGATGAAAGAGTTCTTCCAACGAAAGGAGGAGGATCGGAAGTGGGAAAAGATAGAGAAACCAGATTCAGCCTGACTAGCGGCCAGGAGAGAAGGCAGCGACCAGTTGACCCAACCAGGCACAGAAAACAGCACTCCCTCACCTCACTCTCAGAGAACCGTAACCACCCTAGCTTCAGGTGGACACGAAATCCCACGTGAAAACCTAGCAACAGAGTTAGACACTAACTCAACACTCAATCCTCTAGGTCATAGCAGTGTCCAACAAACACCTGCTGACGAATCCCATCAAGTTCCTGAAAGTGCTGTCTTGGTCGTTTGCCACTCCTCCGACGAACACATCAGTCCTGATATCCTAACACTTTCCTCCCAAACTCCAGTCCCTCAACTCCTAGGCGATCTCATTGAGAAAGGTATAGCAAGAAAGTTTTACCTCTCCATCATCCTTGAACGACACATCAGAGTCGAAGCCCTTCTGGACACGGGGGCCGACATTACTCTAATGTCTGCCGAACTCCTCGAGGAAGTCCAAGAAGGAGCAAAGAGGACGAACAGAACCCTCAAACTCCAAAGGTGTGAACTGAACCTCCAAGCGTATTCCCATACGGGCCTACAACTGAAACATGTGGCTCCAATCCACCTGACAGTGGGATCAATGGATCTCATTCATCCAATCTATGTTTCCCCACTCAAAACATACCCACTCCTCATTGGGAAAGATCTGCTTAATCGTTTTGAACCTCTAATAGACTTCAAGCATCTAAAGATGTGGACACAAGTCCGTGAACCTCTGCCTTGCCAGTCATTGGACTCCAACGAGTCACAGTGTCAAGTCACAGACACCGCTCCCAATTCACAGAATGATGGTGCAGTATCAGAACCAAGGCCTGAACCAAGCTCAAGCAGCAAGGACCAGGACCCTCTCCTCTGCTCACTGCAAGAGCCTGAACCAAACGCAGGCCCCCTTCGAATCATGACGGCAATAGATGTCCACGGCACGTCAGTGTCAGATGCGACACTAGCCCTGTGGGCAGAAAACTCAGCCATTAGCCTGAAGCTATTTGAAATATTGAAGCAAAGACACCAAAGTCTACCACATGTTGCTAAACACAGCCGCTTCCCTCTCAGTCCCTGGTCAACGACCATGGCCACCTCCAAGATCGTCTGCGCTGTAGACATACGATGGAACAACAGACATCTGAGTCACTACTTCCTCGTAGTCCCTAAACTACCACATGACATCTACATTGGAGCGGATATCATCGTCCGGCTCAATGCTTGCATTGATACCATAAACGACATAATATGGGCTCCCCCGTCATGTCAACTGACAACGTCAGTCAATCTCAAGAACCTCCAGTCTGGTCAAACCATGCCAGACGCATGCGCTATGATCACTGAGCAAGAAGCCACAATACCTGCCTACAGCAAGAGTGTCAGTGTCCGCCTCAACATGCGACCTGGCCAGGCTCTCAACAGTAAGCTAGGCTTCTTCCAACCTTCCAGGACCTGCCTAAAGCTTGGACTGACCCTGGAAGCCACACCTCTCATTGAAGTGTCATCCCGTGCTGTGTATGTGTTGTTCAACAACTGTACGGCCCAAGACATCCATGTTCCCAAAGTCAGTCACCTGGGATGGCTCATCAACCAGGCGTTCCACGACTTTGAACTGACGGTACCTGTCATAGGCCCCATACCAGCCCAGCTGATGTCAGACGAATACAATGACACCGTAACATTCACAAAACCTCATGAAGTCATTGCCATCACTTCCATTCTGCCGGTGTCCAAAGAAAGTGTCTGCCGATCAGAACTAACAGATGACACTCACCTCGCTGTCTATGCTGTCTCAGCACAGCCTGCGACAGAGTCACCTACACAGGTGACCATCGGGGCCCAAAGCCCCTCAAATGACGCAGCTGCAGAAGAGCCCTACATCGGGTTCAACGCACAAATTCAGCAGATCCTGAGTGAGGCGGATGCCCTCCAAAATGAAGTGGATCGCCAAGGACTCAAAGAGGTTCTGTACAAGTACAAAGACTCCTTCGCAAAGGATTCACTGGACTGTGGACTAACCAACATCCACACCGTGCGCATCCCGACAAACCCAAATGCGCCACCCACATTTGTGCGGCAGTATAAAATCCCAATAGCGTCATATGAGCCAGTGCAAGAAATTGTTGACTCCATGCTGCAAAAGGGGGTCATCCGGCCCTGTAACAGCACATACTCTGCCCCGATATGGCCAGTCCTAAAACCCAACGGAAAATGGCGGCCCACCATAGATTATCGCAAGTTGAACCAACAAGTACCCTTGTCACGATGGCCTATGACCCAATTGGACCAAGAAATCCCAAAAATCAAAGGCTCGACAATCCTTTCCACACTGGATGTCGCCTCCGGGTTCTGGACGATCCCTGTCCACCCCGAAGACCAACATAAGCTTGCGTTCACCTTTGGCAATCGACAGTACACCTTCACACGGTGCCCTTTCGGCTACGCCAACTCACCAGCAGAATTCAACATCTTCCTGAATAAAGCATGCCCTGACGCCAGAGCAAGAGGCAACCTCGTTTATGTGGATGATGTTTTGCTGAAAAGTTTAAGCGTTGAAGACCACCTCAAAGAAATCGATCATGTTCTGAACCAGCTGACAACAGCAGGAGCTAAGATTGCCCTTCACAAAGGACAGTGGTGCAAAACTAAGGTGAACTATGTCGGCCTGCTCGTCGGACGAAACGGCATCGAGCCACAGTCGAACCGCATCCAAGCAATCCAAAGCATAAAGACGCCGACTAACATATCGGAACTGCGAAGCTTTCTGGGAGTGTGTAATTACTCACGACAGTTCATCGAGAACTATGCTGACATAGCACGACCACTAACGTCCCTCCTGAGAAAAGATGAAGCCTTCATTTGGACGGAAGCCCAGAACACAGCTGTGAGCCAACTCAAACAGCGCCTGTGCTCTGCTCCTTGCCTGGCTTACCCAGACCCAGGAAAAGAATTCTATCTGGACGCTGGATTCTCCAGCCATTGCCTCAGCGCAGGCCTCTACCAGCTCCATGACAAAGACAAGCGAGTGGTCGCCTATGCCAGTAAAACGCTGCTTGCTCCAGAATGCAAGTATTCAGACTGCGAAAAAGCTTTGCTTTGCACTGTGTGGGCTATCCAGCGTTTCTCTAATTACATCGGTGCACAGAAAGTCATCATCGAGACTTGTCATCAACCAGTCACCTACCTCAACAGTCAACGAATCAGAGATGGCATGGTGACCAATGCACGCATAGCTACCTGGCTAATGACACTCCAAGGACGGAACGTTGAGGCAAGATATGCCCAAAACTACAAATCCTCACTTGGAAACGGGCTAGCGGCCTGCCAAAACTGCTCAACGGAGACGTTGGACATCTCAGCGGAATCCAAAGAACCGCTACAACCACAACTGACGAATCACAGGTACTTCGAGGAGAATGTGTGTGAAGGGATGCCCACAGCATATGTCGATGGTTGCTCCTACAATCACAAGGGCATTTTAAAAGCTGGCGCGGGAGTGGTCTGGCTCAACAACGACCCTTGCCCACCGCAACAATTCAACTTAGGCCCTCACTCATCACAGTATGCAGAAATAGCCGCCATCCTCATCGCGCTACAAATGGCTGCATCCCACGACATCAAAGAACTCCTCATCTGTACTGATTCGAACTATGCCCGTCTCAGCTTCACCTGCCATTTAGCTGGATGGAAACAGAATGGATTCAAGACAGCTAACAACAAGCCTGTCAAGCACCAGGAACTCTTCCAAGCAAGCGATGCCATTGTCACCAACCACGACATGATCGTTTACTGGAAAAAGGTTCGAGGTCATTCGCGTCAACCAGGACAGGATAAAGAATTCAATGACCAAACCGATGCCCTCGCCAAAGCAGGTGCATTACACGGAGAGTCCTGGACATTTCAAGCCCTCCCACCCAACCCTTCCGTAGCAGCTATAACCCGCCGCCAACACGCCACTGGCGTTCAAACCCCCGCCTCCTCCCACATTGCCCTATCATCTCAGTTCGCTGCTGACGATCTCCTCACTCTCCAAACCGCGGATCCGACACTGCGAACAATGGCACTTCACATTTCCGATCCCTTAACTCATCCGATTGCCACCTCCGACCTAGCCACTTCCTCCGAGCTCCGCAAGCTCCACTCTATTAAGCACATGCTGCATCTACGAGACGGCGTTCTCATTTATGTCCCTGAGCCCCTTACTGCGCCAAAGCTCGTAGTCCCTCAGGGCCAAAGGGGGATGATGATGACACACGCCCACGATGCACCATGCGCCGGACACCATGGCGCCAAAGCCACCTATGAGACACTCAAGCAAGTAGCATACTGGCCTGGCATGCAACAAGACGTGGCGGAATACGTAAAAGGGTGCCTGGTGTGTTGCCAGTTCCAACCGGCAAACCCAAATCACCGAGCCCCACTGCAAAGGAAAGGAATGACCTTCCCCTGGTCGGACCTCCAAATAGACTGGGTAGGACCCCTGCCACGGTCGACACGGGGTAACAAATACTTCCTCACCGTGGTTTGCGAATTCACAAAGTGGATAGAATGCCTCCCAGCTCCCAATGATACAGCAGAAACAACAGCCTGCCTGTTAATGAACCACATCTTTTCAAGATTTGGACTGCCTTTAAGGGTCAACTCTGACCGCGGAACCCACTTCACCGCCGAAATCATGCAGGAAGTGTGGAAACTCCTGGGTATACAGGCCAAGCTCCATATAAGCCATCACCCAATTTCCTCGGGTCAAGTTGAACGGGCCAATAGAACAGTGGTTAGCATGTTAAAGAAGTACGTATCTACCAATCAAAAGGATTGGGATATTAAACTTCCCTTGGTGCTGATGGCCGCTCGGGCCACCCCACACCAGTCTACCGGAGTACCCCCGTTCACATTGATGACAGGGAGAAGTATGACGCTACCACTACACCTGCTGTACCAACCAGGTGACCTAAATCTCGTCACCGCCTATACCACTCACCAGTACCTGGAAGAGTTGCATCAGCACCTGAGAACGACTTTCGCCTTTGCGCAACAGCAACTCCAAAGAAGCGCGGAAGGTCGTAAAGCCTACTACGACCAAAAGGCCTCTCACCATGAGCTCAATGTCGGAGACAAAGTGTGGTACTACAGCTTTGCCAAACCAAAGCAGAACGCTTCCCATCGCCTGTCAAAGAAGTTCCTACCTCACTGGACAGGACCCCACGAGATAACAGACAAGCTCTCACCTGTCGCCTATCAAATCAAAATCAGACAAGGGCGCAGCGAGCAAGTCCTTCGATGGGTCCATCGAAACCAGATAAAGAGGCACCAGGGCTCAAACCAACAGGAAAAGGGGGAAGATCAAACCCACTGACACAGACCGACAATCATATGCTCTGCACCACACTAACATAAATTCTGTCGTTCTAGGAAAACATATAGCAGTCTAGCTTAAACACAACACTGACACACTCTCCTCCACCGCACTGCTAGGACCGACCTCTAGTAGAGAGGAGTTACTCCACACGTGACACTTGTTTGCTGCCTCACCTCATTCAGTGTCCGTGTGCCTTTTTTTTTTTTTTTGTTTGTGTCTTTCTGTGTATTTTTCCTTTTTCCCTCTTTCACTATCATTTCCTTGTCACTCTAGTCCCCTCATCAAGGAACTCCCTTAGCCGATCGTTAAACTCAGGTCCCGAAATTGAGATTGACTCCCTTCACTAACATTGCCAAAATTCATCGGAAACCGATGATTAGTCAACACTCTAGTGATACAGCCACATGCATTAGCCTGCCCAACCAAACTCTGTGGATCACTGTCCCTAAGGGCTCGATCCTCCACATTGACGAGTTAGCATTGTATCACCTGACCGACGATGAGTATCAGGCTGAAATCGAAATCTCGCCTTTTTTCAAACAGCATTCCTTCGTCCTCGATCCCGAATTGGAAGAAAGGATCAAGGAGGAAGGAACGCAATTAATTGATTTGACTCCGGTCAATACAGCTTTAGAAGCTATTGCACGCCTTCCGCCCGCTGGCGCGCCGATTATTCGGTCTTGGTCTGCCGCTGACACAGCACTTTGCATCTCTACTATTGTAGGATACGTTGTGACTTTGACACTGGCCTACCTCCTACACAAGCGAGTGAACGCCGTTCAAGAGTCTTTCAACAAATGCACGTCAGGCGTCCCGCGTTTTTTCCGACGTGATAAAACCGACCAAGAACCCGAAACTGAAAACTCAACAAACCTGATTGAGATCACGCCTATACCATCTCGTCGAACCCTTGACAATTAATCCAATCAAAATGACCTGATTACGAATCATCCTGAACCTTGCACCCTTATGTCCTCTCAAGTTCCCAACCTGTCCATTTTCAAATTGCCCTGCACCAGGGTTCAGTCAGTGATGGAGATGTTGTTTGTGTCTTGTGTGTGCCTGTTCTCCCTGTATCTTGTTCCAGCGCCCGCCGACGTTCGCAAAGGGAACCTCACCGAGCGAAGGGGGATGTGTAAAGCCTAGGCAGGGAAGAACGCACACACATGTTTAACTGAAGAAACTAATCTAACTTCATCCGCTCGTAAAATGAGCAAATGACCAACTTGCGTCCGGCCATACTCCCTTTACCACCCGAGAGACTCGTAAAACATGATAAGGTGAGGATGAACGGCCCGCGCTACATCTGTTGGGAGTTAAACAACGGATAATTACTCCTTTGGAGAAGCTCCAGAACCAGAGTGTTCGCGATACTGCGACCCCGCTAACATAAACTACCTTTCCGATAAACAAAATTTGACTGACTTACAACTTCGCTTCAACAACGACGATCACCAGAGACACACAACGTGATACTCCTCATGACCTCAGAACCTCAGCTCTGGTCTCTTTTCTCTTACAACCAAGGAATGTGCCTCTCTCTTTTCTTCTCCAGAAAGCACCCAAACTTTCATGGGCTTTGCCAAGAGACAATCCAGAAAAGACTGCTGCTATTAAAAGCAATATACTCAAGAGACGATATTTGTATATGAATGTGGTATTTTATGTTCCATATATCTGACTGTAGTTATCAGAACTGAAGATATTTTTAATCTATGACTTAACCATTTAGTAGGTAAAATTATAGGTGTTCAGTATAAGTACCTCATGTTTGATATTGATTTAAGCCTTATTTTTATTCCAATAAGATGAAAAGGATGAATGTTGACTTTTAGCATCATAAGGTATGATTATAACACTTTGTAGAAATCTGCTAGGATATTGTGGCTCATGTGACATATTTATGAGCAGATAATGTATGCACGAAGAAGAAGTCGTGTTGGGCGGGGCTCCGCCCTACAGAGACAATATGATTGGGTCAGACAGTGAAAAGGATGGACTTAATTCTGTCCGATAAAAACAGATACCCCAACTTTGTCTTAGTAGAAGAAGTGAAAAAGAAGCAGAGCTCAGAAAAGAAAACCGGGGTGAACAACCGGTTGAAACCTGCAAGGAAACTTGGCTGAAAGTCTGGGCGTTGCCCTCCTGATCCTGCTGCGAAACATCTGGCTGATCATCTCAAAGACTTCAACACTGTCAACTTCAGACCAAAACTTGCAAAGAACTTTAAAGCCTTGCCATTCGCGCGCTGCCCAGAAGCCACGAATCGTAGAGAGGATTTCCGAGTGACGTCACGCGACAACAACACAGCGCGAAAGTCGGGGATTCCCTCAAGAAGTACAGCCTTCAACTCAACTTCACTCACAGCAAGTAAAACAAACAAATCTCTTATTCGCTGAAGCTGAATTGAATTGAATGAATCGTTAAAAGATAACAATAACTGAGTCTTCTGTTTGTGACGGCCTAAGGTCGTTTTATTCTCGGGAAGGAGAATAGCTTAACTCTTCAAACTGCTTTGATCTTGCCATAGTGTGTGTATATGTGTGTGTATGTGTTTTGTTTGTATTATACCCTAGAATAGTAAATAAACTCTCGATTCATTTTTAATGAATAAGTCTGGTGCCGTGATTTTCAAATCTTAAATTATTTGCCATAGATCGTGTTACCTGTGCTCAGAGATTTCCCAATCAAATCTGTATTATCAACAATATGAAGAATTGCTAATTTATACTGTATTAATACTTGCTGGTCGAGCAGTTAATAAGGCATAAATTGTACCTTCTGATTAATATCAATTAATCTATACATTGGTGATTAATATTAATTAATCCGATCAAAGTCGGATTTCTACGATTTGATTCCCTAAAGCTAAAATTTATAAATAAAAGGATAAAACCCTTGCTAATCCTTTACACTCTTATTGCGATCATGAAGTTTTGGCAAAATTGCTATTAAAATTTATCTCATGTAAATGCAATACTTCGATCTAAATAATGCGATTAAGCTGAAGAAAGCATTTCTTAAGGAAGAAAGCATTGCATTTCTGGGGAACCAAGGAAACACTTCAAGGACATGTAACATCTACTCTTTCTGTGCTGTGGCGTATATAAACAATGGCGGAAAAATAGCTACAATTCTTAGTGAATAATACGAATAATGGAAATTGCATGTAAACGGGAATGAAAAGCATTGCTCTTGACATAAACATCATAACCCGATTAATTCCTTACTCTGATCGCATTATTTGTGTGCACATAAATGTAGTCAATGTTAATATACAAAAATAGTATTGCTCATTTTTAATCAATGTTCATTCATTCGTAATATACACACACATTACAAAACATTAATGTTTATTTTTACACAAATGAAACGCATATGTAGAAATGAACATAAGCATATATTCAGAAATGCTGTAGAAGTGTTGCTCAATGTTAACAGACTGAACTCTTCTGTGAATGTTGACTGAAGCCCCGGAGCCGTTCAGCATCAGGCGGATGGATGGAGTTTATAGCGCATGTCTGTGAGACTGCGATCTGAACCAAACACAGCGAGCGCTCGGCCTCACATACACATTACTGAGAGACTCGTCTCCCGAATCAACCGTACACCTCTCCTCAGGACAAACGCATCTCTCCAGACACACACACACACACACACACACACCTCAAATGCAGCTGACACGTTTGTCGACTCCCTTTAAACCATAAATAATCGTGGTTTGTTTATTTGCACAGCCATGTTTTATTAAAGCAGGACCGGTTAGGCTCAGTCCATTCATTATTGAATCGTCTCCTTCATAAACATGAATGTGTTGGTAATCCCACACGCTATGTCAAACAGCACACCATAAATAATGTAATTAAATTCAATAAACAGGCCTGTTCCTGCTCAGCGCTAACAGCTGCTGAATTACCGGCCAAACGCCGCAGAGCTCCATTCTCCAGAACACAGAACTGATTAGTTCTCCACACTCACACCCTGAGAGACTCAACGGCACAGGCTCAGTATGCAAAGCGCCTGCTCATTTGCATAAGGTGATTTTTCCAACGGTAAGACCAAACAATCCTCGCCCACACGTGTGACTGACTCGTCGCCGGATTCCAGCTTTAACGAATGCAAATATGAGCTGAAAACAGCTCTTTCACTTCTACACACAGTAAAGAGTGATCATGAGCTCCAGTGTCGGGACGCCTGAGTGAAAGTGAGCGCTGGTGTGTGTGAGATGCTCACCCCGATGATGCTCAGCTCTTTGAGGTAGTCTGTCCTGGGCTGGGCCTGCGGCACACATCCCGCCACAACCACCTTCTTATTCTGCTCCTGCGCTTTCCTGAAACACAACACAGTCAGCATCAGTCCGGCAGAGATGCCTGTAAAACCCCACGGTACCATAGCTTTTTGTTATTTTTAAAAAAAATACAATATTAAATAAAATGAAATGATTTATTTCAATACATATTAATGCTGTTAATAGTTAGTAAATAATACATTAAAACATTAGCATATGGCCTTCAAATATTGTTCACTTTAGTAAATACTGCATTAAAAAGATCAAATTAAACATTACTAATAAAAAGAAAATCAGAGAAACGCATTACACGCACACTGCCAGACAATCAGTGATGCACAGACCTATTCTGACATCAGACTTCTGGATCGACCCGTTATATCTTTACATTAAAAGTATCAACTTGATACCAAAGTACTGGTACTTTCGGCAACACCAGTGACGACAATGACTGATCAGCGATCAATCTGATATTCTGAAGCTTACGGCACTGGCCATTCATTAGCACTGGTTCTGACATGCTCAGTGAAAGCAATATCTATATCTCTCCAATCAGTCTGAAGGATCTTTTCTCTTCATTAACGTTACTTTTCTTCTGGTGTTTTGATGGTTTTTTTAGTGGCCTTATTAAGTCAGCTCTCCTCAATCAAGAAGCATCACTGCTGGTGTTTTCCTCTGATCTGCTCGAGTGCACACAAACTACAGTTGAACCACATCCTCCTCACACGTGCGTCATACAGCTCACAAACAGCAGAAATAAACCCAAACACTTCCCGATCAGAGCGCACAGCACACAACTGAAGCGTACAGTGAGCCACAGATCGGTCAGTCTGAAGACTGTGTGCAACAGAGACTCAGGGGAAGTGACAGTGATGCCCTCAGTGAGACGGGAAGCTCAGCCTCTCTTCAAAACTGTGTCTGTGTGTGTCTGTGTGTGTGTGTGTGTGTGTGTGTGTGTGTGTGTGTGTGTGTGTGTGTGTGTGTGTGTGTGTGTGTGTGTGTGTGTACACGTGTGTGTTTTTGTGAAAAGTCAGGACATAGATGTGTATAATGACGAGGGTATGACAGGTATTACAAGGTGAAGGTGACATCTCAGGACATTGACCCATGTCCCCACTTTTCAAAACGCTTATAAATCACTCAGAATTAGTTTTTTTGAGGAAAGTTGAGATGCACAGAGTCTCCTGTAAGGGGTAGGTTTAGGTGTAGGGTTGGTGTAGGACAATAGCACATACAGTAAGGACAGTATAAAAACCATTACGCCTATGAGAGTCCCCACTTTTCACAAAAACGAACGTGCGTGCGTGCGTGCGTGCGTGTGTGTGTGTACAGCAGCTGTCTGAATAGAGACAGTTCTCAGATGACAGCAGGTTCATGTACTGTGCCAGTCTGTACTGCAAATGAATTATGCAAGACTATCAGGAGTTCGAAAACAGTTCTTTCACATTTCTCTCTGATAAAACGCAAGCACCCACATGAAATATTCAGGTAACAACGGTTCCTTAAGTAAAGTGTCAAACAGCTGTGTTCAGTCTCTCCTAGAAGAGTAAGGTCTGATGGTGTGTCCTTGACACAGAAGCTGAAGAGTGTTTTCTGGACTGTTTGTTCAGTGCGGGACAGGCAGCTTCACACATTGACCGATGAGTCACGGAGCAAGCCGTCCAAACACTCCCGTGTCAGATGCTCCAATCACTCCGTTCCCTTATGAAGGACTGTGTACTGAAACACGCTAATGATGCTATTATCATGCAGCAAAGACACAACGAGAAAAACTGCTACTGAAATTCTGCCAAAACTGAGACACTTTCACTTTAACAAGCACCAACTGGAAGTCTTGCAGCATTAGCAGTCATAAACAATCTGCAATACTGTCCAGGTTTGCCCTGACGGAAACAGTTCACTGTCAACAGCAGGATGATTGTTGTTGTATGTGCGAGTGATTGCCATCTCGGTCTTCCTGAATGTTTGTAATCAGAAAATGATGATCCTACTGAGAGGAAAACACAAAAACAAGGCAGGGAAAGAGCAGAGAATCGGCTGATATCTGTGTGCCGTGACACCAGCATAGCAGCAGTTTATCATGCAACACTGACTCACACAGTTGTTTGTCTGGATTACCATACCACACGATTCCTAGACTGGAAAAAAAGCAAGGTACTGGTTCTTAATCTGGGGCTGGACCCCTGAATCACATAACGAGTAAGGATTAATTACTTTAACATACCATGTAATACAGGGCTCCAGACTAACATTTGAGGGCAGTGGCACAAGGGTTGTGACGGTGAGGAAATTTTCCCACCGGTTAATCGACGTGTAATACCGGTATCACCGTTTGGGGGGGGGGGGGGGGGGGGAGTGTTAGTTTGTTTGAGTTCAACAATGAAATACAATGCCTAACTCATAGAACTTAACAAAATGAATAAAAATACACCATGCAATATGCCTAATACTGTATAAAATAAATTACTTGGGCTACACAAAGGTATACAAAACTGAAAATCTGCAAACACTGTGAAACCAAATAAATAAGAAACATAGAACGTTTATTAGCAAAACGAATAAGAAAGCTTTGAGGCACGGCATACACTTTTGATATTAAATAAAATAGTAGAGGCTTGGTCAAAAAAAATAAATCAATAAAAATCCACAGGCAAAGTCACGCAGTTTGTGACGAACAGATATCCTTCATCAACCTCAAACATGGCTTATCATCTGAAATATGTAAGTATTAGCAACTTTACATGGCCGCTCAATCTAAGAGCAATGTGCGCTGTAGAAGTGTCTGTGTGCAGTGTGGCAGCTGAACAGCGCTCGCTGCAGGACAGAGGCGCCGGTGCGCTCGCTTGCTCTTAAAATACTCCCTCATTTTTGGTCATGCAGATAAGAGTAATACATTTATTAAATCTGTAAAGACTAG
Organism: Acrossocheilus fasciatus; assembly: GCA_036784905.1. Taxonomy (NCBI): domain Eukaryota; kingdom Metazoa; phylum Chordata; class Actinopteri; order Cypriniformes; family Cyprinidae; genus Acrossocheilus; species Acrossocheilus fasciatus. The sequence continues at coordinate 145,749 of CM071953.1, read as the reverse complement.
AAAACAACAAAACTCGCTTTTGTAAAATAATGAAAGAAAACAGGATGTGCTTCCTGCCATCTCGGTCATGTTGCTTTAAATGCTAATGAGCTCTGCTGACCCCGCCCCTCTCTTCCGTGGAGTGACGAGCAGTACTGTTTACTTTAGTCGACACAATGGCTTACCGCTCTCAGCTCACTCAGGGGGGGGGTCTAAGGTAAGACGGTCTTGTCAGTCAACTATCGCAGGAGCGGCCTGCGCAGAACTACGTCATTCTGACAGGAATCTCAGAACAGCCTACTTTGAGAAAGAGGATTTTAAAATAAAACACTTGGTGGCTTTTTATCATTACAGGATGGATGTGTACACACACACTTCCAACACACATTTATGTTCAAACAACTTGCAAGTCAATTTTGCATCCGATGACCCCTTTAAACCGAAAACAAAGAAAGCACTAGTTTATCAAGTTATTAAAATGTTAATGCAGTCTCCTTACTGTTTTTCACTGACACATTCATATCATTACATCTGCCGGTGTGCTGTGGCAAGCTTTATGCATGTGCTTGAGCACTTATTAGGCTATAAAAGACAATTAAAAGCTCATAATTATTTAAATGGTTTATTAATAATCGTGCGATTAGTCAACTAATGCTTCAAATGAACTACCAGAAAAATCCTTAGTCGAGGGCAGCCTTATAAAATAACCTACACAAAGTTTAAATAAAGTAAAAATCAGCAAACACTGTGGAACCAAATAAATAAGAAATGAATGTTTAAAAAAACCCCTTCCAAAATCACCTTACATAAACGGCAAGTCAACAGGCTTTTCAAAATCCAAAATATTGCTAAACAGGCACTTTTGCATTTAGTTTCGAAACTAACTCTTCCGACATCGTCTTGTCTGTCTCTCTCACTCTTCTTGCCAGTCAGCTCGACTCGCTCCTCACGTGATAAATTAAATCTGACTCCTGCTGTTGATCTGTGATGCCACTGTAGTTCGGTACGCTGCATTGAGCAGCCACGTTCAATTTTTAATTGCAGTTTCTGTCCACTAACTGAACTAAATGATTTTTATTACTATAGAAAAATTAAAACGATGGTGGGGGACAGTGCCGCGGTGGGCTTGACGGGTGATGCATTTGACAGTAAAGCGCTGAGCTTGAGTTAGGCAGCATTCAAAATTTACTTTTATTAACAAAAATATATAGAAAATTAATATAGGCTATTCTACTCTTATTAAATGTACCATTATTTTTCTATAGTATTATACTGTATGTAACTGACCAATAACTTTAATGATTATAAAAGGAACACTTCGTGTGATTCAGTCGCAAATTGAAGTTTGTTTCTCAAGGCTTTGTGGCTTTTCTTTATACACAAAGTGCAAAACTTTGACAAAATTTGATTTCTTGAATTGATATTTTAAAATAGTGATTTTATTTCAAAATATGAAGCAAAAAGTTTAAATGAATGACCAATAAGTCCTCCTCTGCTGACATCTTCTGGTTATAGTGGTAGTTTGGTGGGGTTTTTAAGTTATTTCACAAGTGTATGCTTATCACAAAGCATATTTTGGTCATCCCATTAAAAATACTATTTAAACTGGATCATTTTTAGAGTTTTAGGCCGCATTTACACTGCATGGTTCAAGTGACCCAATTCCAATTGTTTCGTCCCATGTGGCACAGATGCTTAAACTAAGAAATGTTACAATTTTATGCACAAGATGAGCTCATTTCAAATTTGATGCCTGCTACACATCTGAAAATAGTTGGCACGGGGGCAACAAAGGGCTGAAAAAGCAAGAAATTTTGAAAAGATTCAGCTAGAAAATATCTAGCAACTAAGATAATTGACATCAGGTCTGTAACATGATTGGCAATAAAAGGGATGTCTTAGAGAGGCAGAGTCTCTCAGAAGTAAAGATGGGCGGAGGCTCTATAATCTGTGAAAGAATTAGGGATGTGCGGGTCTAGTCGACTAAACGGTTCAGCTCCTGCTAGACGACACTGAAATCAGTAGTCGATTACACAAAAGAAAAAAAAAAATACCATAATTTTAACGATACATTTAAAACATTTTAACAACAAGCTAAAATAAAACTTTTGAAAAATAAATATCAAAATATTTAAATATATAAATATTTTTAAAAGCGTATCTGGGCGTAAACGACATTTTTACCTCAGACCTCGCATGCGTTTTATTCTCGTCAGTTGCGGCGAGCTGGAAATGACCAGCGAAGAACCAGCAAGGTGTGGGATTAATTTGAATAAGAAGGAAACGGAAAAGTTGTGTAAACTGTGTAATGTCCAATTGGCTTACAATAACTCTACTGGAGCGATGCGTAATCATATTCAATACAGGCATGTATGCGTTAGCTTGAAGACAAAGCCAGCCATGTCAATGCCATACACTACAATCCGCCGCTGTGGTCCGTGATCCCATCCACGCCGTCTATTCCTCTAGAGACCCACTTCGGTGGTGCTGCGGGATTTCCAGGCTCTTTTCGAAACTGTCTGCTTGCTTGTAGTTCTCTCTCTGCGTGCCTGTGACTTCAGCTCCTGCCGAGCGTGGGGTTTTTTTCAAGAGCAGAATCGCCTCTAGTCCATCTTTCTCCAGACCACGTTAACATGTTAAATTCACTGAACAAATGCGCATGCTCTGAGTAAGACGAGCATTGTTTTGTTTTTTTGACAATATAGCCAACATGAAGTACATTTTTAAAAGCCTTTTAATGATATTCCTTGATAAACTTTCCCATTGTTTTTGACTTGTGTTTTAATATGTTGGCAAACGTTACATAAAAATGAAGAATTCTGTCAGTCTATTTTCCATTTCTGCATTGCTCCAGCTGATCTGAATAAACAAGCTATGCACTGGTTTATGTTGAGTGTATGCTCTTCCTTATTTTCTGTTTAACGACTGCCTAAAATTAAATGATAGCGTGAGGCAAGCATATGGCGTAATCGTGACCAATTTTTAGCAGATTTCATTGAGGGATTTGACAGTGTGATGCAAAGATTAAGTATTTCAAGTGTAGGCTGTTATACACGCACAGTTTTTTTTCTTTTGCCATTTTTTAGGGGTTTCTAGCTTTTAGACTAGTCGACTAGTCGGATACAAAACTTCCGTTTAAACGACTGTCAAATTAGTCGTAGCGCACATCCCTAAAAAGAATGCATAAAAAGATTGTGGAATACTTTAAAAACAACATTCCTCCACATCAAATTGCAAAGGCTTTGTAAATCTCATCATCTACAGTGCATAACATCAAAAGATTCAGAGAAACTGGAGAAATCTGTGTGTAAGGGACAAGGCTGAAGACGTTTGTTGGATTCCCGTGCTCTTCTGGCCCTCAGACGACACTGCATCACTCATCGGCATGATTCTGTCATTGACATTACTAAATGGGCCCAGGAATACTTCCAGAAACCACTGTCGGTAAACACAATCCACCGTGCCATCTGCAGATGCCAACTAAAGCTCTATCATGCAGAAAGGAAGCCATATGTGAACATGGTCCAGAAGCACCGTCGTGTCCTGTGGGCCAAGGCTCATTTAAAATGGACTGTTTCAAAGTGGAAAAGTGTTCTATGGTCAGACGAGTCCAAATTTGACATTCTTGTTGGAAATCACAGATGCCGTGTCCTCCGGGCTAAAGAGGAGGGAGACCTTCCAGCGTTGATCTGTGATGCTTCCTTGGTGTGCTTTACTGGCCAGCAAACTCACCAGACCTGAACCCCAGAGAGAATCTGTGAGGTATTGTCAAGAGGAAAATGAGAAACAAGAGACCAAAAAATGCATATGAGCTGAAGGCCACTGTCAAAGAAACCTGGGCTTCCAGACCACCTCAGCAGAGCCACAAACTGATCACCTCCATGCCACGCCGAACTGAGGCAGTAATTAAAGCAAAAGGAGCCCCTACCAAGTATTGAGTACATATACAGTAAATGAACATACTTTACAGAAGACCAACAATTCACTAAAAATGTTTTTTTTTTTTTTTTTTAATTAGTCTTATGAAGTATTCTAATTTGTTGAGAGCAAAGTTTCCGATAGTCAGTATGTTGTATGTTGTGGACCCATCAGAATAAAGTGTTATAAGATATCAAGCAGACGGTCTACTAATACTCTAACGACTGCTAGTTGACATGTAGTTGCAAAGTTACATACTGTTAGTAGAATGTCTAAAGTGGACTATCGAAATAAAGTGTTACCTGATTGCTTTTATATTATTAGATACTTTCTCGTTTGCCTTCAGCATTCAGCAAATACGCATTTATATCATTTTAACAAATCTTTGAATGACTAATGAACATTTAATTTCACAAACTTTGCAGACTAGTTGAATCCAGCTGCGAGATCTTATAAAGTGTGCATCTGTATCCTGTATGATCGCGTGTTCTCTGTCCGAATTGAATGCAGACAGCAGGAGAGTTCAGCTTCACTGGAGACGCGTAATCGACAAACTTTAAACTCGTGATTTTAAATTATGCTGTGCTTTATGCATTTGCCCACTGTCATATCCATGTCATTTCCACTGTGTACTGTATGTAAAATGAGTGTTACCTTGGCTTTAGTTGAAAATATGATTCCCAATGCACACAAACATCCCAGAATACTGAGTGCTCTGTTGGTTACAGTGTTTACTTCCTTTTTAATTATATTTAGATTACATACTTATTTATGAAAAATACATTGTCATCTAAAGTACAATTATGTTTATTGTACACATTTATTTTTTAATTCATTTTCAAATGATTTATCGGCAGTCAAAAAACCAATATCGGTCGACCGATACTCATAATAAACCCAACTGCAAAGGAGCTGAATGCATTCAGATGGCCGTCGAAACTCGTAGAAGCGATAAATATGCTGGCCTTTGATCCTGACTTCATTTCAGACAGACAGTCAACCGTTTAAAATGATTCTGCACTTTCCCGTCAGCCCACACAATTTAGATTCGCAAACATGAAAGATTTAGATTTTCTTTCAAGTATAAATCCACCTTCCGGCAACGATGTCTTCTGGGCATCCCTGGCCTTGGGTGAAGTTCCCGTGAAAGATGCGGCAGGATACCAGAGGCACCCGATAATCCAGAGTCAAAAATCCAAGTCCTCTCACGAACAACAGCTTTGACCACCGTAATAAGGAAAGCCTGAGCGCCTGGCAGCCTTGTTAAACATCAAGCGGACAGGCACAGCTGCCTCAGGAGCATGACAAATCTCAGGCTTTGAGCCTTCATGGCTGCAAGGCCACAGTAAGTCGCCTCAAGAAGAGCTTCCATGACAAGAGGAGTGGAGATTAGACGAAAGTGCAGACACCATCTTCATCTCCACGTCTGAAGGACAGATGAAGCGACTGAACACTTGTGTGGGTGAGATGGCAGGAGCTTCAGAAGCAAACCTGCACACATCTCAAAAGGATCATCTCCCTGACCAGATCAAAAAGGGGAAGAAAACTATTGAAAAGGAGAAAAGTTTGCACTTTTTCCTGGTGGATTGCTTCTCAGCGGCAGGGATCAGATAGCTTTACCCCGCTCTTTGAAGAGAGGCGATTCCCCTCACGTACTAATGGTTTCTGACCGCTCGAAACACACGGTTTCTGTCCTGTCGACACACCGAGCGATTCTGGCCAGCAGAAATCAAATCTCTGCTGCTGCCCTCCATCACTTAGCAGTTCATTTTCTCCTTCACTCACCAAATCCTTTAGTCGGGGAGATTTACAGTGCCGCTTCAATCCACAAGACAGATGAATCTCGGCCGAATTGGCAGGGTTCACCTGAAACAATTGATCAGGGTTGTAGATTCTTGTGCCATTCAAACAGCATTTCAGAAAGGCTTTTCGTTTCATACAGTGAAATGCAGGCACATGTGAGGAAGCTCACTCAGATCTGTGTGTTTGCTGGGGTGGAGGGCATTCTCTCCAGAGCAGAACTCAAACGGAGATTATGTTGGATCTAATTCTACATGATGTTATAGCACACCGCATGTCCTGAGCAACGTTTAGCCGCAGGCTTCCGGCATGACAGCGACTGCAGCGCTTACACCAGCAAACCTTCTCACGTCAGCAGGAATATCAGAGTAATGATGCATAATAAAATCTCTGCTCGACTCCACCGAGCTAATGCAGAAATGTCTAAGCTCTTCCATATGACTTCAGGTCAAATGCTGTGTTCATATAGTACTGACTTCTTCTATTTGCAGCATATCCAAAGTCACAGACAAAAATGTTGTTAACCAACACGGAGGTGCCTTGACTCAATTTTCTCTCAGTTGAGCCACATTTGCAATACTGCCATTGAAATGCATGTAAAAGGTTTGGAGGGAAGTTCAAAGAAATGACCTTGTTATTTGACAAAGCTGTTACAAATGTAGTTCACAAAAGAGCTAACAGGCTGTTCATGGAACAACATTTGGTGGAGGTTAACGCTGACATACGTATAATAAAAGTGTGTCATAAAAATTTTTATCACCTCAACTGCACAGTAGTCACACATGACTGCATTAATTCCCCTACAAAATCTACAAGAGCCTTAATCCTTATAAAAGCAAATGTCACCCGCTGACAACCGCCAATGTCACAGAAAAGCACATCTCCATATTCATATTCCCTGCAACTTCAAAGAGGGTTTTAGACGGCGAGTCACTTCAAATATTTACCATGGCAAACTTCGCCGTTCAAGAGTGACAATAGTGCCTAACGGACGTTAATCGCCATCAAGACGCAACTTAAAATTATGGAGAACTTAAGGAGTCTGAATGCTCTTCAAACAGAGGCTCATGGGAAGAAAATATCAAGATTCAAACAGCACAGTACGCACATTTGTTTGAGAGAACTGCATTCACTTAGTTTGGTGCTGATAAATCTTCAGCAAAATGATTCTTTACTGTTTTAAAGCATTCAATCTACTTTTATCAGGTTTATTCTATTTATTACCCATCACTGATCGAGCGCTGCTTCACATAACTCAAGAATCCTGGCACACACAGTCATATGATACATGGTGCAATACGTATGATCCAGTACGGTTATTCTCATCACACCTCATCACACACAGATGCAAACATGAACTTTGTCACTGCAAAATCAGATTAACAAAAGTTTCTACTCTATTCCAGACATCAGAACAGCAGCAAGATGACATTATAGTCAATACTTTATCCGTCATTTAATGACTCTTATAACTGATCGCGATCACGGATTTTTTTTCAGTGAGTGAGCGAGCGAGCGTGTTTTTGTGAAAAGTCAGGACATAGATTTGTATAATGACGAGGGTATGACAGGTATTACAAGGTGAAGGTGACATCTCAGGACATTGAACCATGTCCCCACTTTTCAAAACGCTTATAAATCACTCAGAATTAGTTTTTTTGGGGGAAAGATGAAATGCACAGAGTCTCCTGTAAGGGGTAGGTTTAGGTGTAGGGTTGGTGTAGGGCAATAGCAAATATAGTAAGGACAGTATAAAAACCATTACGCCTATGGGATGTCCCCACTTTACACAAAAACGAACATGTGTGTGTGTGTGTGTGTGTCTGTGTCTGTGTGTGTGTGTGTGTGTGTGTGTGTGTGTGTGTCTGTCTGTGTGTGTGTGTGTGTGTGTGTGTGTGTGTGTGTGTGTGTGTGCTCACACTCCGTGTTTGGCTGACTGAGTTCAGGTTGATCTGATGATCTTCTGATGACTGATGATCTGGATTGTACTGCGACACGTTACACAGACTGATCTACAAACCAGCCACATTCATAAGGATCTAGTACCAAAACATATCTCAGGAAAACACTGTACTCAAAATTATGCAGACTCATCTCAAAAGATACTTAATTTATGCAAAATACCTATTTTCACACACACGCCTGATAAAGGTGTTGTGATCAGATCTGATCTTAAAGGCGCTTGGTCATCACGGATACATGAAGAACAAGCATCAGCTCAGGTGACTAAAGCTCTATGAACACCGATATCAATAACCATGAGACGTGTTGATGCGCTCCGGGCCTGAGCTCATCTGGACGAGGGATCAGACGCATCAGACCTCTTTACAGCTTCTGTGTCTGCAGAATCAGCACAGGAGGATCCAGCCAACGCCTGCTGGGAAAGAAACCTAAACACATCACAAACACAAACGCCTCTATCAGCCTTCAATCTTCTGGCTTCGCTTCTTGGCAAATATACAAGAGTCTTGACTGAAAAACAGGAAAGCGCTTCATCAGCCTAGCATTGTGTGGCACAAAGGCAAAAACAGGCTTGTTTGCAGGAGCCCGTGCCTCAAACGGAGGTGATATTTTGAGGAAAACAAAGGTGAAGGAGATAAGGCAGAAAAGGTTTTATGGTAAATGAATGAAAGCAGAAACAAAAGGGCCGAGAGCAGCACGGACACACGGGCCCCGCAGAGAGAAACTACAGGCTCATTAAGGGCAAAAATAAGCCATTTTCTAACTTAATTTCCCCAGCTGCTATTTCAGCATAATGTGGCGTGGCTTATCGTTGCAAGCTCCTGTATTGATGCACTTTAAAAGCCTCTCATTTTGAGCATCATTATTTATTCTAAACAGCATTCTTCTGGAAAAAACGCTGGAAAGGCCGCACAATGCCGGCTGCCTAATTAAATTGCTATTCAGTTGCTCTCCCTGAAAATTAATTCATGGAATGAAAAAAACGGCATTTTTCCCAGCAAATGTGGGGAGAGGCAATTAAAAAGACGGTTCAAGGCAAGGTTCATTACATTAAAAAAGCAGAACGAAAAGAGGCGAGAGGGAGAGCGAGGAACAACGAGATGATTTTAATAAAGACAGATTCAAGAAGCCACACTTGTTAGGAGCGACGCTTATTTTTCCTGCAGGATAAAAACACTCCCTCCGCTTTTGATTTGCAGCACATCCCTGCTTTCCCCCGTCCGTCTCTGATGATTCCTTCCATTAAATATTCAAGTGCTACTGATGTGAAACCCGACTATCACCAGACAGCGACTCTAAAGCAATTATTCCATGAACATCCCAGCTGGATTCACGCTCATCCTCTCTAATACAGCACAAGACACATCAACAATGCTAAGCCATTTATGCTGGGAAATTCAGAATCAATGTTTTAATATGATATTTGCACGTACGATCATATGGAAGAGCTCTCGCGAGCACACAGCGCAGCTCTCCACGGGACGGCGGTAACGTTGAGAATTACTAAAGGAGCAGATGGAGGTCAGAGGTCAGCCAAAGTCAATTCTGCTCTCTGGCACGAGTGAGAGCACATATTACCCCGATAATTCAATGGCCACCTCCCCAGCAGCAGGACTCCTGCAGTCACACGCTACGAAGATCAAAGCAGAAGAGAAAAAACAAGAGACCTGTTGTTTAGCATGCATTTAGTGTCAGAGAGGTTAAATACCGAGGAAATGATCATTACAAATCGCTCTGAATACTGTAATTAAGAGAAAGTCCAACGAGAGGGTCATAAATCACAAACAATCCCAGACGAAGCGAAGGATCCTGACCAGATGATCATCAGACTTCTACGCATTCAATGCAAGACGAAAGAGCACAGAGTGACGAAAGGAAATCTGATTAATAAGCCTGAAATGTGATTCTGACGGGCCAGTCATGGTCTCAGGTGTTCGTGTGTAATGATGCTAATTTCATTGGTAAGTGTCTGAATTTTTCATTTTGAGGAGAACAACTCAGCTCAAATAAATATTTCATGTCCATGTATGTATTGATTTGGGAAGAAGCCATGTAATCCACAAATATTTGACCAAATTCATATATTTTCAATGAACTGGAAACCTATTTAAAAACGCAAGCCACACGGACAGACTTGTGTCTGAGGCAGAAGACATCACAGACAATCTCAAAGCTGATCTGGTGGCGTTTATCGGTGTGAGTTTCTCTGTGTGTCGCCCCCTGCAGGCGGCGGTGAAACACGCAGGACGCTCACGAACGAGACGAATCCAGCGGCAGGCTTGAGTGACTCCAGAGGAGCTGAAGAACATTTCTGATTCGGTCCACGGATGCGCACGGGCCGCGTCTCTCCCTAAACGCTTCGAGCTACTTCACATTAAGGCCTCGTTTGGATTCGGTGAAATATACCCTCATCGCCTTTATTCGTTTTTAATTGAGTCAGGGAGGAGGTTTTCCCCACCCACTGCTTCTCTGTGCAAAAACACTCCTGTTTTTTTTAAAGACGGCATTAACCTGACCTTGTAAAGGCCTTTGAACACCCGCTGAGGTACAAATGAGATGCAGATACAGGCCACCTGAGCCTCTTTACACACATCCTCCTCCTCCAAGCATCCGGAGGCGTCCCGTCCTGAACGAGTGCTCGAGAGCGTCAGACTCGTAACGAGTCCCTGTGCACGGCGCCAGCGGTGAAGCACCCGTCTGAACAGCAGGAACTGATCTCTAATGCTGCCGTGTGATCAGAGACCGTCCAGCGACACACGACCAGGTGTGACAGGATCGGTCTAAACGCGACTCGTGTGAGAAAGCCATGCGTGTGTGTAGTAAATAACTTGTTGCTGTGACAAATGAAAAGGGAATGAAAACCGCAGTGTCTGTGTCCTTACTTAACCCCTGAAACGCTGTTTCTGTCGAACTGTGTGTCTGAAACGTCTGAGGACAGAATCACTGCGGTCGAACCGATCTGGTCGCCTGCAGCTGGGTTTGATACTCTGAAGATCATAACAGAAACAAAACAACTGCATTGTGTGACCTGTGCTCGGATCGGTCAGCCCAGTGATCCAGTGGTGATCTACTAACACCAGATCAGCTTAGTTTACATGAGGACCACTAGATGACGCCAATCAATCTGAATCACGTCATTAAGGTCATTAAGGTCCTGTACATCTGTTGACTCCCTCAGGCTGCTCATGTCCCGGCATGCAAATACAGCTCGTGTCTACATGAGGAGAAAAAACTAAAATCCCAGCAAGCGTCATAATCAAGTTTCTATAACACATGAATTAAAAAAAAACAAAAAAACAATCTGAGAACAACAGGATCATAAACCGTTCCAAACAAGCTCAGGACGCTCCATCTGACGCGCATGCTCATATTCTGCAGTAACTTTCTAATCTAACATTGCGTCTGGAGGAGTTATTAGAGAGCGATACAACACCCTTTAGTCATGAGCTAAATTCACAATATAACCCAGCCTCTCACACATTATTGCTTACATAAAGCATCTGCACAATGATTTAGGATGTGCCGGAGGCCAGACAGTTTAGTCTACGAATGTGACCTTCGACAACTCAAACATCTGAACCAGTTGAGGACAGACCCTGCATGCGAGTAAACCTTTCACTGCATCCTATAAAGCATCTTAATGAGAGGGAAAATAAACCCTGTAGTCCTTCACATACACGGCTGCAGATTTCTGGCTCTAATGGCTCCGCGACGTATGAATGTAAGTGGACCAGAGGAGATCAAACTGCCTTCTATGAAACACATTTACACTTCATTAGAGCGGACGTTAACTCACGCAGGGCAGGCTGGGGTTCAGCGGAGGGGGACGCGCTTTAATTGCCCAGACCAATTAGGAGGTTTTGATCATGGCTTTCAGAGCATGTTTCTAACTTCACACGGCCGTTCAGCCGGAGTCCGGCGACCACGCGCACAGCAGGACCACCGCGCGTAAAGACATTCACGGGCCCTTAAATGAACTGCAGTCAAATAAAGAGGACGCATGCAATGCATTAACAGAGCCGCAGTTAGTTAAACGCAATCAGAGGAGAACTGCAACTTCAGCACAGTCACATTTTAAATCAGTTAATTATGAAAGGGAGCTAAAGTGTCATTTTGGTATGAGGCAGATGCTCAGCGAAAGAAAATGGCACCACATCATTTTATTCTGAACTCTTATTCCGCTTCTTTGTGTTTAGGGCTGTGACGGTCACCGTGACAACCGCATCACCGCGATGGTCGGTTGTCACCGCGGTTGTCTATTGCCACCGGCGGTAGTGCACGTGACGTCACACACTCTATAACAAGCATAACACAAAGTTTTCTATACAAGTGTAATAATATACAGTTGCAGATTGTTTTATTAGACTATAAATTTATGCTAATTCACTAATTACCTCAAACGCCATGCACGGCATTTCCTTTAGATTGGCAGGTTTGAGCGCAGGAAAATACAGTTTATTCTGCATTTAGTAAATTTATTTCGTGATGAGCGATGAACCTTTTTGGGAAACCAAATACTACATCGCCGATCTGGAATCATTTCCATTCATGTCACCCATCGGCGTTCGTACAAGCGTCTTCAAGTTCACGTGATCGCAAACGCCCGGCTGGTCAGGTTTGTATTGGTGAGGCTTTCTCCAAACTGGTCAAATACGAACAACACAGCGGTAAATGGAAGATGCTAACAAGTAATGTGGCAACATACGCCGCGATTCGTATTCCACCGAGAGCGCGTGCAGACGAGGAGTTAACGCGCCCGCGCGCTTGGTGGCGGAACAGTGAACCGTGTCTAAACCGGACGCCGCGTCGCAGCACAACAGGTCGAGTCTGTCTGCAGGACATTTGAACTTCTTGTCAGTACATCATAAATAGGACGAGACCGTTTACTATGAGGGATTTGTCGTGTTGTATCGCGCCACATCTAGTGTAGACAGCATCACTGATTATAATGGGTTCTCGCCGCGCCGCTCGCGTGAGGTAGATAGGGTGTTTTTAACTCTTATTTAAGGTTACTTTCCTATTTAACTATTTCTTTGATATTTATTTTAGTGTTTTGCAGGCTGAGTGTTCACTGACGGAAGTGCTAAAGTAAACACGCACGTTTGTTAATAATATAAATATAAATATACACAACACCGTGCCACCGGAGGCCACAGACCGCTCACAGCAGCTTATGACTGCCTCCAAACACACCAATGAAGAGATTCTGAGAGCTGGACCCTCGCCACACGCCTGTCCTCATTTATGTCATCCTTCTGTATCGAGGTTGCTCGAAATACCATCAAAGCAGCTCGTGTTCAGCCACAGACGTCACACTCATCCCAGCGCGTGGTAAAGTGAACATGAACAAAACCGTCCACTTCAATACACATCGCTGGTCTTACTGTGAATGATTCAGCAGTGCATGCTATTGCAAAGAAAATAAAATGTTTGTCAGTGATCAGAACGTCACAGCGCCATCACTGCAAACCTGATCACCGTTTCCTTGCTGAAGATCCAGTTTCGCTCAGAAATATGTCTGGATCTAGAAGAAAACTCCTTAAACTGCAGCAAGAATCACTGCAACCCTTTAGTAAAACGAGATAAGAGACCAGAGTTTAAAAATATATAGCCTTCAGGTATATTTTACATTGTATTAATTATAATAAACCACAACAGACATCAATTCTTTCATGTAAATAATTACTGTAACTGTAGCTATTTACGGTTGCCAAGCAACGTGTGTGTGTGTGTGTGTGTGTGTGTGTGTGTGTGTGTGTGTGTGTGTGTGTGTGTGTGTGTGTGTGTGTGTGTGTGTGTGTGTGTGTGTGTGTGTGTGTGTGTGTGTGTGTGTGTGTGTGTGTGTGTGTGTGTGTGTGTGTGTGTGTGTGTGTGTGAGAGAGCGAGCGAGAGAGTTTACTATGTGAACACAAGAGACACTATAGTTGCCCAAGGAAACAGTGTTATTAATTACTAGCACTAATTCGGGGAAGTCGTGGCCTAATGGTTAGAGAGTCGGACTCGTAATCCAAAGGTTGCGAGTTCGAGTCTCGGGCCGGCAGGGATTGTAGGTGGCGGCAGTGACTGTCCAGCGCTCTCTCCACCTCAATACTGACTGAGGTGCCCTTGAGCAAGGCACCAAACCCCCAACTGCTCCCCGGGCGCCGCAGCATAAATGGCTGCCCACTGCTTCGGGTGTGTGTTCACAGTGTGTGTGTTCACTGCTGTGTGTGTGTGTGTGTTCACTGCTGTGTGTGTGCACGTTGGATGGGTTAAATGCAGAGCACAAATTCCGAGTATGGGTCACCATACTTGGCCGTATATCACTTCACTCACTCACTCACTCACACTTCATTTGTTCTTCCCTCCTCCATATAATGCCTCCAAGCATTCTTGGCAATTTTCTTTAGGATGTTCTGAAGCTCAAAAGGCCATAAATATGCAGATGTCCTCTTCTTCTGATGATTGCTCCTGTAGGGACAAGCTTGAGCCTGATGGATGGAGGTCCATGGTTCCTGCTGCTCAGTCTTAAGGAGATAAAACACTCCTCCAAACTGACAGCTGTTTGTCGTGTTGTAATCTAGGCCTGTACCGACAGGTGCACAGAGAGCTCAGCTCCACTCATTATGTGGAAAATATACTTGCAGCCTCAACAGAAATCTTCACACAAACACCTCTGTGACGGTTAAACACAACCAAATGAGAAATAAAGTAACATTCCAATTCAACAGCCACAAGATGCACTTAATGTCAAAATACTTCCAGAATAACCCATCTCACACTGTTTGGACCAGGATGGACGTCATTCAGCACACAGCACTTCTGATCAACTGATACCACTCCACATTATTAGTCTGTAGTCTTTCAGAGAGACTCCAGTTACAAAGCGAGTCCCAATCCCACCCCACAAGTAAACAGTCAAGATTACGAGAGCTCGCCAACTGGACCTAAACAGCACGGTGACGGGCAGCGAGGAGAACAGAAGTTCAGAACGCACAACGGGGAAACACAAGAAGAGAGACGCAGCCTGAAGCAAACAAAAAGGCATCTGGCCGGCAGCTCTGACACATCTGCAGGTAAACCGCGATTAACCCTCAGCGCTGTCATCTGTCAGATCATCAATCCACGCCAGCAAAAAACACCACCTGCATTAGCTGCAGAGACGGCCAGGCCTCACGGGTTCGGGTTCGGCTCACTCTATATGATGCTCCTACGCCTCCCACACGAGTCCAAACGCACACACAGCAGTCCATCTCGCTCTCACGGCCCAGACAGACGCCTGTCCTGAGACTCTGCTTTCTGTAGCCTTGCAGAAAGACAATTGACGGCTCCTGGATGAAAGAAACGAGGGAGTGTTTTATTTGTTGAGCTTCCTTCCGTTGAAATGACTGTGATCTGGATGTGTTCAGCTTTGACAGTTCAGCTAAACGGTTGAGATGATGTCTCTGAATCACAGGCGACTAAGTCCTGATCACAATAGATGCCCTCCAGTCACCGTTTACCTAGTAGATTCACCTACAAACAGCCTGGGAATAAATCAATACACAATTGTAAGATGCATTGTTGTCTTGATAATGGCCAGTAAGTGGTTGCCAAAGAACCACACTAAGAGAAGAAGTTTAGTCCCATATTCTCCCACGATCACAGGAGCCGTGTGGACGATCACGGTCAGCTGGATCCAGAGCCTCTGCGGTGGGTGAAGCAGCATTAGAGAAAGAGCATCCAGCCAGACAAGCCACCACAAGAGAAGAATGAATGATTCATCCATCTTTTATCCTCGGTGGCACTCAGCAATCTCAACGCCGCGTGTGTGAGGTCACACTGAAACAGTAGGCAAAAGAAAGAGCGACCTTGAGAAGCCATTAACAGTCTGTTTTTCAGACTCCAAAAGAATAAAGCGTTCAAAGAGTCATGAAAACCCCAGATGAAGCGCCAGCGCTGCTCGATGGATAATCTTACTGCCCGTGGGATCGCTGTGGTGTGTGCTTATCCCTCTGTTTACTAAAATTGTTTTTCAGAATTTCAAAAGCTGGAGAACTAAGAACAATAGTGATTTAGAAAGAAGTGTGAAAACAACATAAACAGGCCTTGAAATCATGCATTTCAGTTACAAAATGAAAGAGAAGCTAAAGAGCCAAACTCTTTTCATGCTGCATGTCCAAAACCAGAGGTCGGATGTAATTCTGCCCTGCTCCCTCCTGATTTAATGAGGTGGGTTTCTGGTCTAAGAGGTTTGTCAAAATGCATCGTTCACACAGCTGCTGGAACCATTTAACACGTCAATCAAAGGTCCACGCATCCTAATGAGCACGGCACTGCGCAGGCCTTCCCAAGCAGAATCTGTACATCCCCGTTCATCCTGACGACAATCACAAGAACACGCACAGATCCGTAACCCTGAAGCAGCCCGGCTCTGATCCCGGGACCTTACAGAGAAACCACATTCAACAACACATGGAAACAAAAACATGCATTTGTGAAAAAAGATGCAGTTTTCTTACAGATTTGATTTTATTCACCATTACTTGTTTTGGACGCCTTTGCATCTCGGCTGTGTGTGAATCAGTTTCTCAAGGTAATCTGAATAGCGAGCGAAGAGAACCAACCACATTTAATGATCATTCCAAAACCAGGCCAGGGACTCCAGCCACAGACTGGAAATAAACACGCTGCTGACACAGAGTCAAGCCAAGCAAGCCGAAGAAAAGTGACAGATGATTACGTTTTGGCCCAAATGTCCTTCCCAATAACCTGGGCGGAGAACAAGAGGATAAAACTGGCACGTGGCCTCAGACCAGCCACTGGAGATGAAGGATGACTTCACGAGCCAACAGCAGACTGACAGACTGTCACAGGAAAGAACTGCAGTGCACTCGGACTCATGGCTCAACGCCAATCTGCAAAACATGCCTGAAATGAAGTCAGCCCTTAATGGAAAAATGACAGTGGAATAAAACTTGATGCTTGAGCTGTGTGAAATGAACCAGAACGGCTGCTGTGTCGCTCAATGAGATTTTATCACGCGAGTGAACGAGGGAGACGGGACGGTCTCCAGGTTGAACGGTGTCCGTGGTCTCGCCTGGTACGGTGACACCATTAGCTTATAAATCACTGAGAGTTCATCTCAATTAGTGCTCACCCTTCACTAGAGCATGGAAAGACTGGCAGACTGGTCAGTCTCCACCGTACGATGATCTGATGCACTGTCCAATAGCCTTGCGGTGTTTAATTCTGTTCAAATGCAGTAGTTTCATCAGGGCGCTTAAAGATTGTGCTGTTACACTGTACTCCTCCTAATAAACTCATCTGACTAGAGATGCACAGACTGCAATTTTCTTGGCCGATTCAGATTTTGTTTTGGAAGTGTGTGACCTGCTGATACTGATTTTTGCCGATTCCAGTTTTCTTTCTGAGAACTATAATTGATAGCATATACAAACAAAAATGTACTTTTTCAATGCAAAAAAATACTGACAAAACAAATGATTAAACATTACAATTCGCCCAATCTGGACTAAGTTACAGATGTTCTCTCACTTAAACAACTCTCAAAATAAAGTGCTCTGTGCCTGGAAAGAGGTAGAAATGAGATGCTGTATATAACAAAACAGATGTCAGTTCCCACTGTGTTTATTTTTTCCCAAACCTTTTTCAAATGTAAGTGTCATCTTTCACATCAAATTCTTACATTTTTTCCATTCAGTTAGAATAAAAAGAAACTGTTGTTACCCTTCAGATGAAACTGACAAACTCCATTCGTCCACGGCAGAGGAAACAGAAGCTGTTTGATGGAGCTGAGGTAGATTAATTTTACACCACAAAATTGCAAATACAATGTTATAAGATTAATGTTTTAAATAACTTCAGTGTCACATTGCAATCGTGCTGATGCTCAGGGAAGCATCTCACGTAATATATTGTTTACTCCAGTATGTATGTATATATAAGTTTGTGTCGTGCTCCTCGAGTTCACTAGTCTCTCTCTCTCTCAGAAGGCACGTCAAATCAGTCGCTGCTTACACTGTTTGTGTGAGAATGATTCTGGTTTTGCAGTCAATTTTGGTGGTCAAGTTTCAGTGCTTCCTCAGGCATCTTGTCCGGTCAGGCAAGTGAAATTCTCTCTCTCCCTTGCCCCTTTAAAATAAATCTGCTTGTCCCAGGCAAGCATTAACCGGCCCCGTGGTGCCGCCACGGTTAGCTCCGGCTTTACACATAATACAAGTCACAAACTTTGTGTCTTCTTCACTAACAGTGAAGAACTTCTACACCGACGACGCTTGCATGCGGATGCGAGCAAAAAGTCGCAGCTCTGAGACGTCAAAACGGTCAGGGCGGTCATGTGGAAAATCAGCTGATTCTGGTCCCCTGCATCTCTACATTTGACTATTCTGTGGAAGACAACATATTTTGATGAATCTTTACAGCTGTTTTCCATATAATGACAATTTCATATAAAGAAAATGGCACCATAGCACCAGTACAGATAACTCATACAAGAGACTTTGCATGAGGAACAAACTGAAATTTAAGGACATGATTCAGTATGAAATCAATTTATTCATGAAGTGCTAGTCAAAGACGGCACCTCTGTAAACGCTGGAAATCAATTATAACAGGTTCGGTCATGTCATGAGTCTAAATGCAAGGACTAACCAGCAGTGCAATTTTATCTGAGCGCAGAATGAATGATTTGATCATCAGTGAACAACAACTTCAATTGTAAAACACTTTATAACATTGCAAGTCATGTGGACGGCTGCTGTATGACCTTTCGGATCTGGACAGGTCACAACAGAAAATAGAGTCAGAAAGAAAAAAACCATGAGGGAGTGATGTGTGTGTGTGTGTGTGTGTGTGTGTGTGTGTGTGTGTGTGTGTGTGTGTGTGTGTGTGTGTACACTGGTATTTGTGGTATACGGGGACAAAATTTGTATAATGACATGGGTATGACAGAGGTATTACAATTTGAAGGTTTATGAGGACACTGCCTATTATCCTATTAACATCTAATTGATCATTAGGTCCTCAGTGAAGACTGGGTGGAAAATCTCCACAGAGCTGAGACTCTGGCCCAGTTCACTCAAGCTCAAGACTTGACACCTACAGCACAATCAAAACACACACCTGCACTGCAGATCCTCTCAGACAGCACCTCACATCCGTAAACAACAGCCCTGAAGCCCCTCCGGGCAAACGCTCCTGAGAGCCGAATGAAGCTGGAGACGGCCTGCATCCGAGAGGCACGAGCAGAGCGGGAAGATCGAGTTGTTATGGTGGTGCTCTGGTGATTGACAGACGGTGAACACTCACTTTTCCTGCTCACTTCCTCTGCTTCTGAGTGCAGACCCACAGCAGGTCTTCTCCATGCCAAACTGGACAGTTTGTACTGTATATCAGACGTCTCAGCGCACACCTGAGTTGTCCTGCGCCTGTCAAATCAGTCAGCTGTACTCAGCATGTCATTCACTGACTCCTGCCCATCCCAGACCTCTGAACACTGGGCTCGCACCTATTAATGTCCCTGAGATGCATAGATATTAGTACTGTTAAATCAATCACCCCTAGTGCTCATACTGAAGCGTGTCGATGAAAGTGTGTTGTTACTACACTAATTGATCAAAGCACCATTTTCAGCTGCTGGATCAGGAAACAGACAAAAAAAAAAATCCCACAGACAGTGTGAGGAATGGAGGAGGAACCAGATTCACGTCCAGAGACCAGAAGATCACAGAGAGACGTGCTAACAAACCGTCATCACCGGGAGATCCTTGTTCAGTCGTACACACGTCCAGTGTTAATTTCGTCAATGAAGACGACGACGAAAAATATTCGTTAACGAACCTTTTTTCTGTGACTAAGACTAGACGTTGAAGAGCTAAAAATAATATCTGATGATAAAAACTATGACGAAATTTATGCCGCATCTTCGTTAACGAGACGGGACTAAAATGTTATTTGAGGACTACCAGACATTCAAAACACACCCTATAGGCTAAGTTAACTGTCTTGTCTTTCAAAATGTGCGTCCCTGTCATTAGATTACAATCAGATGAGGGGCGTTTATATCTAGTCTCAGTATGGCAGCCGCGGACGGATTGGCTACCAAAACACGAACTAGCGATCTGAAACAATGGCCTCAGCACCTGAAGGGTTAGCGATAGGGTGACCAGACCGTCCCGTTTTTCACGGGAGTCACAATTCGTTGTTGATTAACTTAAAGTTAGTGAAGGCGGAATCGCGCTGATAGAAGCGCGCTCTCTCTCTCTCTCTGTCTCTCTCTCTCTGTCTCTCCACTTCTTCAGTTCTCATACAGCGCGCGATCAGTTCTCGGTGCTCAAATACACACACAGCAGTCCAAATGTCTATTGTGTACTAGAATATCTCACGTAAATACAGTCGGATATGGCTTAAGTGAGCGTAAACAGAATGTGTGAAAACTGAATGTGTGTCAGTATTACATGCATCCGTTTTAAATGGACAGCATTCCTATTAAATACCTATATGTGTCATTAATGTTAACCAACGAAAAATATTAAATGAATGTATACTTGTCATGGTGACAATACTACTGTATCTGAAAAATGAGATTAATTTGTATATCTACCAAAAAATGAATATTTATTCCAGTTTTTCCAGATTCAATCCTTGATTCAAATTTCTCATAAGCTTAATTGATTTAAAGAGAGATTAATTAATGACTATTTTTGTTTGAAGACTACATATGAAATGGCCACCAAAATAAATGTTGGTAACTGCAGTTTGACTAAAAGTTGACAAAAATGCAATGACTTTTCGTCGACTAAAACTAGACTAAAACTATGAAAGACTCAAATGACTAAAATGTGACTAAGACTATTAAGCATTTTCGTCTCATGATAAAGACTAAGACTAAATCAAAAATGCCTGCCAAAATTAACACTGCACACGTCCCTTTGACGAGACTCACGATTCCTCCAGTCACTACAGAGCGGAAAGATCCTCTTCTGCTCTGCTAAACGCCTGGTAGAAGTTCATTAGCACTGGTTAGAGAATGGGACAAATCGTTTGCTCTCAGGGCTCAACTCAGAGGAACAACAGGCCTACAATCAGTCTGCTCTACAGGAGAGACCCGAGGAAAACTAGCTCTAGGGCTGCGCAATTAGTCCAAATACAGGCCTCCAATGCTTATGAAAACACAGTAATTGTGATAAAACGATTATTGCACACCATTCCCCCTTCCAGTGGTGCGCTTTCATTCCTCCATAAAAGCCCAATTTCACATGCAAATCAGTAAAATCATGTAACGTGACTTTAATAAATCAAGCCTGTCCAACTTTGCTAAAGTTGATTTGATTTTTCAGAAAATGTGGGGCTTCTTTATACACGTAAACCCTCGTTGGCTACGTAATAAATGAACGTAAAGAGTTGAGAATAAAAATACATGCAAAACAGTAAATTGAATGCAACTTCTGTTTCATCAAAAAATGTAATTAACTGATATTGATACATTGTAAGTGATTTAAAAGGCATCATTTAATTTTTTGAACTTAAAATGTACTTTTCTTTCTCCATCAGGGTGTGGCCAGAGGTTTCATTGCTGCAAGATTTCAGATGCGACCCAGTCAGTTCTTCCCAGCCACCAAACACCAGACCGCTCCACTGCAGCTACATACTGTGTGTTCCTTCAAGACCAGGAGCTTATCGTTTTCATTCCAGGTGATGTGTGTAAATGTTTAGAGTGTTTACTACAATTCTAATGTGCTTTATTGTTCTCGGTGGCATCTACGCTAATATTAGTCTGTTTCATTCTTATTCCGAGGTCACCGTAGCCACCCGATCCAGTCCGTATCCAGATCAGATGGTGGATCAGCACCTAGAGACGACCTCTACAGCCCTGAACGTCAGCGGAGACCATGTCAGCCAGACGAGCTCCAGAGACAGATCCTCAGTGAAGACCTCGCTGGCCGTCGGGACAAGACCACGAGAACCAGACGAGTCCTCTGCTCAATCTGACCTGTGCAGGAATTAAACCGTGCCATGCTGGTTTCGTCTGGCCAGAGGAGAACTGCCCCTCGACTGAGCCTGGTTTCTCCCGAGGTTTTCTACTCCGTTTCTGTCACCGATGGAGTTTAGAGTCCTTGCTTATCTGGGGACGCTTGGCTGATTGCATGGACACTATTGGAAGAGAGCTGAACTGAACGATGATTTCACCGAATCATCAATGAACTGACTTTAACTGGAAAAATGACTCGTTAATGTCCTCTTGCATTATTAACAAAGTATTTTCCTGTTTGACTGTAAAGCTGCTTTGACACGATCATTATTGTATAAAGCGCATTATAAATAAAGGTGATTTGACTTGATTTTACATACTGTAACTCCTGCTTCATTTTATTATTTATTTATTACTTCTGCCTCATTTTAAAGATGTAATTGTGAACAGTAATACTATTTGTTTGCTAACATTTTGTTTAGCTTGTCTAGGTTTTCCTTAGTTCATTAAAGTTTAAGCTGAATTTTGCAGTTGTATTTCAGATGTAATGTTTGTCAGCTGGAGCTTTAAAGGGACAGTTCACCCAAAAATGAAAATTTGCTGTTAATTTACTGACCGTCAAGCCATCCGAGATGCAGGTGACTTTCTTCATTCCTGTATGTTTAGTCTGTATGACAAATGTTATAAATGGAGACTGTTATTAAATGAAGGATATTGTGTGTTGTAAAGTGTGTGTATTTAACATCAGTTAATCATTTTCATAAATATTAGTTGAGGTAACACAAAACTAGTTCACTAAAGGTTGAGCCAACTAAAAAAATAACAATCAAGTCAGAAATTGACTGAACATAAAATTTCTGTGGAACTTGTTACTAAATAATAATTAGTTGAAACTGCTTGATTTTTTTTTACAGTGTAGACTGTTAACAGAATACTTTAGACTTGCATTAGCCTTAAAAATAGAGCTGCACCATTCTGATAAATTGAGAATTTTTTTTTTTTTTTATGAATTGGAGATCACGATTCTCTCAAGATTCTGAAGAAAAAAAATTAGAAAAATAAACAAAATGTAATTTACTAGTGGTTTTTATTTACTCAACTTTTATCCTGTGTTATTTAAATGTCTGTAACAGAAATAATGATGTTTGTGCTGCTGTTTCTGGATCAGCAGCATGAGTGGTTCATTAACATGGGCGCAGCTACAAGACGCTTCTGACGCTCGAGGTGACCCGGTCGTAATAGACGGCTGAACCGCGGTCACTCAGGGATAAGATCGTGTGGGTGTTTGGATCGAGATCGCGATCTTTAAATGATTAATCGTGCAGCTCTACTTAAAAACCCTTCAAGTACAGTTTGTTTCATTCGTTTCTTTTTTATTCTATTGTATTTGTCCTCTGCTTTATTATTACTGACAGTTTAATTATTTTCAATAATTTTGAGGACTTTGATTCTTGTTTTTTTACTAACACGAGTTACTCTAACACTCTGCTGTGGTATTGAGAATTGTGAAGTTGCTCTGGTCTCTAAAATGTAGATGTCATGGCAACCTTATTTACAGAAAATATATTTTTGACATGTCTTTAAATAAATCACTCATATAAAGTTTTGGTCATATGGTTCACTCATAATCGTGTTAAATAACCGTGATTACCATACTGACCAGAATAATCGTGATTATGATTTTTGGCATAATCGAGCAGCCCTAGATGGCACACAGATTAATTAGAGGGTGAGGCACATTCAGCGCCCCGCAGACAGCGGGTGACGCTGACGAGATCAGCTGCTGTCGGACCCACACCATTCCTTACAACTCATTCTCCAGCTTCATTCTTTCAAGCAGACATATTTATTTCTATAAATAAATTCAGATTAATCTTTCGCTTCTAAAGTGATTCAGTCAAGAGCAGGGAGTGATGCTTTGTCTTTCTTTTGTTGCTTGATTAACATCAATGACTCGGACAATAGCGACTAAATTAGGCAGCTGTCCCTTTAAAAGCGAATGCACGGATGCAATGCACTGATAAACGCTACTGTTTACATTCACTTAAGATGAGATCGACTGTGCATTAGGGCTGCAACAACGAATCGATTAAATCGATAAAAATTGATTACTAAAAGCGTTGGCAATGAATTTCATAATCGATTCGTCGTATCGCGCGACGCGTACCGTTTCACTGAAGCTGGCGAGCGATCTCCGCTTCAGCGCGGATAGTGGGGAGCTCCCTGATCTCTGCTTCATTACAGTTTGCACATGTTTTTTTCGTCACGAACGTTGATCTGCCTTCAAAACACCCGGTAAAACAGTCACACGATAACGTGTGTCATCACGACGTCACACCCTTTACGCCACTGATCCGGCTTTTGTTCACACAGCGCTCGTTCCGGGACTGAACCCGGCAATGTTACTAGGTCCCCAACCCGGCATCGATCCCGGGACGTGTTTGCGTTCACACACAAGGCACTCCGGCAGTTTTCCGGGACCAATGTGCAGTCAGAAAGGGGCTTAAATAAACAGAAAAAGTGTGTTAACTGCAAAATATGCCAAAGCGGCATGGCATGGCACGAGCACCACAGCAATGATCCAGCTCCTGAAACACAAACATGTTGGAGTCTTTGCATGACAAGTTAGCGTGAGCTCGTTAATAACAGTAGTAAAGCAGGGCTGGTATAGTTACTTTGCATTGCAAGACTAAAGACACGTTTTTATTCACTCGCCTTTTTTGGACCATTCATTTTTCAATCTGTTGTCATGTATAGCTATACACTGCAATAAAAGCTTTTCTTAGTAATTTTGTCTCGTTTCCAGTCCAAATATCTAAAAAATCTTAAAATCAAGATTACTAGACAAGAAAAATGACATGAGAAAATTAAGTGATGCTTAAAACTTCTGTTTGAGATTATATCTCATTAAGATTATATTTCTTACCCCACTGGCAGATAATTTTGCTTGTTTTAAGCAAACAATCACTTAATTTTGAGGTGTTTTTTCAGAAAACAAGACATAATTTCTTATGCTAGTTCATGTGTTTAGTAAATGTATCTTGATTTAAGATTTTTTTTTAGATATTTGGACTGAAAACAGGACAAAACTACTAAGTCAGAAAAGCATTTTTTGCAGTGTATATTCTGTGCTTTGTCCCATATAGGTTATTATTGTCAAATATATTTGTGTGTGTTGTACTTTTTAATTTAATTTTAAAGTTATTTTATAGCACTTGGTCATCTTAAGCTGTGTTTAAATGTGGTGTATAAATGAACCTTGCACTTACTACAATGATGGTAATAATTTAATGAATAAGCTTCAAGTGAACTTGAGAGAGGGGGGGGGGGGTCACGTCACTCAGTGAGAGTGTGTGTGTGTGTGTGTGTGTGTGCGTGTGTGCGCGTGTGTGTGCGTGTGTGTGCGTGCGTGTGAGTGTGTGTGTGTGTGTGTGTGTGTGTGTGTGTGTGTGTGTGTGTGTGTGTGTGCGTGCGTGTGTGTGTGTGTGTGTGCGTGTGTGCGCGTGTGTGTGTGTGCGTGCGTGTGAGTGTGTGTGTGTGTGTGTGCGTGCGTGTGTGTGTGTGTGCGTCTGCAGTGTAGTGTAGAGAACAAGTTCTGACATTCACACAAATCCTGTTATTTTCTGATTTGTATTGTTCTTTATTTTTTATAAATTATTTATTGTTCTGGCAGCTCAGGTGGCACTTTATTTTTATTTTTTTTAAAAGTCTATATATTTGGCAGATGTAAATCATACATGTGTATGTTTTTTGTGTTAGTCCATTTTTATTTTATTTTATTATTATTATAACAGCTCAGGGATGTTCAAGGAGCAACGTGTTTGTGCACTTTCTAAAGATTTTAGTTCTGTTTTTGAATAAAGGGTTGGAAATGAATGCTTTTCTTGTTTTGTTTTGTTTTTATCCGATTCATCGATTAATCGAAGTAATAATTGACAGATTAATCGATTATTAAAATAATCGTTAGTTGCAGCCCTACTGTGCATATGTGAAAAGCATACCATCAAGGAAGCAAGGAGAAGACCCTTGAGCAAGCATCAAAACCCCAACTGCTCCCTGGACACCGCTGTTCTGTGTCTGTGTCTGTGTCTGTGATGTAAAGCACAAATTCTGAGTATGGGGCACCATACTTTGCTATATGGATGCATCGATCCGATACTCAGGATCGGTCATTTTCTGCGGATTGGGTATCGGTCAGATGAATAGTGTGTATACTATTCTATGTTATTGCTGAGCCCCACGAAAAGCACAAAAACATTATAAAAGCACCATAAAGTTCATGCACAATATTTCAAGTGTTCTAAAGCTGTTGCATAGTTTAATCTGAGGTACAGATGAATATTTAATTTGTTAAATTCAAGTTCAGGTAAACTCTTCTCTCCGCTGCGTCTGTCTGTCATCCTCCATTCAGCGTCAAACTCTCTGAGAACGCACAGTAACTGAGGTCTAAAACTGTTCAAAGAAAAGGCTCAAACTAACGCACAGATTTAATACACTACGCATCAATATCTTTTCCCTTTGTACTTTGAACTTTTCTGTGCGGACTCGAAGGGCTGCGCAGCCTGCGCGCTGTGACTCCGTGCTGCTTCAAGCGCATCATTCTGCGCTCGGGATGTGCATAAGCGCTTTGTGCCGCTCTGTATTGGAGTCTTTTGTATTATAATTCTTTTGCGCAATGAAAGATTATTAATAGTCTATCTTGTTCTGTCCTATCCATCATATGTTACTGCTTTCATTACTGTGCTATAGATTTAAAATGTATTTTAATTTTATAGTATATAAATATATAAATGTATTTGCTTGTTTTTTCATGAATGTATTTTACAACAATACAAAGAGCAATGTGTACCATTTCACCAGATTTAGTCCTACACTTATTCAATTTTATTTGTAAATAAAAATGTTTCACTAGTTTTTATAAAATTGTGCACCCATGATTTTTCTTTTGCTGCTAAATTATCCACTAACCTAGTTTACAATAGTATTTTTGTCATAGATTATGACCATGATTTTTTCATTCAAATGAAGTTATCTATATATATTCAAAGTTATGCAAAAACAGTGCTGCTGGGGTGTAAAAACTCCATTAATTGCTCTTTGGATGCGGGATTCTTTCGGATGTGGGATCATGAATAATATATTGCAAAAAACTCATAAATCCAAGGCACTCGAATAGTGTGAAAAAAATTCTTAAAAAGGAACACTCCACTTTTTTTGGAAATAGGCTCATTCTCCAACTCCCCCAGAGTTAATAAGTAGAGTTTTACCGTTTTTGAATCCATTCAGCCGATCTCTGGGTCTGGCGAGAGCACTTTTAGCATAGCTTAGCATAAATCATTGAATCCGATTAGACCAGTAGCATCGCGTTCAAAAATGACCAAAGAGTTTCGATATTTGTCCTATTTAAAACTTGACTCTTCTGTAGTTATATCGTGTACTAAGACCGGTGGAAAATGAAAAGTTGCGATTTTCTAGGCTGATATGATTAAGAACTATACTCTCATTCCGGCGTAATAATCAAGGAACTTTGCTGCCGTAACATGGCCGCAGCAGGCGCAGTGATATTACGCAGTGCCTGAAAGTAGTCCCCAGCTATATTACATTTACATTTACATTTAGCCATTTTGCAGACGCTTTTATCCAAAGCGACTTACAATTGGGGATACAAAAAGCGATTCATCTTGAGGAGGCAATCCGACGAACGAAGTGCTTGTAACACCAAGTCTCAGCCGTTATTTAAATAAGTACAAGCTAGCAGGGGAAGGAATAAATAAGGAGAAAGTTTTTTTTTTTTTTTTTTTTTTTTTTTTTTTTTTTTTTTGTGTGGGGTATAGTCAAGTAGTGTCGAAAGAGATGAGTTTTCAGCTGTTGCCTGAAGATTGACAAGGATCCGGCACTCCGAATATGGGTGGGAAGATCATTCCACCAGCTAGGAATGGTGAACGAGAATGTTCTGGAGAGAGATTTTGAGCCTCTTTGTGATGGTACCACGAGACGTCGCTCACTAGCAGATCTCAGAGTTCTGGAGGGGATGTAGATTCTTAGTAGTGAGTGCATGTAGGCGGGTGCTGAGCTTGTGGTTGTTCTATAAGCAAGCATCAGTGTCTTGAACTTGATGCGAGCTGCGATTGGTAGCCAATGCAATGAGATGAAGAGAGGTGTGACATGGGCTCTTTTGGGTTCCATGAAGACCAGTCGCGCCGCCGCATTCTGAATCATTTGTAGGGGTTTGACTGTGTTTGATGGAAGTCCAGCCAGAAGAGCATTGCAGTAATCCAGCCTAGAAATGACAAGGGCCTGGACAAGAAGTTGTGCAGCATGCTCCGTCAGAAAGGGCCTGATCTTTCTGATGTTGTGTAGTGCAAACCTGCAAGCTCGAGCAGTCTTTGCAATGTGGTCTTTGAAGGTCAGCTGGTCATCAAAGATTACACCAAGATTTCTGACCGAAGTTGATGGGGTAATAGTTGATGAGCCTAACTGGATCGTGATGTCATGCTGTAGAGTTGGAGCGGCGGGAAGGACAAGAAGCTCAGACTTTGCCAGGTTGAGCTGAAGGTGATGTTCTTTCATCCATGCTGAAATGTCCGCCAGGCAACCTGAGATCCTTGCAGCTACCGTTGGATCATCTGGTTGAAAGGAGAGATAAAGTTGTGTGTCATCAGCATAGCAGTGGTAGGAGAATCCATGTGCCTGTATGATTGGACCCAGCGATGTAGTGTATGTGGAGAAGAGGAGGGGTCCAAGAACCGATCCCTGAGGAACCCCAGTGACCAGTGTATGTGCCTTGGATACCTCCCCTCCCCAGGCCACCCTGAAAGACCTACCAGTGAGATAGGATTCAAACCAGCGAAGTGGAATTCCAGTGATGCCCAGTGATGAGAGGGTGGAGAGGAGTATCTGATGATTGACAGTGTCAAACGCGGCAGATAGGTCCAGCAGAATGAGGACTGATGATTTGGAGTCAGCTTTCGCAGTTCGCAGGGCTTCAGTGACAGAGAGAAGCGCAGTCTCAGTTGAATGTCCACTCCTGAAACCCGACTGTTTAGAGTCCAGTTTGTTGTTCTGTAAAAGAAACAATGAGACCTGGTTGAAGACAGCACGTTCAAGTGTTTTCGCTATGAATGGAAGGAGAGAAACAGGTCTATAGTTGTCTATCAGAGAAGTGTTTAATGTAGGTTTTTTGAGCAGTGGGGTTACCCGAGCCTGCTTGAACGAAGTGGGGAAGATGCCTGTGAGGAGGGATGAGTTGATGATGTGTTTGAGTGCCGGTAAGAGCGTGGGAGAGATTGCTTGCAGAAGGTGTGAGGGGATTGGGTCAAGAGGACATGTTGTAGGATGGTTGGAGAGGAGAAGTTTGGATACTTCAGCCTCCGTCAGGGGACAGAAGGAGAAGATGGGAGTTTTAGCAGTGGATGTGGTTGGTCGGGGGTCCTGTGTGCGAGGAGGTGAGAACTGATCACTGATCGATCTAGTTTTGTCTGTAAAAAAAGTTGCTAGTTATATTATAACTAGTTACCTAGCTGGGGATAAACACGTATGTTAACTTAGCATGTTTCTTAAATCTGCAAACATATTACGCTATTTTTATGCTTTAGTAGAGTCAAAATCCTACATACAGCACCTGTAAGCCACATCATGTAGGTCTGGTCAGAGCTGAACTGACCGCCGGCTGAGCCTGGTTTCACTCGAGGTTTTTCTCTTCATTAATGTCACCGATGGAGTTTGGGTTCCTTGCCACTCTCGGCTTTTGGCTTGCTTAGTTGGGGATGCTTAATTTTTGCCAATATTATCATAAAATTAAACATGTTTGAAGCCCAGCTGGAGGCCGACAGTGTTTGTCTTGAAGGAAGGATGTCATTATTTCTGGATCAGGAAACTGTTTAACTATATAACTGTTTAAGTGGAGTAAATGTGCTGTATATCGGCACTCTTGGAATGATGCTTGGATGACTGATTCAGTGGACAGAAATAAAACACTGAATAAACTCAGCAGAATTTATGGCCTGCAGCTGATGAAACCGAAGGCCGGAGTTCAGCAGGGTTTGGCAAGAACGTCCCACAGCAGGAAAGTGAGAAGCTGCCGGGGAACTAGTATCTGTGGGTCAGTTTACTCACCAGCGTTACAAGAACACTTGGGTTAATAAGGGCACTTCTGGGGCCTCGTTTATCAACTGTGTGCAGAAAAGGTTCTATACTTTGTCCACATTCCTACATACAAGTACAAGTTGGTGGATCCCACACTTTGCGTGAAACTGTTGATAAATGAGGGCTCAGGAGTTTCTGTAATTCAAAGAAAAACCTTTAAGAAATGACAGACAATGTTTTACTGTAAAAAAAAATAAAAAATAAATCTTTAGATGGGTTTCTGTGAGGGTTAGAGGATAGTGTGAGCTCAGTATAAAAACAATCACTCCAATAAACCTCCAGTTTGAGAGTGTGTGTCTTACCCATCATGCCCTTGGTGAGCCAGTGCTCACAGGTATCCACAAAGGAAGAATGCAGATGGAGTAAATGAAGTATATCAATGACTGAGGACTGCACAGCTGCTCTCTCTCTCACACACACACACACACACACGCGGTGTCTGATCACTGCTGTATTTAGAGATTGAATCAGAAGCACAGATTCATGACTCGCTCGTTCGGCACATCTGAGCAATATTACCAATGATGGGCATCATGGCAAACAGCACACACAAGGGAAGTTTTGCAAGCTCCCACCTTCAAAGAAAAGGTCTCGTTTGTCTGTTTGTCTGGCCAATATAAGAGTGATGCGAGACTTTATTCTGACCCCTACTGGCACGGATGCAGCATTGCGTAAAGAACGAGGTTTGGTTACCTTTGCGATCATGGAAACAAACTCATGATTCATTTACAGCACTGAAAGCGTCCAGTAATGGTCAGATGGTCACGTGATCTCGGCACGGCAGTGGCATGAGAAGGGATCTAATACACAATAAGTGCTAAACTGTGGCTGAGAGATCATCAGGCACACATGGCGTTGGCTGATTAGGCTTATGAATCTAACGAGGCATTGAGGTGCTGTGAGGCTGAACAAAACCTCCTTTGTGCCGCACACTCCTCTTTCACCTCACCAGCTGCCTTCATGACTCTTCACCTCCGTCCCTCTTTGTTTAGCGTGTGTGAGAGCCGCCACACACCGACTACAGTCACTGTTCGTGACCGGCTTTCCTCAGCGCACAGAACAACCTTCGCACAAATCAAACCCATTACAGATGTCTATGAAAACATGTCCACACTACATGCTGTGGGTTGTTGCCGAGGTGTGATGTGGTTGCTGAGGTGACCTGAGTGTATTTTGTTTTAAACGTGAGGGAGTTCTGTGTTTGGTTGAAGTCTAAAGAGGTCAGCTGTAGGCAGATACTACTACTACTACAAAATATTCTTTAAATGTACTTGTGATAAAAAAAATAAAAACATCAAAAGGTTTTCTTCGTCCATCTCACATAATAAGCCCTTAAGGCTGATGATACACGGGGCAACTTTTGAGCAATGTCGCCCCCGACCGATCTGAAGGATCCAGGTGGAAATGCGTCACACGTTCTCAGTAGGAAAGTGCCCAAGCAACACTGCTCAAAAAAGGTTGCCCGGCAAAATTGCTCGAAAAGTTTCCCTGTGTATCATCAGCTTAAAAGTTTGTCCTGATGAAAACCATTGCCTTTCGCAGACCAAAATCATGTTTATGGACAAGTTGGAGCTTCTTCACCCGTCAGTAAATGTCCATGTGTCTGTCTAATGTGGTCTACCCACACCTGCTATATACAACTTTGCCGTGTCTTGATTTAAAGGGGCAGTTGTATCTTTTTCCCACCTGAGAATACATTTCAAATAGTTTATTTTGACATTCTAACCAATCTGCTTGCCATTTCTCTAATACGCACTGGTTGATTAAGGGTTTTGTGTCCATAGGTGGGATTTTCTAGAGGACAGATACAGCTAGGATTCAACAACGAGGACCTCCAGCAGATGAAATCAATCATTCTGATCACATCTGATCACTGTACTCGACACACACGCTCTGAGGAATCAGTCACGTCTGCAGCAAGACGCACACACTCCGCTTTAACGGTGCTGGAGGGTTCTGTGAAGATAAAGCTGATGAGAGTTTGTTTAATGCAGTAACACTGAGAGACGGAGACAGTCAGACAGACAGAAGTGTTGATATATGCACACAGAAAACTCATCATCTGAGGCCGTTTCAGTGCGATGCGTGTTCACAATCTGCCCGTCTGCTCTTTTGTGTGCGATGATTGGCATGGCTGCTCCTTTCACAGCACTAGCTGACGTTTTTGTTCAGCCTTTGTAAATGATTTGCGTTTACTCAGCGGTAACGCTTGTGTTTGCCTCTGAGCCCACAGATGCTGATATGAACCCGTGTGTGTGTGGTGTATTGGCAAGGCCTTGCGCTAATTCAATATGTAAATGACATGTAGGAACCCAGCGAGCAGTCAGAATGCAGCAGTAATTGCATTTGCATCACAGCAATGGCTCTCAAATCTCCCTCTCGTATGGAAATCCTCTCCACTTCATTCTGCAGAGCTGTGTGGTTTTGAAAAGGCATCATTCTTCAATGACTAATTTTAATAACATTTGCATATTCATTACAATTAAGGCGACTTTGAGCTTTTGGTTTTCAAGTTAATTTGTGTTTCTCAAGTGACGACAAAGACAATAGCAGAAATTATGTGGAATTAACGATTGCAGCGCATTCCCCAAAAACGAACCTTGCAAATGAGAAAATGTTAGATTTTGACAGCCAGTTCCTGATGAATTTTTCTTAATCTGAAGGGTTTTCAGCTGCATCTCGGTTCCTAAAGGAAGCCATTTGGACATGTTACAGAAGCACCGAACGCAAGACTTAAACACACGTCTCTCATCTCTGATCCATCACTCGCTCCGACAGCCTCATATCAGCCACAAACATCAGCAGCTGCAATGAGTCAGCGGAGGAATAAACGGCCAAAGCAGCGTATTCTGACAGACTCCAACCTGAGCAGTTAGTGTGCAACAGCGTCTGGACGAACACTTGAGAGCAGGTGTGAGGGATGCTTGACTACAGTACTAGTGAGAGGGTCTGAGAACAGTTAAAGCTCTTAACAGAAATAATCACATAGTGATTACAATGACGGAAACCCAGAATGCCCTGCTCTCAGCCCAGCGTGTGCCTGAGTCGCCCTCAACCCGCCGAGCGACATTAACTTAACCGAGGGTCAAAGGTCACGCTCTGAGAGGAACATGAGCCTCTGCTGAAACTACGATGAACTGATAAAACACGCAGGACTGAGATGGACCCTGATAAGGGACTGGTTTGGAGTGCCCTACATAGGCGGCAACTCCACACAGCACATTAAACACTCAGAAGTGTGGGATCAAATGACTCACTAGTGGGTTGTCAAAATATTTTACCCTCACAAGTATAGTTAATCCAGTACACACACACAGTTCATTTATAATTACACTAAATGTCTCATCTCTGCTTGTCTAGCTAGATTGTTTTTGGTGTTCAGTGTGCTGCACTCGACGAAACCAAACAATGACACTAATCAGTGAAGCCGGCAACGAGTGTCCGTTCACAGAAGAACTGCTCAAGCGAAGATACCTTCATCATGAACCACTGTAAGTCCCTCATCACGAAGAGGTCAAGCTGATCTGGACACAGCTCTACTCAATGCTTCCTAAATTACTGCAGCAGACGCCTGCAGAACATCTCAGTCCATTCAAGAGAGTAACAGACGGCTGCAATAACTTATGAACATTAGAATCACTGACCTAATGTCAAGTCAGAAATTCATGCGCTGTTTCTCCAGGCCATAAATATATGACGCAAACAGTGAGTGTCACAGAAACGTACCTGATGGAGTTCCTGAAGTGATCTTCTGCTGGGTTTTTGACTGTGCAACTGTTCAGCAACCACAGATCGGCGTCAGACGGATTCTCTGGAGAAACAGAGGAGCAAAAGTTATTAATATTCCTGCCGCCATCACAAATTACTCACATAGTCATAACACAACGCTCCGGGCTGATCACAGAAACCTCCACAGGATCACAGCTGCCGTGAGAGGAGTGATGCTAAACCATCACACGATCTCTAGAGCAGCAAAACCGCTTCACTATCACTACAGTCAAACACACTCAACTATCTGCACTTCTACAGAGACGCAAACCACGACTTTAGCCTGGTGGCACTTACCTCTTCTCTTGTTTTATGCTCCGTTTTATTCGTGATGAATATAGTGCACATACTCCAATGACTCAATCCAGCTCTTGTTGTTACTAATAAGAGGCTTATTAAAGTAAATCAAGTCACTCTAGTAAACTAGAGCCAGTCTGTGTGAGTCATTACAGAGAAGAGATTTGATAAACGCTTACCATTTATATCGCTTTTCTGTGATTTTCATTCAGGATGCTTGCTTAATCATTGCACGGAAACTGTCATATTTCTATTTGTATGTCAGGTCGCAGTATTCAGAATGAACGGTGTGAAATGATGGCGTGTGCTGGAGCACAAACGACTCTAATAAGATCTGTGACATGATATAACGCTGCTTCACCGGTGCGTTTCACACGACACAAACCTGAGGTGATCTGCTGAACTCGGCTCGACTGCACTCACTTTTTGTGACTGTTTTGGTGATGAATCACACTGTGACGTCCAAACCAAGTTCACTGGTGTGATTGCAAAGACTTCTCTTACAGCAGATCAGCGCAGTTACAGTTAAATCACAACCTTTAAACATAAAGGATTTATTCATCCTCACATTGTTCAAATCGTATAAAAGGAGAAGCGTCTCTTTTGCACGCAGTGAATGTGAATGCAGAGAGGCTGTTAGGATCCAACATGAAAGTTTATGTGCTTATCCATTCATCGAGTCTAAACCAGTATTTGAAGCTCTTTCACAGGGAACGCAGCTGTATGTTTGGACAGGAGGAGGAAAGTAAGGGATGAACAGACAGCAAGGAGAACAAGAAGCGACCACAGCACGCCTGATCCAGGTCTCCACATTTACCCGAACGATCTCCAACACTCAACACTGAAGCGAAAACATTCACTCGCATAACCTGGAGAGATCTGGAGCGACTCAACGGACACTTAGGAAAGATATTTGCATAGTAAAATTTAAAACGAGCCTCAAGTACAACAGGATTCATAATTAACCAGATTTACAAAAGGACAAGAGTCAACTCCCACCATTCCCACAGCAATGTGTCAGAATCACTGACAACACAAGTGTGAAACTACACAAACACACACTCTCGCTGGTTCTCATGTTTTCTGGGGACTCTCCACAGGCATAATGGTTTTTCCGTACTAACTCTACTTTCTGTGCTCTTACTCTGACCCTACACCGAGACCTACCCCTCAAAGACTACAGGCATTCCACATTCTTAAACACTTCAGTCTGTGCGATTTATACGCTCGCTTCCTCATGAGGACCAAAACATGCCCCCACGAGGTCAAAATTTACTGGTATTACTCTCCTTTTGGGACTTTTGGTCCCCGTAACAGTGAATACCAGTACACACACACACACACACTTCAATTCAAGTGTGCTTTATTGGCATGACAAAAATTATACATTTGTATTGCCAAAACAATTGCAGCTGGGCTGCTTACAAATAGTGCATATGTGCATTAACAGAAAGAAAGAATAATAATAATAATAATAATAATAATAATAATAATAATGTAACACTTTATTTCGATAGTCCACTTTAGACATTCTACTAACAGTAAGTAACTCTGCAACTACACGTCAACTAGCAGTCGTTAGAGTATTAATAGACTGTCTGATTAATATCTTCTAACACTTTATTCTGATGATGGGTCCACAACACACAACATACTGACTATCAGAAACTTTACAAGTATATGTCTATTACTCTACTAACCCTAAACCTACCCTACTGAGAGTTATAGACATGTAGTTGCAAATTAATGAGAATTAGTTGACATGTAGTTGACACATAGTTACAAAGTTACTTATAGTTTGTAGAATGTCTAAAGTGGACTATCGAAATAAAGTGTAACCAATAATAATAATATAAAAAGTATTAAGCATGTAGTGCAAAATGAATTACTAATGTTAAGTATATAAACTAGAAAAAAAATAAGATCAGGGATTAGACAGATTTACTGAAGCAAAATGTACATCTAAGTAATATAATAGAGTAATATGGTTTAATAACTCTCTCACTCGCAGCTGCTCACATGTTCTCCAGAAGTCATTTGCATATATTTGCCTGTAGGCTGGAGCTCAGACA
Organism: Acrossocheilus fasciatus; assembly: GCA_036784905.1. NCBI lineage: Eukaryota > Metazoa > Chordata > Actinopteri > Cypriniformes > Cyprinidae > Acrossocheilus > Acrossocheilus fasciatus. The sequence continues at coordinate 109,857 of CM071953.1, read as the reverse complement.
AATCGCAGGCCGTTTTGGGTAAAATCTGTCTTCGGTTGAATGAACTCACTGCAACCGTCCTTATCTGAGTCACAAAAGAAGTTCCACCACCAACGGCCAAAACACACTCAAACACAGCGCTGCGTCAGCGTCACACACGTTAACACATCATCTCTCAAAGTGCACATCTCAGCCCTTCATTCTGCTGCAATGATGCTCACAGCAGCCTCAGCACAATCCAGACTCCAGCAACCTTCTGTTCAGATATTCTGAGTGCCGTGCTAATGACCCAAAAACCCAGGGATCCAGCTGTCATCCTCAAAACACACACCAAACATCCACTCAATCACACGATCGAGCCATGAGCACCTCTGTGTGTGTGTGTGTGTGTGTGTGTGTGTGTGTTTTACAAAAGAAATGTTAAACAACTGAAAGTAAATCTCCAGTGATGCTACCGTCAAATCTCACCGTTTTTAATAGAAAACAGCCAATATCATTTACATAAAATTACATGTAATGTGATTCACATTATGAAAGTTGAGTGAACGTGACGTGACAAGAAAGACAAACAGCACAGTAGACATAAAATCAAGATGAATGTGCAAACTGTGAATGAATGTAGTAGACATGGAAACCTGCCGCTCCTGGAAGCCTTGCAGCAAAATAAAAATGTAATTTACATATAGCTCATGTTTTAATTACTCTGTTCCCTTCAATAAAAATAATTATGTGAGATGTCAATCTGCATGACAACTCTCAGCCAAAATATGATCATGACAGTCGTATTTCAACCTCTTTATGAACAGCCTAAATATTCTGAAGCTTAAATAGCAATAAAACACTCAATGACTAAACAAGACAAACAGACGAAACAAGCAAGCAAGGCCTCTTTCATAGACAAAACAAGCTCGCTCCTCAAGCAGCGATGGCATTTACTCCACCGGTCTTGTGTGAATGTGCTTAAAACCAGCATTAATAAACCTCATCGAGTTTAATGAGCAAGTGCTCATCGCTGTAACTGCAGTAAATACAGTGATGCTTTCTGATGCTTCAAGTCCTGCTGACAAAGCCTGTTAAACACTTCAAGAGACTTATTTTCATCTTATTTTCCTAACATAACTATTAGCACTTGCAAAACCACAAAATAAGCTTTTAAAACTCCAAGCCTTATGGACCCGAAGCGCTGAAAGGCCTGCAGCAGTATAACTCGTGTCACCATCACCACTCCGCGTGCGCGTGCAGTCAGAGCAGGCGCTCCGCTTGTGTAGGAGGAATGGCGATAGCTGAGCAAGGCTCAATATGTGGGGGATCGGGTCTCCTGTCAGATTTGTTCGTAAGTGTGGTGAGGTGAAGTATTCAGGTGGAGGTTCAGTCTGTCATTACGTCACTGGCACACGGCCCTGAGGAGCGGTATACTCCATTAGAGCCCCTGCGGCCCTCAGCGCCGAACCCAGAGCCTAATCACCACCACAGCCCGAGGAGCAGAAGAAATCTACAAGCGAAAATACAATCGTGACGGGTCACACGCCGGCGGTGCCCTCCTGCTGGACTCCCAGGGTGTTCAGATGGACCGGGCTCCAGACCGAGGTAATTGCATCTGCCAGGGGAAGAGGAGCTGGTGTGTGGCCAAAGAGGACAGGCTCTGCATATTTATGATGGTCCTGCTCTCTTTGGGCTCAGTTCACACTGAAATAAGCTCTCAGACAATCAACAGACAACTGTGGAGAGAGACAGAGCCGTAACCGGTCTGGAAGGATAACAAGATGCCCACGTCACCAAAGCTGTGCTCCATCCAGAGATCTGGGAAATTAAATTCACTTCATTCCGTCATCATCACACAAGGGCCCGCGATCTGCCCAAAAGAGACCACAAACACCTTCCTGAAGCAGGTCACAAGTCGAGTACATCCGTCCTGAGATTCTTGACTATCAGGAGTGTCTTATGAAGCCAGAAGCCGAGGGCAAGCGTTCTTCCTGAGGGTCACGTCTCACAATCACTCGGTCCACAGGGCAGCTTCATGGACGGGGACTTGAGCAAGGACGAACCGGACCGGTGACGGGGACATCCTGAGCGAGAGAGCGAGCTTCACTCACTACCAGACGCAACTGGAGACACGTTAAACACATGTGAAATTCATGAACTCTTGATCAGATCAAGCTGGACAAGAATATTGGCCAGAGTTGACCTCTCCGCAGCCTCGTGAGGAACGGAGACAAACATCAGCGCTCAGCAGAAACACATGCAGAGTGAGACTAGCTCTACTGATCAACACAACGTCTGCAGTCTGAAGATATAATCCAGAGATGAAGACGCCCTGAATCACTACAGCTGTGTACAATCTCATCTAAAGGAGTGAAATTAATCTATTCTTTCTCTTCTTCCTGTGAGAGAGAGAGAGAGAGAGAGAGAGAGAGAGAGAGAGAGAGAGAGAGAGAGAGAGAGAGAGAGAGAGAGAGAGAGAGAGAGTCAGAGAGAGAGAGAGAGAGAGAGGTGAAGGGAGGAGGGTCACGTCACTCATATTCTGAAGGTTATTTATGAGCAGCGAGCTGTATGTGTGTGTGTTTGAGAGCAGAAGCATGCACAGGTGCAAGAAAGAGTGGATAACTGAACAAAACACATCTGAACAGCAGTCTGTGTCACGATCCAACCCATCGCTGGACGCCAGAGATACCATGACCGTCTCTCTCTCTCGCTCACACACACACACACACACACACACACACGTGTGTGATATCAGGAGCAGCTGCTGCATGTGGACACACAGATAAACGACGGCCAAACGGGACCGAAGCTCCTCACTAGCCACGTGAAAGACTTGACAGACCGCAGCAGTGAGAAGAGCCGAGGGAGGAGAGGAGCGCTGGAGGCTCTGAATCAGGGACGGAGTTAGCACACTCATCCTCTCTGAAACTGAGACGAAGCAGATCTGCAGCTGTATACGGCAGCAAGAGAGTCAAAGTGTGTTTAACACGCCTGTCTATGTGGAATAAAACAGATTTTGAGTATATGTACAAAAACAGTTTGCTGATACAATGTTTACAGAATGGCAAAAATAAATAAATAAATAAATAAATAAATATTGCATAGACTGAATTGTAATCAACCCCAAATTATGCCAGGACTATTAAAGCTGCTCATTCAAAAAGATGAAATATGCTTCCTCACATCCAACATCTTATGACCATGAAACAAACATTATCATAATTCAGCAGTGCACAAGCGGTCACGTGGCGTACGGCGTGGTATTCAGTGATTGTGAACCACACGCCTGTAGGACGAACAGAGCTGCGTTCGGCTTTGAGACGTTCTGTGGAGGCATAAATCTTTCAGGAAGGCAACTGTTTAAAACAGAACTGACATCAGTGGGCATCGAGAAAAACATCAGAAAACATCCCGAGGAGAGACGAAGCCCAGATCAGCAGCACCTCCGCCTTCATGGGTTCCAGCAGCAGCAGCCGTAACGCACAGCAAATCATAAAATCAGATTAAAGTTGTGTGTTATGAAGGCTCTTTGTCCGCGGCTTGCTCCCCGGGCGTCTCCCGCCGCGCCTGAGCTCCACTCGACCCCCGTGTGATACAGTGCTCTGGCATAAATCAGCCGCGTGAGGCGGGACGCACACACATACACACGGCTCTGGTCTCTCACACACATTAAAGAACGCAAGAGACCGATGACAAGGAGCGGACGGGAAACTGATCTGAACTTTGTCTTCTGAAGTGACACAATCACTTTAAATGACGAACAGAGTGAAATTTAAACCTTTACTCAGACTACATCAACTGACGTCAAACCTGTAGGTTTCTACATAAAGATTTCTGAATCTCTATCTGCTCATCAGATAGATTGTGTCACTTTAGAAGGCTTTGAATATATCAATCAAATCATAGGATTAATTCACACTTATGTCCTTTTTGGAGTTAAACACAGCAACACAGATTTTCATCATTTGAACAAAAACAGCTCCATTATTCAAAGTAGCACCTGATTTTCATAGTTTGGACTTAACCTTTAATGTTAATGTTAATGTTCCCTGTTATAGATCACTGTACCTGCTATATCTCCAACTAAACCCATTCCAGAAATCAGAAAGCCTGCTGATGATTTAATGAGAGAACTGTTAGTGAGGAGATCTCTGATATGGCCGGTAGAGAGTAATTCCCATCTCTTCCCGCTGTAGACGATCTGTGTTATAGAGTAAATGAGTTATTTCTGCAACACTCGTAAACCTTTCATACACGTCTTTGATGTTCCTCCAACCGCTGCTCATCAAGACACACATAAGCTCGGTTCAGCACAAGGTTATGAAACAGACCTGCTTCCCGCTGCACTACTGCGGTCAAACATCTCACAGTTAAACTGGAGCTCCAGGAGCCTCCATCACAGAGGAGCATCAGGACCCGGCCTGTGCCGCCTGTGATCAGCCCAGTCCTCCACGACGCTTCAGACCGCCAGCGCATTAACACCAGCCAGGCCTTCCCTTCAGAGTAGAATCACAGCAGGGCATATGGGATTAAGTGGCGAAAAAGTGCTGGGTCAGGCGGTCAGAGACCGTCCACCCCATAAACCGTAATAAGTCTTGATGACCATTTCTCAACAGCTCAATGATGCCTAAAACGAGATCATTAAAGAGTTTTAAGTCATTAAATCAATAAATGTTGACTCTGACAGCCTTCTCCCACTCATCTGAAACACTTCTGGTATTTTCTCTCTGAACGGTGTTTATTCAGGCGAGTCCTCTGATCCCGCTATCTCTTAATTGAGTCTCCGTGAGGAATAATTAAATATATCCTGCCTCCTGAAGCTCTAGCGCAGGGGGTCTCGACACCCGTCTGCACTCGCTGTGTGGCCCGCGGCGCGCTGAAGATTCATGTATGTTTTACAATCTGCACTCAAAATATTTGACAGTTAGGTTTTTTTAGTTAAATGTATACAATCGCAGTAGTAAAAGCTCTCAATCTCTGCGAGTGATGTAACTAACGTGCAATTAAAGAGCGACGCGCGGCACGCACCAAACACCTTGAAAGACAAGCGCTGTCCAAAAGAAGACATTTAATAACATGATGTTACTCCACAACATCAGTAGAGTGTTTGAAATAACTATTTTGTGATGTGCGGTTTTTGTCACAGAACGAGGCATATACGGTAATAAAGGCTGTCGATTAGCATTGATTATAAATATACTTTATTATTATTATGAAAATACCAGAGATGGCTTGAACACAGATAAACTGTCGTATACTGTTGGACATTAAATAAATAGCCAGATCACGAACAGATTCAATCACCCACGCAATCTTGTTCATAAATGATAGGATTCATATGTCTATTAAAGCCTTAAACCACAATGAAACGCTCGCGCTGCCGCTGATCCAGAGACAGCTGTTTATACAAAACATCTTTACAAAGTCTTGTGTCGTTATTTGTGTTACGAACAGTCAAATAACCACCGAAGTACTGGAATAAAGGTTTATCATTCAGATATAAACACTGCTGTCTAGCGATCAGAACAGAATAAATCACCTTATTGAAAGTGACGATGCTTCAAATAAAGACTGCATCAATTACGACGTAACGCCAGCAGGTGAAGATTCGTTCAGGAACGAAACAAGTCAAGTCTTTGAGCAAGTCATGAGTTACGAAGCATTTCTTTAACTTCAATTCATTGAATATTGTATTCTAACAGAATGCAGCAATTTTCTCTAAAAACTCTAGTAAATTATTATTTTTAATTTTTTATATATTTTTTTCCCCCAGAATCATTGTGGGAGGAAAGTAAAAAATAAAATATTGATACAATATAGTTAATATAAATATGAAAAATAATACTTCTAAAGAAATTTGTGAACTATATTTGCTCAAGAATGTTTTTAGTTTTAGCATTTTAAGTTTGTCAATTTTGTTTTTTGCATCAATATAGCAAAACAAACTTTTAATCCAATTTTTTTGTTCCAGATGTTTACTCTTAAATATATAGGCCCTGTTTATATTTTTTCAAGCTCTGTGTTATTTTAAATGGGACAAGGACAAGCAAGATGTGGATAAGTAATAAACTGTATTTCTAAATCAGTAAACCTGCAAATATTGTCTTAAAATCCGATGAAGCAAATTGTAGTTTGTGGCCCTGCGCATTTGATGTAGTTTAAATGCACCCGCTTGAGTTCCCCCGCTCCAGCGTGTTTCTGTCTGGTTACCCGTTTTATTTCTTACTTGATCCTAAACATGCTGTTGGGTTGCTTTGTGAAACTGCACTCCTGATGAGCCATGAAATCATTTCCGGTCCCTGCACTGAACGGTGTTATATTGCATCTACAGGACAAATAAACAACAGCGACGGTGTTCAGAGGGATGTGTGTGTTCCTGCAGTGCATATATAACACACCCACACCTTCACAGAAATACACACATACATAAAGAAATTTGCCAGCAATATGACTGGTATTTGTTTTTGGTTTTTTTCTATCTACCAGCTATATACCACCTGGATGAGCCCGAGTGAAAAGCACAAAGCGTGTGAAAAGTCAAAGCAAGTGTTCTGAGCAAACCTTCTTATAACGGCAGAGGAGCACCTCAGTAACGTGGAGCAGGACAGCACACACGCCACACGCTTCAGGCATGTGATCAGCTACAGACAAAGGAGGAGGAAAATCTGACCACGCCCCCAGCACTTATTATTAAAAATATACATTTGACCACATTAAAATATATATCTTATATTGTAATAATGCACACTATTGTCCTGTAAAAATAAAAAATAAAAAGCAGCATTTAATAATCATGATCATATAATATAATATATTACAATAAAGTACTATAATATATTATAGTAAAGTATATATAATTGTTATTATTATTATTAAAATACCTGCCAAAAGTTTGGAAACATTACAATTATTAATGATTTTGAAATAAGACTAGAAATAAGGCTCATAAAGACTGAATTTATTTGATCAAAATATAGTAAAAAATAAATAAATAAATACATAGCAATATTGTGAAATATTATTACAAATTAAAAAGTTTTCAATTTTAATATACTACGAAATGTAATGTTATTCCTGTGATGCAAAGCAGAATTTTCTTCATCACACGTTTTCAGTGTCACATGATCTTTTAGAAATCTTTACAATTTGACTCAAACATTTCTGATTATCATCAATGTTGAAAACTATTTTGCTGCTTCATATTTTGTGTGGAAATGATGCACTTTATTTTTCAGGATTTTTTGATAAATATAAAGTTTAATTAACAGCATTTATTTGCATTTATCAAATATATTCATTAAATTTCTTAATGCATTTATTAAGTAGAAATCATTTTAAATGTCTACACTCACTTTTTAATCACTTTCATGCATGAATAAAATTATTAATTTCTCTCTGTTTTTTTAAATCTTACACAAATGTTTGAGTGGTATCATGTTTCCACAAAGATATTAAGGAGCAAGACTGTTTTCAACAATGTTTCTTGAGCAGCAAATCAGCATATTAGAAAGATTTCTGAAGATCATGTGACACTGAAACTTCTCTTTATAAACAACAACAGATTTGTAAATACGAATGTTGCGTTCCCAAATGCAAAAGACAGCGGCTCTAACCAAGCGCACGCGGCGCAGCGAGCACTGACAGGGAATCGAATCTAAAAACAGTCCTGTAGCGCTCAGACTACAGCCGGTTATATAATTACTTCACAACCGTTGGGAGTTTTGTGACAGCACTAGCAATCTCAAATTCTCCCCGCCGTTCATAAAAAGTCACCGGGTCGAGCAACACGTTTCAGCGCTGATTCTACTCACGCTTGGTGCTTTGACCGCTGTGAACGGTCCTGCAGACGGAGCCGCGAGCTCGCGCAGCGCTCTCAGGACCACAGTATGTAGTGACTCTTTATTCTAAACCGCGGTTGTTAACGTTGTTGTTAAAGTACAAATGTTCTCTGCAGGATCTACTGTACTTGTGTTTGCATGAAGGCCGATCCTTCCCAACACTGCAACACCTCGCTCAGCACAGTTTTCATCGTCTGAGCTCTAAAATTACAGTTCACGTCAACATCAGAAATTCACCCCTGATGCAACCATAAGAAGAAACCTTGTTCCTGATGATTTCGTGCTCTGATCTGATGCAGCGTCACAGCACTTCAGGGTCTGTCTGTCTGTCTGTCTGTCTCTGTCTGTCTGTCTGTCTGTCTCTGTCTGTCTGTCTCTGTCTGTCTGTCTCTGTCTGTCTGTCTCTGTCTGTCTGTCTCTGTCTGTCTCTGTCTGTCTGTCTGTGTCTGTCTGTCTGTCTGTGTCTGTCTGTCTGTGTCTGTCTGTCTGTCTGTCTGTGTCTGTCTGTCTGTCTGTGTCTGTCTGTCTGTCTGTGTCTGTCTGTCTGTGTCTGTCTGTCTGTCTGTGTCTGTCTGTCTGTGTCTGTCTGTCTGTGTCTGTCTGTCTGTCTGTGTCTGTCTGTCTGTGTCTGTCTGTCTGTGTCTGTCTGTCTGTCTGTGTCTGTCTGTCTGTCTGTGTCTGTCTGTCTGTGTCTGTCTGTCTGTCTGTGTCTGTCTGTCTGTGTCTGTCTGTGTCTGTCTGTGTCTGTCTGTGTCTGTCTGTGTCTGTCTGTGTCTGTCTGTCTGTGTCTGTCTGTCTGTCTGTCTGTCTGTCTGTCTGTGTCTGTCTGTGTCTGTCTGTGTCTGTCTGTGTCTGTCTGTGTCTGTCTGTGTCTGTCTGTGTCTGTCTGTGTCTGTCTGTGTCTGTCTGTCTGTGTCTGTCTGTCTGTGTCTGTCTGTCTGTGTCTGTCTGTCTGTCTGTGTCTGTCTGTCTGTCTGTGTCTGTCTGTGTCTGTCTGTCTGTCTGTGTCTGTCTGTCTGTCTGTCTGTCTGTGTCTGTCTGTGTCTGTCTGTGTCTGTCTGTGTCTGTCTGTGTCTGTCTGTGTCTGTCTGTGTCTGTCTGTGTCTGTCTGTGTCTGTCTGTGTCTGTCATCAATTCAATTCAAGTGTGCTTTATTGGCATGACAAAAATATACATTTGTAATGCCAAAGCAATTGCAGCTGGGCTGCTTACAAATAGTGCATATATGTATTGACAAGAAAGAAAAAGAATAATAGTAATAATAATATATAAAGTATTAAGATTGTAAAGAATTTTAAGTATTAAAATGAATTTCTAATGTAAGTAAGTATATAAACTAGATATCTATCTCTCTCTCGCTCTTGTCTTTGATATTGTGACAAACCTGCTGTTGAGGGCAGGGAACAATAACAGCAACTGCAAATATTTACATGCCATTTCAAAGCCATTGCGTATATGATTATGTTTTTGTTTGTGGAGTGCTGACAGGTCATATTCAGAAAGAGGGAGAGATTTGAATAAAAAGTATACCTGTCCGTTTGCTCAGCAAACAGACCAAGCATTAAATAAAGACGCCAGCTGTTGTCCAATTTAACCGGCGTGGGATCGCCAGGGGTGGGACAGCACAGCGCCATTACCATACGTCAGGACTCGCTGGATCTCAGAGAGTCTTCAATCATCTCCGCAGAGCCAGAGCCCTCGTTCACAGTCAACTACCGGAGATAACCGTCGCCATCTAAACAAACGAGTAACCCATCAATCCTCAGGTTTCATAGAACTTCCTGATGTTCACATCTTGAGGATGAACTGATCGTGACAGTTTACATTATTGGGTGAACTATTCCTTACCTGCTTTGTTACTTTGTTTTTTAACACCATGTTAGCATCAAGGCTATATACACGGCAAACACAAGGCCACCTAAAATACATTCAGGTGATACATTACAAAATAATCCACTTATATAGGTTTCTGAATAAAAACATTTTCTGGCAGTATTATAAAAGTTACAGTCCAATAGGAAGTGTTTAACAGTCGAAGGAACGTGACATGAGATGAGTTCTGAGTGACCTAGTCAGCACCTATTGTAGACAACTTGGCAATGACTTGATTTGAAGTTATTCCTTATGTCGTTCCAAACCTGTATAACCTTTTCTTGGTGTGGAACATAAAAAAATTAAAAAAAGACATTTTGAAAAAGTTGTCTGTCTGTTTTTTAAAGTAATTACAATTAACTGGGACTGAAGTGTGCAATCTTTAAAAAAAAAAATTATATTATATGCTCAAAAATCAGACATAGCTGCTCACATTTGGTCTGTTCCTCACAAAAAGACCCAATCTTCATTCATTGTTATTATTGCAAAAAGTCTGACCAGAATACTGTGTGTTTCACAGAGAAAAGACAGTCACAAGGATTTGTAACATCATCATCTACCCTGTTGATGCAAATCACAGCAAAGCTCTGGCAGATCTCCAGAGGTCCTGATCAACCAAAACAGGTTCCATTATCACATTCTTGGTGCGTTCACCTCACGCCACCCCGAAGCTTGGAGAAGGCCCTGTTCCTCGTGGGTCTAAAGATGATTTCCTGAGTAAGACAGCGAGCATCAGGCCCGTGAGAGAAGACCCTCATACAACAGTAAATCATACGTCCCCAAAGACCTCTCCGCTCTCAGCAGGCCAGCTTACCGACGGCACAAAACTGTGGCTTTGACAAAGTGGAAGGAATATCTTTCCCTACGGGAGATAATATTACCAGCAGGTGCGAGATGGGCTCATCTGTCACAGGAGGACCTGATTGAGAGCACGGGTTTGTGTGCGGTGTTACTCAGACAGGTGCCCATAGCTGCTCCAAACTGGGTCAAAGCAGAAGAGTTCAAATCATCGGGTCAAACCGGTGTTTATTTCACACAATAATTTGGTGTGGAGACAGTTTTGTTAGTATTCTGCAACAACAACGTCAGGATTTGACCGATCAGCCTTTGAAGACAGTTCTTGTCGGCTGTCAAGGAAAAGGAAGCACATGCAACACAACGTCAACAAAAAAGAAAGTCGTAAAGACAGCTGACATCAGAAGGCATCTGTGCGCCAGCTTTCATCCTCTTGGCATCACTAATGCACAGGATCCTGGGTGAAGTCTAGAAGCTAAATATGTGTGTCTTGTTTCTCCTCCTGGGCCGAGACGGCTGACAGGGACTCGCAGGGGTTCTGCTCCACCACAGCTCAGAGCCTTCCACTCGACCCGCGGAGCGCTCACCTGCCGCAGGTACAGACGAGCAGGAGCACAGCTGCCGATGAGCTCCACGCTGACTGAAGTCTCCAGGACTGAGGAGGAGACTGAATAGAAAGAGAAACAGAAGAAAACGGAGACAGGTGTCCAGCTCCCAGACGTCCCGGGCTTGATCTTTCAGCGGGCCTGAACAGGGCCGAACACACTGACAAACACTGCCTGCTGATTTCTTAAGTGCTTTTTTGGCACAGTCAGACTAAACTGATCCATATTCATATTTCCCCACTTAACAGTGAATGATGAAACTCTCAATGAATCAAATTAATTGCATGTTGAGAAGGGAAATTTTAATCACGTGTTCTGTGACACAGTACAGTCTCGAAGCCCAGCACTATTTTCTTGACAGTCACTGCCACGCGAGATTACAGAGTAAATGAGACGACAGAAAGAAACCAGCACATCTACATACATCCCACTTCTCTTCCAGCCGTTGCCTTCTGTTCGCTTCAAATCAAATCAAAATAGTTCCTAGTTCTCAAAAATGAAAACAATTTAGCTCACCTAACCCCCAGTTCCCACCATGCAAATGAGATGCAAATTCAACAAAACTAAAAACTAGTTAAGGTCTGGGTAATAAACAGAATTTAGCCTCTTGCCATTTCAAACAGCCTCCAGGGGCTTTATGCAAATCACATGCAAATACCAGCCCTGCATTTATTTCACGATGAAGAGAACCTGCAAACACCAAAGAACTCACTGCTCACATGAGCACGACTACAAACAGAATATTATCTGCACTCCATGAATGAAGGTGAATGAGAAAATCAAGCCTACACTCCAGATGAACTGAGGGCTGTCAAAGGGAACCGGAAAAGCAGGCATAAAAGTATTTTGAATAGAATAAAGAAAGCCCAGTGAATGCTGGCTTCTCATCACAGATCATTCTTTAACGTGAATAATCCCAGAACAAGAGAAGCACACACTGTGTATCTGTGACCGCACCGTCACCGACAAAGCTCAGAAACTCAATCAAGAGATGTGCTGCAACTATGCAAAGAACAGCTACAAGGATAATAAAATACTGACAGCTGATATGTTGACTCCTGCATGCCCCGAGTCTGAACACACAAGCCTTGGCTAATCATTTTCAAGCAGCCAACAGAAGAGTAAACCCACAGAAATCAATGGGACTGCAATAACCTAAGAGATGGACTTACAATGAATCCAAGTCTGATTACACAAAACACTCCTGCTTTTATATCCGAGATGCTCAGTCCTGTTCTTGGAGATCCTCTCACCTGCGTCCAGATCCAGCCCTGATCAAGCACAGCCGTCTGTAATTATCACATGCTCCTGAAGAGCTTCATTAGTGGCTCAGTGGTGTTTGATCAGGGCTGGAGCTGAACTCCAGGAACAGGACTGAACACCCTGCTTTAGAACACGTCTTCTGTCTAACAGATCCATCCAAAGCCACGTGAAAGTGAAGTCTCACAGTGACCCTGCTGCTAACGCCAAACACCCCGTTTCATCAGCTTACCGAAGAGTGGCTGTTAAACCACAGCAAACACGTGTGATCCATGTATGAGGTTTTAAGGTTTAGGACCTGTTAGCACAGGCTTGTGCACAAACCACTCCTCCTGACCTGTAGGGCATCAGATGTGTGTACAGGTGCAAATGTGTGCTGCTTTCATAGACCTGGAGAGCAAGAGAGCTACATGAATTAGATCTCAACCCTGAGACCCCTCGGGATGAACTGCAACTCATGGAGTGTAGAAGTCAATTTAAATGAGAGGGGAAAGCAATTAGCAGATCAAAAACTAGAGGAAACAAGGAATGAAATATGGAAACAGAAGAAATCGTCTTGAGGCTTTGTGCCTGTAACACTACTGAGTGCTTTAGTCATCAGTTCACTTGAACAGACATCAGTGTCTTCAGATCACACTTCAGCATAATGACCTCTTCGAGTCCTAACCCTAACACGAATTACTTTACTCTACACACAAACTGAATCACTCACTACTATTGGCTAACCTCATTTAACATTTAATGTAATAGCTAAACAAAGCAAAATTACAGCAACATCCTCGCTGCCGTCGCATCCTGTGCTTGTGTCTGGAGCCATTCAGAAGGCAATGGAATTCAGCTGAAAGATCCAGCACTTGTATTGAAATACACAAATTATTCAAATCTGATTATTCATCTGAAGCACAGTTGAATAGCTGAGAGCCCGCGTGCACCTGGTCTGCCTCGTCACATTACAGAGATCCCAATCAGACCCATAAACACTTTAGCACCATGAGAACAAACGCTGACGGTCAGCGGACGACTCTTCTGCGTGTGAGCGTTGAGACTCGAGTAGCGCTGAGGGCTGCGAGTCTCAGGCGTCTGCTGAGGAGAAACTAACACTTCAAACAGCCAAGTACACACTAAAAGCTTTATCTTAAGATAAAACTCATGAAAATGTTTTTTTTTTTTTTTTTTTTAATTAATTAATTAAAAATATTAAAAATCTCATTTTCAGATAAAAATTTAAAAATTTAAAATTATAAAATACTCTTGTACAATGTTCCCTTTAATTTTTTTTCTTGCCGAGCAAAAACATTATTTATACCGCGCCTGTGTAACTTAACTTTAATGTGCTATTTATATTTGATTTGACCCTTGATGTAACTAAATGATGCACATTTTAGGTTATCTGAGAAAACATTTTTACAGTACAATACACTGCTGTTCAAAAGTTTGGGATCAGTACATTTTTTTTAAAGAAGTTTCTTAGGCTCATCAAGGCTGTATCAGTTTGATAAAAAATACGGAATATTATTTCACAAAATAATATTGTGAAATATTATTGCAATTTAAAATAAAAGTTTTCTATTTTAATATACTGTAAAATATAATTTATTCCTGTGAAGAAAAGCTGAATTTTCAGTGTCACATGATCCTTCAGAAATCATTCTAATATGCTAATTTATAATCAATGTTTGAAAAGGTTGTGCTGCTTCATATTTTATGGGACCTGTGATATTTTTCAGGATTTTTTGATAAATAAAATAGAAATTTTGTGTTACACTATACTATTGAAAAGTTTGGGGTCAGTAAATTTTTTCTCTTTCTTTTTTTTTTTTATATTAATACTTTTATTCAGCAAGGATGTGTTAAATGGATAAAAAGTGATGGTAAAGACTTACATTGTTAGAAAATATTAATATTTTTGATTAATGCTGCTTTTTATTAGCCTAATCAAAGAATCAGAGAAAAAAGGTTCCAAAAATATTAAGCAGCACAACAGTTTCAACATTGATAATAAATCAGAATATTAGAATGATTTCTGAAGATCATGTGACACTGAAGACTGGAGTAATGATGCTGAAAATACAGCTCTGCTTTACAGGAATACACTATATTTTAAAGTATATTAAAATAGAAAACCAATATTAGAAATTGCAATAGCCTAAGAGTTCACAATATTACTGTGGATTTTTTTCTGTATTTTGATCAAATAAATACAGCCTTGATGAGCATAAGTGACTCCGTTAAAAAAACAAGGTCAATTATTTATTAGGTTTATAATATAGGTGTAATATAATATAATATAATTATATAATATAAATATATAATATAATATAATATAATAACAAATGTAAGCATTTAAACTGATAGAAGAGAATAGAAAAACCGAAGCATTTAAACTGAGATCTGTAAGTTAAATACTAAAAACAAAAAACATGAACGTGAATTCTTCTATAGCTGACTAAACATCCCTAAAGTCCAGTCTGCACAATACAGCTGTGTGTGACTGTAAGTGTCTCAGAGTTTTGTTACCGTTCTGTGCCCATCCGCCACTATTTCCAGCACTTAATCAAGCCACTCTTCTTTAATACATGAGGACGTGTTATTTCACATCATTGCGTTGTCTCTCGATTTGAGCTACTTGGTCCGCAACCATTGAAGTATTCGGTTTCTACAGCGACTCATTTGGCGCTCATCGTTCTCTTTCTATGAAACCTGTAAACCGCATTCACCGGTTCTAACTCTATAGCGGTTTACCCGAGCATGGCAATTCTTTCGTTTTTACTATAATACAATCAAATGGCTTTCCCCAACTAATTTTTGCGTGTGCGCGGCACATTATTTTTCTGCGCGGCCACGGTGGAAGAAGTGTGCAGCCGTGCGCGCGTGCAGCTTAGAGGGAACATTGCTCTTGTAACCTACAAGTATTTCAAAAAATTAAAGGGGTCATGAACTGAGAAATCAAAATTCCATTGATCTTTTTATATAAAAGTCACTGCACTATCAAAAACCACTTTATGATGTAACAGTGTGGATAAGCACCGCCTCCATCACTGCCTGTTTAGCCCCGCGCACTGATTCAACAGCACTGCCTGTTAACCCCGCCCACTGATGCTACAGCACTGCCTGTTCAGCCCCGCCCACAGCACTGCCTGTTAGCCCCGCCCACTGATGCTACAGCACTGCCTGTTAGCCCCGCCCACCGATTCTACAGCACTGCTTGTTTAGCCCCGCCCACTGATGCTACAGCACTGCCTGTTTAGCCCCGCCCGCCGATTCACGCACGTAGTGTAAATAACTAGAGAAGAAAATGCAGGTCGCCACAGAAACCAAACAAAGACGCTCCGAAGACAATCTCGCGTAGCAAGACCATTAGACTGACAGCAGAAGATCTGGGAACCTTGGCAGCTCTGAATGGCCAAGGCCTGCCCAAGAGGCCACATGACTGACAGGTAAAGCAACCAATCACATTTTGTTTTGTGACGCGTCATGTTTAGAGCCGTGGAAATGTCCTCACAATAACAGACCGGTGTGTAAAACTCTTGGACATATTTTAAAGATTCTATTCCCAAGAAATCCTGTATAATTCAACGAATCTGATGACAACGTCGAAACTCCTGAAGCGTTTCCAATGTTGTGTGCTGTATGCATCAGACGTTCAGCCAGCGGTCCGTGGGCATGATGTCTGAGGCTGAGACTACTCCGAAGACAACCATAAGCTGTGCAGTGCCAAGCTGTGGAAAAACAGTGCTTGCATTGCCTTCCTTCTGATCCCAATGTTAGGAAAAATTGGCTGAATTTTATTTTTAATTAACTTTGACTTTTGTTTAATTAATTTTACCGCGGATTCGTTTATAAACAAGGCACAATTCGACGCAGGATTTTCAAAAAGATTGAAACTAATTCTACTAACAGTAAAACTGTAACTTTGCAACTACATGTCAACTAGCAGTCATTAGAGTATTAGTAGACCGTCTGCTTGATACCTTCAAACACTTTATTCTGATGATGGGTCCACAACATACAACATACTGACTATCAGAAACTTTGCAAGTATATGTCAACTTACTCTACTAACCCTAAACCTACCCTACTGAGAGTTATAGACATGTAGTTACAAAGTTACTTATAATTAGTAAAATATCTAAAGTGGACTATCAAAATAAAGTGTAACCAAAGATGATGTTGTGCAACTATATAGGATCTGACAGTAATGTCGCAACAGAAGTGTGAGTAACTGTTTTCATAACGTGATCACTATTGCTTGGTCTGTTATTACAGATCGTTTGATATGAGTATTTATTAGGGATGCACAATATTGGATTTTTGCCGATATGCCAATAATTTCAAGTCCTTTTGGCCGATGGCCGATGCCAATGCCAATATATAATTATTTTTAAGAACTTATTTGTTAGAATTATATATTTCTTTTATATATTATTATATAGAATATATTATATAGAATTATATTAACAATAATAAAGTTATTTTAAAATGACAGTACATTGAAGATTTAAAAATAACTATAAATAAACTATATTAATCATTGCATTTTGTTTTTTCAGAAAGATGAAGTGGTAACCTTATTTTATTTTATGATTTAACGTTGAAAAACTTCTGAAATTTTTTTTAAAAATCATAATTTGTTTAAAATATCTAACATTACACAATGAATAAATATATATATATATATATATATATATATATACACACACATACATACATACATACATATATATATATATATATATATATATATATATATATATATATATATAAAATTATTTATTTTAAGTGTCAAGTGATTTTTTTTTTTGTTCATGGAAGCTTATAGCTTCTGACCTTTAAATCAAAACATACTCATGATTTTATTGCATCGATTACTGCTTCATTTAATCAGAAACACAGTCTAAATATTATTTGTGTATTTTGCTTTCATTTTATTAGAAGTAGGCCAAAGCGTCCCCTACAGAATTAAAACTCTCTACTGAGCGGGCATCAGGACCCGGGAGGCTGCCGCTGCACGTGCTATTACTGATTACTATCACACAGCGAACACGTCACTCTGTACCTGCTTTCTCAGTTTAAATGCAGTGATCCAAAACAGTGAATCCAATCACCATTCAGGGGAAACTTTGCTTCAAGAATGAGCCACACTGCTGACGTGATCTAACCACTAGCACACCCTGAGCACGTGCGTTAATGTATTCCTCTAATCGGCAAGACACATATATACATATACACATACATACATATATATATATATATATATATATATATATATATATATATATATATATATATATATATATATATATGCATAATTGTTCATATATCGGGCCGATATTTACATTTAAAGCCATTATCGGCCGATATTGATCCTATAATATCTTGCATCCCCAATATTTATGCATTTTTAACCTAAATCACAGCAGCATCCATCTATGAAGGACTATCATAGACTGTCAATCATACACAAGCCAATCACAGCAGTGGACATTTACTTCCGAGTCTACAATCCTCCACGCCTAAACACAGCGTTCTGATGAGGGGGTCAAAACATGACAGAAAATAGCCTATTACTTCTAAAGTATGATGTTTTTGCTGTAAAAATATTGATGGCATCATAAGTGGACCTCAGAGAAGAGTACAAAACAATAAAAAATGCAGTTCATGACCCTACAAAAATAAAGTTACGTGACTCCGATATATTCAACTAAAAATAAAGTATATTCAATAATCAATTAATCAAACATAATAAATCAACACTCAAATTAAAAACTGAGCTGTATATAAACATTTATATTATATATAAGGTAGTTTTACATCAACTTGTTTTTGTCATTGTTAAACTATAAATATTTAAAAGGTGGCTGTAATAACTATCACAGATTTATTCAAACATACAATAAATACAGGTTAACGGCTTCAAAATAAACATCAATTAAAATCTTGAAATTGATATTGTCGTTCCAGCCCGAGTGTCCACACAGCTGACATTTGCACCCGTTGTAGTTTATCACACCACTGAAGAAGCGCTAATTAAATGTCACTATTTCAGTCAATGATTTCAGCCCTCCAAAACTGTTCAGTTGAAAATGAATTTGGGTTGCTGAAATTGATGCATCACTCCCTATAAAGGGTCTCAGTTGTCAAATTAGTTGGTGTGTTGCATCAAGCTTCTGAATGATTTTTGACCAGCATCCTCTCATGATCTGTGTCAAGTTGTGTTAAGAATACAAGCTGCAGGAGGAGTTTGGCAAAGAATGTTTTTGACCGTTCAAAACTGCAGAAAATCCAGGCTAGCAGAAATGTCATTATCTGGTCTTAAAATTTTGAATCACTCTTGCAAAGTCCCTGGGACTTTCAAGATGGCGCCGCGGATGGCTGCCATGGTTTGTCGCTGCTTGGTACTTGTTCTTTTTTTGTTTGTTTGTCCTGTCTTAAGCAACTTTTTTCCGATCAGCTTTACTAGAAACGAACTCCTGGACATCAGAAATGGCACACCAAATAACTTCCTGCCTACATTTGAGCATTCAGAACTTTTACTGGACATTTTAATCGGAGGAGCTGCGTTCCTATACAAGCGCTCCAGGCGACGCAAGCGAGGGAAGCGCGCCGGCGCGCTCGTGAAATTCCGACAGCGCGGGTTCAGGACTCCGCTGCCGAGCATTCATCTGGCGAATCTCCGCTCCCTGGCAAATAAGTCGGACGAACTACAACTCCTCACCCGCACAAACAAGGACTTTTTAAACTCCGCTGCGCTTTGCTTCACGGAAACCTGGCTGAACAGAGCCATTCCGGACAGTGCGCTTCATCTAACGGGCTTCCAGCTGTTCAGAGCAGACCGCGTCCCCGAGTCCTCGGGGAAAACGAGAGGCGGTGGATTATGTTTTTATATCAACGAAGGCTGGTGTACAGACGTGACAGTTTTAAAGAAGATGTGCTGCCCAAATTTGGAAGCTCTCTTTATTAACTGCAAGCCTTTTTATTCACCGCGGGAGTTCTCCTCGTTTATTCTGGTGAGTGTGTACATTGCTCCTGACGCGCGCGTGAGTGCGGCGCTAGAACTGCTAGCCGATCAAATCACACACACAGAGCAGCGTTATCCGGACTCTTTCATCATCATTCTCGGTGATTTTAATAAAGCTAATCTCACCCGTGAACTGCCTAAATATAGACAGCACATCACATGCCCCACCAGAGACAGAAATATACTGGACCACTGCTACACTGTCTTAAAGGATGCATATCACTCTGTTCCCCGTGCAGCACTGGGACTCTCTGATCACTGTTTGGTTCATCTCCTACCAGCCTACAGGCAGAAACTTAAATCTGCTAAGCCTGTAGTAAAAACTGTAAAGAGATGGACTTCTGAAGCAGAGCAGGTTTTACAGGCCTGCTTCGAACTCACTGATTGGAGTGTTTTTGAGGCTGCAGCTACTGATCTGGACGAGCTTACTGACACCGTGACGTCCTACATCAGTTTCTGTGAGGACATGTGTGTACCCACCAGGACTTATTTAACATTTAACAATGACAAACCCTGGTTCAGTGCAAAACTCAAACAGCTTCGCCAGGCCAAAGAGGACGCCTACAGGAGTGGGGACAAAGTCTTGTACAAACAGGCCAAATACACACTGAATAGGGAGATAAGAGTGGCAAAATTAAACTACTCTGGAAAGCTAAAAAAACAGCTTTCGAGCAATGACTCTACATCAGTGTGGAAAGGCCTGAAAGCCATCACCAGCTACAAGACCCCATCCCCCAGCACTGAGGCCAATCAACAACTGGCTGAAGACCTGAACGAGTTCTACTGCAGGTTTGAAAAGACTGGCATGACGCCCCACACCCGCTCCGACCGTCTCACAGCACAGCCATCCACACCCTCCCCCTCCCTCCCCCCCTACTGTTTCTCAGCCTGTACTCAAGATCTGTGAAGATGATGTATGCAAAGTCTTCAGGAAGCAGAAGATAAGGAAAGCCAAAGGCCCAGACGGTGTCTCTCCAGCCTGCCTCAAAGCCTGTGCTGTCCAGCTATGATCCATCTTCACATTGATCTTCAACAGATCTCTAGAGCTGTGTGAAGTCCCCTCCTGCTTCAAATGTTCCACCATCATCCCTGTACCCAAGAAACCAAAAATCACAGGACTTAATGACTACAGACCTGTTGCTTTAACATCAGTAGTCATGAAGTCATTTGAGAGACTGGTGTTGGCCCACCTGAAGGACATTACTGGACCCTTGCTGGACCCTCTACAGTTTGCTTACCGAGCAAACAGATCTGTGGATGATGCAGTTAATATGGGACTGCACTACATCCTGCAGCATCTGGACAAACCAGGGACTTATGCAAGGATCTTGTTTGTGGACTTCAGCTCCGCTTTCAACACCATCATCCCGGACACCCTTCAGAACAAACTGACTCAGCTCTCTGTACCCACCTCCATCTGTCAGTGGATCACCAGCTTCCTGACAGACAGGCAGCAGCTTGTGAGGCTGGGAAAACTCACATCCAACACCCGCACCATCAGCACTGGAGCTCCTCAGGGCTGCGTTCTCTCCCCACTACTCTTCTCCCTCTACACCAACGACTGCACCTCTAAAGACCCCTCTGTCAAACTCCTGAAGTTTGCGGACGACACTACAGTCATCGGCCTCATCCAGGACGGCGACGAGTCTGCTTACAGACAGGAGGTTGAGCAGCTGGCTGTCTGGTGCAGTCACAACAACCTGGAGCTGAACACGCTCAAAACTGTGGAGATGATAGTGGACTTCAGGAGAAACCCCCCTCCTCTCCCCCCACTCACCATCATGAACAGCACTGTGGCTGCAGTGGAGTCATTCAGGTTCCTGGGCACAACCATCTCTCAGAACCTGAAGTGGGACACTCACATTGACTCCATCGTGAAAAAGGCCCAGCAGAGGTTGTACTTCCTTCGTCAGCTGAAAAAGTTCAACCTGCCACAGGAGCTGCTGAAACAGTTTTATTCAGCTGTTATTGAGTCAGTTCTGTGCTCCTCCATAACTGTCTGGTTTGGGTCAGCCAGCAAATCAGATATAAGACGACTTCAACGGACTGTTAGGACAGCAGAAAAGATCATTGGTGTGCACCTGCCCAGCCTTCAGGACTTGTACAACTCCAGAGTGAAGAAACGGGCAGGTAGCATCATCAAAGACCCCTCTCACCCCGGACACAACCTGTTTGCACTTCTCCCTTCAGCCAGACGCTACAGATCTCTGTGCACTAGAACATCTAGGCATAAAAACAGTTTTTTCCCCCATGCCATCTCCAGCTTAAATAGCTAACACATGGATCATTACCTGTGTTCTGTAATTCATTCTCCATCTTTAATTATTGCCTCTTTCTCAAGTACTATGTAAATACACATACATATCTGTTTATTTATACAGCTGTATATATAGTAAATAATGCACAAATCTGTACATAAATCTACTGTTCCAGATTCATACTTATTATTATTATTATTATTATTATTATTATTATCCATTGTTAAGCCTTACTATTTAAATGTTTTTTCTGTTCTCATGTCAGATGTGTATGTATGTATGTATGTATGTACCAGGAGCACCCTAAAACCACAACAAATTCCTCGTGTGTTTGCGCACACCTGGCGAATAAAGCTAATTCTGAAATGAACGCCTGGTTTCATTCCCCCTCGACGCCATTTCAGACACTCACGGTTTAGATGTTTTACCAAATTAATTTTCCCTGAATGCACCCATGTTTCTTCCTAAAAGCACAGCAGGGTGTTAGATTATCAAAGATGATAGAGCATGGCAACCGAAATGGAATAAACCGCTAATAAAAGCAGTTTTTGCTGTCGGTAGGACGGTGTGGCGAGGATAATCCCAAATGGCCAAAACAGAGAAAGAAATGAAATCAAACAGACTTTTATCCACTGTATATCTAACACACGTTTAGACCACAGCAGATGTTCCCTGGAACCTGCAGGAGCCTCTTTATATGCAAATGACACATAAAGCTGCCCCAAAGCTTTCACACCAAATATCAAAAATGAAAATCTAAAATGATGTTGAGGCAATCACTTGCCATTAGAGCTGGAAAGGCAAAGACAGAGATGGCCTGATAAACCACTCCATATCAACACAAGCATCCTTAATATCCTCATCTGCACAGGCGACGGGGGACCTGGGGTCAAACCCAACAGAGGCGGTCATGGGACGGCACACTTTTCAGTTACACTTCAGTATAGGGACCAATTCTCACTATTAACTAGTTGCTTATTAGCATGCCTATTAATAACATACTGGCTGTTTATTAGTGCTTATAAAGCACATATTCTGTATGACCATATTCTACATCCCTAATCCTACCCAATACCTAAACTTAACTACTGCACTAACTATTAATAAGCAGCAAATTAGGAGTTTAAGGCAAAAGTTGTAGTTAATGTTTTGGTAATAGTGAGAATTGGACCTTAAAATAAAGTGTGACCAAAACTGAAGTTATTTATTTGTTAATTTCCCAGCTTATGCAGAGTGGACTGGCCGCTGAAACACTCAGGTCACACAGTGCAGGACAGTAACACACAGACAACACAGGCATGACAAGCCAATCTGGACATACAATAGGTCTATTAAAATGCCCGACAACAATGAAAGCGGCCTCAGGATGTTCATTTCCGCAGAGATGATCCAGTGCTTCGGTTTAGTCCGCTTGCGAAGGAACGTAGACTGCAGTGAGGAAGACTAAACTGAATTCCCGCGAGAGGCAGAAAGGGCGCAACTTATTTGTTAGCATTCAATAATCAGAGATAAAACGAACATCCGTGGCCGTCGGAGTGTTAATCATGATGCAAACTCTTGCTGGAGTCTGGTGTTCTGTTCTGACGGGAGACGGAGAATCCTGACGGCGTTACGGCCGCATTGGATCTGCTGTGCTGCGTCCGAGTTTAATAACGATCAAATGTCCAGCAGGGTTTGATGTCTGCACAAATATGTACAAAAATAAAGAATTGTAATGATAAATATTTAAAGCCTGGACAGAGCTCATCAACAATGCCATCACAGCAGCACTACTGTGTACTAATATGCATTTTGTTTTGTACATGTGTGCATAATTAATCAAGAATTGAAATCAGCTGCAGTGCCTGATGGTCATTTTAAGAACACCATCTTATAAATACCAACATGTGTAATGCTTTATTAGACCAACACTTGGCTTGTTGTGGTTGGTTTGTTTATAACAAACTAGGTTGACTACAGGTTAAAATGTCTGAATGGCGGATTAAAGCAGAAGCGTGAAATCAAGTGTTGATCAATATGCTCCAGACGGCGAGCTCGGTGTAAGAGACAGCCTCCCTCCGAGCAAACTAATTCTAGCAGAACCAACAGAATAGAGGTCAGGCTCTGAGAGATGGGCTTTTATGGCATGTGTCCATTTCACACACTGACATCACTGCATTCGAGAAAAGATCTAGAAAACTGAACATCAGCCTCTCTCCACAAACACGCAGCAGGAGCTCATCATTTTGTAATCTTACCATTATCCGAAACCTGCATGACTAAAGCTGTGTTCCAGACAACTTCCTCCTTGAAAATAACGTCGGGGCAGACTAATCAACCCCGTCCTCAGAGAGAAGCACCATTCAACATCATCTCCAAAACTGCAGCGAACAACAAGCACAGCATGGAGCTGACTGATGTGGAACTTGTGTATTTTGCGGCACACAAATTCTACAAATGTGCAATATATAATAAATATACTAGAAGAATTCTTTGTGTATGAATGAATGCCTACGTTTTCACCCGTTTTGCTTGTTCAGACAGTTATCTAATGTCTGGAACTGCATACCCTCATATTTTACATTAGATAGTCTACAAGTGTTGAACTAGAGGTGTAACGGTACACGTATTCATACCAAAAATTATTCGGTCTGTTTGGTACGCGCGTGTACCGAACAAATACAGCAGGCGGTTTTAACCACCGCACGAGTGGAACTTAATTGGAAACTTACAGTTTTATATATTATAACTTTCAATTAGAAACAAAGTCTTACAAATTATGTCCATTTTTTTCAGGAAATTCAAACAATAAATGTAATTTTGGCACTCTTTGAGGTGCTGTGACAGATCGCTGTATAAACGCCTCTGTTCAAACAGTGCTGGGTTATTCTGTAAACACAGCTGGGTTGCTCATGCTGGGTCAGATGGACTGCAAGGGGTTCTTTCACCACTGAACACCTGGGTTGAGTTATTTTGACCCAAACGGTTTGATTATTTTTCCTCTTCATCGAACTGTCTGTATTCCTCACTCGTCTCGTCGTCAGACGGTCACGCAGCAAGCAGGATTATAAGATAAATTAATATGATATGATTATTTACCTCTATTTTCAATAAGCTGTGGTGAAGGCACACTGATTTCACTGTTAATGTGGTATTTGATCTGTCGCTGTGCGGGGTTAACGTTATTCTGTGAATTAAGTAGCCGCCTACATTTTTTTGTTGATAAAAGGCCTCAACAATCGCTTTATCATTGAACAAAAGTTGTGTGCGCAAAGTTATATATATATATATATGTATATGTATATATATATGGCTTTAACTACCTCATAATTTATGCCATGTTGGTTGGATGAAATGTAGGTAAACAACCAAAAAGTGCCAGTAAGCAGAAAGAAACCTAAATCAGTAACAATAAATATTTAGTTTGAGCAACCTTTACCAGACCCAGTTCACAGAAAACTCAGATGGTTTGGCTGATTTCCATAAAATACACTTAAACATTATTTATGCAAGTCAACTTAAATGTTACAACTTGTAAAACGTTATGTTGCAAGATGTCGTGTACTTAACAGGTGGCGTGGGAACCAACACGGTGATGCATTCCTGCACATGTTGTGCCTTGGTGACGAGACCGCAACATCCCACACCTTCACCACTGAAACGGACTTGTTGCTTGAGGCGGTTTATCTTTTTCAAGTCCTTTTTTGTGCTTGACGTTAGCTACGGTAACATCTTCCTTCCTGGGAATTTCTCCAGCATGCAGTATATCATATTGATGGACATGAGTCTTCATTTTCACTTCTCAAGTATTTGAGGGCAACCTTTTTTTTCTGACCACTTGTAACATTTTAATTTGTCGTCACATGTGTTGTCTGTTGTAGGTCTCTTTGTGTGGCTTGGGTTTAATGGCACAACGTTTGGACTGATTCTCATGTGGCAATAATCAATTTCATAGTGTTATGATGCTGCAATGTTGACAAAGAATAGAAATCTACAGTACCTAGTTTACAAAGTTTTGTTTTTTTAAAGAAACTGATCTACAAAAAGCGTTGTTTTATTTGTGTCTGTAGGGGTTGGATGTAATGTGTAATGTGTGGCACCCGTTCAAAAATTGTTTTAAAAAGAAATGTGAAAACTCATTACATTGATATTTACAGTTGCCATTTGTGTGTTGTGTAATTGTATTATAGAAATAATAATTTTACATTGCTTCGTGATTTTGTATTATTATTGGTAAATTAGGGGTGTTCAATATGACGATTTTTGATCGTGGACGATAAAAATCTCTCCACGATCTGCTTCTGAAGAAATCGTAGTATCGTGCCATGAAAAAAAAATTAGAAGTTAATTTAAGAACAATTTACATGTTTGCATACATTTTTTAAAGCAGAGTGTTGATTATTATATTTAAAAATAAATAGTAATTAAATAAGTTTGGGCTCTGTTGTTTATTGTAACCTTATAATAATGTAAATGTGCTCCCCATAGTTTAGAGCAGAAGCTGAGGTAGATTCCTAAGAAAAAAAAAAAAAAAAAAACACACCCGTTTATAATAATTTAAAAATCAAAAAAAATGTTTAGTTTTTCCCCCTGCTGTACCGAACCGTAACGTCAAAACCGAGGTACGTATGAACAGTCATGTTCGTGTATCGTTACACCTCTGTTGAATGATTGCTTCAATTTACAATTTACCCATAATTGGCATAACACGAGACATTTTTGTTGAGTCATGGCGTCATCTTGTGGTGTGACTGACTGGAACACACTGAGGACAGAAGTGGGACATTTCAACCTCCGATTTAGTCTCGATTGCAGCATAATTCTGCAGAACAAAAAAAAAAAAAGGTGTGCAGAATGTCAGAGCTGCTCTGGACAGTGGCTATGAGCTACCAGAACTGGTTTTCATGTAACCAGTGACAAATAACGACACTGTACGCATAGACGGGTGGTATTTCACCACTACTGTGGAGGGGAAGGCTTTCTGCACAGCACATGATCTCGCTCCTTGCGTTGGGCCGGTTTGGATGTTAGGGAGCACCATCATCTGCCCTCCAGCAGACCTCCATCCCCATTAGACCCAGACAACACGAGCAGCGACTCGCTGCACTCGAGAGCCGACAGACGGCCATCCATGACCTCATCCATGTTTACGAGTCCTTAAACTCCCATCAGCCCTCACGCGCCTCTCGCCGCAGCAGATGGCTCTCGGGTGACATCACTCTCCTCACGCACAGAAGAAAGATCCTACACATTTTGCTGATAAGTTCTGGCCAAAAACTGGCGAGAGCAGTACAGATTTCACACTTGCAGGCGGGCTTAGCGGAGGTTAGCAGGGACAGCTGCGACGCGGCACGCCAGACGGTCAGGCTACTGTGAGGTCAGCGGTCCTGACTTTGGGCCGAGACATGCGATCTCACCCACACACGGCAGGACAGGAGGAACACAGTCAGCGCCAAATCACAATGTCCATTTATTGCGCTTATTGTTATTAGTATTATCCTGGTTGCAGTTGTTACATACTTACAAACAAATAATCATTACCAGCGGTTTAAGAAAAATCAATATTGTTCAATCTGTATTCACAATATGATAAACATTTTGATTTTGCCATGAAAACAGCCAGTGATGAGAAACACCTCTCTACTGCAGATTCAGTTTCTGCAGGTTCTCACACACTTTGCTGAATTCCCTCTTCATTGCTCAAATCTAAAGTGAAGCGCGCTCTCACAGCGGACACGTCGTTGGCGTTTATAGAGCGGACTCCTCGCCACCAAACCGGCTCAGCTAAAGCGCTCAAGCACGGTGAAACCATCACGTGTGTTAGAGAAGGACGGAGGGATGTGGAGTTATGGTACACAACCGGGTGACATGAAGCAACGGTCATGCGGACGACCACATCTCGAACATCTCTAGAGCGGTTCAATGAAGATGAATGTGCTGTCCACGTTAGCATATTTACTCTCGTGTGCATCAAGCGCTCTCACTCAAGGAGAAATTCATCTGAACAATTAAGCCCAGCCAGCATTCAGCTCACAGACGCCTCCAATCAACCTCTAATTAACAAAATTGACCAGACGTTCCTCTGGGTGTTTTCACTGCCTGAACCACATTTGTACGCAACATGTTCCCTTCCCAGAAAGGACAAGTGCAGACGCGCTGAGGATGAAGACCGATCCTGTCGATCGGCCCTGACAGTTTATCAGTGAGAGGCAGGCGACGGCCCTTATATCCCAGAGCCTCGCTGACGAGGGATCGTCTCCGGTCACGGCAGTAAAGACAGATCCCATTGATATAAACTGCATGGGATATTAATGCAGTCACAGAGGGTCATTATAAATGGCCTGCGCTCAAGGACACTCTGGAAAACAACCGCTCACAATCGAAAACATGTCAAGCCGGTTAATGCCTAATCAATACCAAACCATAGATTGACTCAAAATAAAAACAAATCATTTACTTGGTTCACTTTTCCCACAGTACCAGGATCTGTATGCCACAAAAACCTGAACACAAACAGCGTTCGCTGGAGGAGCTTCATTTGGTGAAGAAAAAAATAAATAAAAAAAAGTTATAAACAAATCCCAGTCAATGGTTGCCAATAGTTATTTAAAAAAAATAAAGTAAACTGCGTCAAACATCTATAATGTGAATAAGTCACTTGCATTTGTGACCAAATTTTGTGGCAGGTGACTAAATGTGTGTCATTAACCATTGGCTAGTAATCTGTTAGACTGCACTCACCAGTGATTCACGTTTGTTTGCACCGTTGTGTCCTATTTAACTGAACTAAGTTCAATTATCAGGGTGTGGAACTAGCAGTTATAAACCGTTATAAAGCAGAAATAAAAGCAAATTGGACAGTTTACTTTATTCCTTTGCAGACAGTTGTGTTTTTACACTGTTCCCACTGATATCAATGGATGTGCAGTGCACAGCAAACTCTAGTGTGTGCAGATACCCAAATCACTGTCGCGCATATTTATTATATATATATATATATATATATATCTTGTCCAAGTCATCTGGATTTATTCCAAGTCCAAGAAGAAGGACCGGGGTATAATATGTGATGTAAACTGCATAAAGTGTCTATTGTTAGAGATTTTGTGGTGTGTAAATATATCCGTGGTACACAGTATTAAAAGTTACTGACACAAGATGGATGAAGAAACATTCACAAAGCAGAACATAAAGAAGGGGACGTGCTTGACAGTGAATAGATTTAAGTTCAGCAAACTCTTGGTCACGTCGCCCACCCCTACAGGGTCTATTCAGAAGTCTTTGCTAGCACTCACCTATTACCATCCACATTTGATTTCAGCAAATCAGCTCACACAAATAATCAACATGATTAATATTCATGAGTCAGACACTGTGCTGTTGAGAGAAAATGAGAGCAAATGAAACTTTGACTACTGTGAGTGATAGTTCTTTTGTTTTTGTTTTACAGAAGCATTAAATTACCAATAACTTCAAGAAAACCATAATTCACCAAGTACAAAATCTCCTCTTTTTTAGCAACCCTTGTGCGGACGGCCTTCCCTCAGCCCAGATCTGCTCATGCTAGTCATGTCCACGCAATTATTCACCGTTTTCACAACACAAGAAGGTCAGTGACTTCTCATTTGCTTCGACTTAGACCTTTTGCTTTGCCGAATCAAACAGTGTGCAATGTAGGCAAATTGCTCTTGCGTCCACGAGTCACCGGAGGCTTTCAAAAGCATTTCGCGCTTTCATTTGTATTTATCCGGCATGGCTGCACCAAAGAGGCCGAGGGTCCAGACATGCAGAATTAATCCATAACAAGTCCTGTCCTCTCAGGTCACCCATCCACACCGCTCTCCTTCAGCAGGTGGTCAGGGTAATGCATTCATTAAAACTGATGGTGAAAAAAAAATCTGTTTTGGCTTATGTTGCTGCTGAATAAAAGAAGGGAGAGAGAAAGAAGATATACAGTAGATAGAGTAGCTCTTAAAAGCTGCCTTGAAAAGCCTCGTCGTTTTCCACTGCAGCTCTAAACAAGCTCGTCTTTGCTTTCCGCTTCACTCATAATGGCCTTCACTGCCGCTTTAATTACTTTTCCTTCTGTTGAGGGAGTTAAGGGCTATGTATCTCTTCGTATGCATTTGAGAGTGAGAAATTAAATTCCGCTATTCAAGGACGCTGATGTGGAGCAAAGACAACTAGCGCTGGCCTGGAACAGTGTTGTGACATGCACTTGACTTCTTCACAAACTCTCAAAGCAAAGGGACTCATTTATAAAAGCAAGAGAAATAAGCAAGCATCCTGACAACACGTCTCTGATGGGTCTTTCACAAGAGCTCTTCAGTGCCTAATCTCATTTCTTCTCACGCTGTACATGTGTGAGCACTGCTCTAATATAACCATGTTGTTTCAGCACATTGTTCGCAGCACAGAATATTGGGTACATATTCATCCAGCCCACTGTCTTCACATAAATCAATGCCAAGCAATGTTGGGTAGGTCCTGCTTTCACCAATATCCTCTCTCTCTCTCTCACACACACACACACACACACACACACACACCATGTGGATATAAATTGATCAAAGCCACCAGTCCACACTACAAACCAGGGATCTGAGAGTTATTGTGCGGAGGTGAAAGGTGCCGCATTCGCAGCGACTGACCGCCACCAAGCTCTGATTGCTACAGCACCAACCACACTGCCGTCTGCCATTTCATATCAATCCAGATTGCCTTCCTCTCCACATAATGGCAGCACAGAGACATGATTCAGGGTCTGAGCTCACAGGGTTGAGGGGGGAGAGCAGGCCATGGAAAGAGATATCAGACTCACTGAAGATGAATATAGGTAAAAAGTAAGCACTCTTTTTGTCAGGAAAAATACTAGATACTTGAGTGTCACTGAAGAGTAGGCAAGCTTTGGGACATGAAACCACGTCATAAATGTCACAAAACTGTGTCTTAAATCAACAAAAGGTTTTGTCACCTATTTATGTGACACGCAAGAGAAGAAATTGTTGAATACAGTCTTTTTTTTTTGGTTTTCTTTGTGCACAAAAAGTATTCTCGTCACCTTATAACATTACGGTTGAGCCCGATGTCACATGGACTATTTTAATTGATGTCCTACGTTTCTGGGCCTTGAACGGAGCATTTGTGCTGCTGTCTACGCAGGGTCAGAAAGCTGATGATGCCGATATGCCATAACTCACATGTGTGCATGAGCGATGAGATCACGTCAACAGAGCTCGTTCATGAAGTGAACCCGTCTGAACCGTGATTAGACTCAGTTTTGCACATCCACCTTGAGTTTGAGAACGCGAGCGCAGAACGAGGCGTGCAAAACCGTCAGCGGTCACAAGTGCAGCAGCGGACCTGCTTAGAAACTCACACTAAGAAAATGAAAAGTAAAATACTCAAATATTAAGTTACTTGTGTTTCTGAGTAAATAAAGCAGTAATGCATATCACAAGTCTGATTTGATTCATGGGTCAGAGGCTTTAGCCGACATGAATTAAAAAAAAAACAAGTTGTAAATTACATTTTATATATATATTTTTCTTTATTAAAGTTATTAAAATAAGTTGAATCAAAGGAGCTCTAAAATATCATCCTCTGAGGCTGAAGGCCACCCACGCTTCGAAGTGCTGATGACTGACTGCTGTAGATTAAATCCACAGATAAACCGTCGAGGTAACCACTGCATCGCTCCCAAGAAAACTTCAGTGAGGGACTTTTTCCCCAAAGCTTTTAATGCATACTCATATCTCATAAGTGCATTTAATTGTTTTAGTTCCAACAAGTCTTAAAGAAATATTCATATCTCAGCTCAATTAAATTAAATCAATTAAATCCAATATTGCGCATCCCTATTTAAAAGCCTGTCAATACTTTATTTTGAAAAAGGTTTATCAGCTGGGAATGAAACCAACACAGAGTGAAATGCAAACACAGACATTTACAGTCCACTCAACGAGACCCGGAGCGAAGCAGCTTCCAAACCGCCCCTAAACCAGCCGTCCGAGCCTCCTGCCCTCGGTCCAGCGTGAGCGGAGAGCTCCTCACGTCTTCTCTTCTGGAGGACCGTCTCGTCTGCGCAGCTGTTCACAAGCCGACGCCAGCGTGTCCTCTACATCTCTCTCCAGGTGTGGGAAGCATTTCTCCCGGCGTCGAGGACTCAGAGAAACAGCGCTAGCTGCACACCCGGCAGCGGTCGGCTCTGACTCTGTGAGCGGAGGCGGCTGGAGCGTCACAGCAGACGCACGCTTTCATTGGTCACCGCCGGCAGACGAGAAACGCAGCGTAAACCGCATCCAGCCACTCACAGCGCTGACAGCATGGGCTGTTTCATGAATGAACAGGCAGACAAATACGTCAAAACACTGCCAATTCCATGAAAACATGAAATCAAGCGCACAGATGTTATAGTTTGAACACCCTACAGACAAACAACTGTGAAACAATACATTTAATAATTTACATGCAACATTTCATGTGCATGTTATTAATCTTTTTTCCACTGGAACAGCAAATAAAAGCTGGTGTGGAAAAAATAGTGCAAACCCCTCCCAACGCCATAAATCACTTAAACACTTAAACGCTTCAAAGAAATACTATGTTCATGATCGGGGTCAAACTTCCATCACTGCTGCCTGACCAGCACAGAGGAGACTGCAGCTCGTTTAACTGGTCAACACTGCCACCTACAGATGGGTTATGGTTATGATTAGAATAACCCTACGATTCAGATTCTTAGAAGAGCATATGTACATTCTTTAAAATAAATGCAGTCTGAGTGTATAAATAAAGTTTGTATGCATATATGTGTGCGCGCGCGCGCAATAAACTGATGACACAGGTACATAATACTGCTTGTTATATATTGTCATCTTGATAAAGTTATGTTGTGTGTGTGTGTGTGTGTGTGTAAACATACAGCGCTCTGCAAAAGTATTGTTTATAAAAAGTCTTAATTTTTTTTTTTTTTTCATATTTTATGTTGCCTTCTTGTTCACTCCTTTAAATGACTTTCTTCCACATTAATGTACATTCCATACAACATAATGCAAAAAATAAATAAATAAATAAAAATAAAAAAACACGTGATAACTGCAGATTTATTGAAAAGTAAAAACTGAAATAATTACATTGCGTAAGTATTCATACCCTTTTCTGGGACAATTCATCTCAGGAGCATGTTACTACACTTGAGTTCAGTTGAATTGGTATGATTTGGAAAGGCACGCATCCCTCAATAAAAGGTGGAACAACTGAAAATGCATATCAGGCAAAAAAAAACAAGACCTGAGGTCAAGTGTTTTAATTTGCTGATCTGACCAGGCTTTATGCAGTGGACGGAGCACACAGCACATCTGTGCCGGACTCTGCCAGGGTCTAATGTGACCCGTGGTTCTCATGTTCTGATGACGCCAATCTTTCCTTTCCATGTCCAAACGCTCCTTCAGATCCCAAAAGCAAACAGCAAACGATGCTAACATACACTCATAACGTGCTGTAACACTACTGAAAAACGGCCGAAATCCTGATCGGCTTGTCAAACGGGGATTCATCACTTCTGAATGGTTCAAATACTGGTGTCCTGGACGCCGTGAGCCTAGAGACTGTAGTGAACACTGAATTTGGAAAGCTTAGCTTAAAGGTGTGATATGAATAATTAATGCTCATAAACAGCTGCCGAGATCTTACGCAGCGCGCGCAGCTACTCCGAGAAGAACCGTGATCAATATTACAGAGCCACTATTTTACTAGTCATGGAACGGGAAATGTTACATTAACAGCGGTTCTGTGCGTTCATATATTTAAATAAAGGGCTGATTATTTTAATAAGTACTGTGTTTGGTTACACTTTATTTCGATAGTCCACTTTAGACATTCTACAAACTATAAGTAACTTTGTAACTATGTGTCAACTACATGTCAACTAATTCTCAATAATTTGTAACTACATGTCTACTAACTCTCAGTAGGGTAGGTTTAGGGTCAGTAGAGTAAGTTGACATATACTTGTAAAGTTTCTGATAGTCAGTATGTTGTGGACCCATCATCAAAATAAAGTGTTAGAAGTTATTAAGCAGACATTCTACTAATACTCTAATGACTGCTAGTTGACATGTAGTTGCAAAGTTACTTGCTGTTAGTAGAATGTCTAAAGTGGACTATTGAAATAAAGTGTTACCCTGTGTTTTCTTTACTTGTCTAATTTTTGTGTTTGTATCTGCAATCAAGTCATGGTCAATATGTGCGCGGCACTTGATTTCTTAGTTCAAATCTATTACACGATTAAAACAAATCTAGAAAAACTGAGTGATCACATTGCTACATTAAAACTCAATTAGAAGTGTGTTAACGGCATGACTTCACTGGCGCCAGCACAACTATAGGTTAAAGAGATGAACACGTACACGAGTTAACAGGTTAAAGTATCAGTTCAGATGTTAATGTTTAAAGCCTGAGTCTCAGGTCCGCTGTCAACTAAAGAAGAAGAGAAAATGCATGTGTCTTGTGTTTATCAGTATCCTTACGTTCATTGGGTAAAAAAAGAAAACAAACAAACAAAAAAAGTAAAGATTAATTTGGCTGATAACTCCTAGGTTTTACATCCATAATATTATAAATGTACAGTTTATTGCTGGTGTGTGGTTTTACAGTGCTGTAATTTTGAAAGATTTCATATTATTGAGCTTAAAGGTGCACGACTATGAAAATCACACAGCTTCAGTCTGACATCAGTAAGAGAAATTATAATTTCATAGATATTGTTAATAACAGTTGTACATATTAAAATATGTGTGAACTTAATACATGGCCTAGGCTATTTAGCACAAATGTAATTTTAATAAATATTACATGAAATTTATTAAAAATTGTTGCTGCTCCAATTAAGCTGTGTTCTCTAAGCTCTTCCACACTGAACGTCTGTAAATACTTCATAACGTGACAACCATCAGTTAATATTTAAGGTCTGTTTAAGTTAATGGATCTTCTGTGGAATCTGACTCTGATCTTCTCCAGACTGTAAATCATGTAGTGCACTCCAGCCTTAAAGGTGCAGTGTGTAACATTTAGGAGGATCTACTGACAGAAATGCAACATAATATACATAACTATGCTTTCAGAGGTGTATAAAGACCTTGCATAATGAACAGTTATGTTTTTATTAACTTAGAATGAGCACTTCATCTCTCCACACACTGCGGGTCGCCTTCAGGACAAACAGAGCGCGTTTCTTCACTGTTGACACAATAACATATCGATTCATTGAATAACCAAGTAAATATAATTCTTTAATTTTCCTTTGTAATAAATGAATAAGCCTCATTGCCGGCTACTCTTTGGGGTCTCAGACTACGCCACCGTAGCTTCTCTAAAGGCAGGGTGAGGGACACCTCAAATATACACACTGCACCTTTAAGAGGGTCATAATGAGGCTGGCTTCTGTGTTCATCTCCATGAATGAAATGTTGTATTGGTTTGTTTTATTTGATTTTTGAATGTGTTATTTATCTGAACGTGGACTATAGATGTTGATATGTGCTTTGATGACACTTCATTATGAATATATAACTGATCGACTTGAATGCCTTGTTGCTTGATTTTAGTCTTCTGCTTTTTTTGTTATTGACTTTGTACCTTCAAAACATATATTTTTACAATTATTCTTTAAAAACTTTCCTAAAAATAAACAAGAATTTTTAATAAAACATGATATGTGCTTAATGGGAACAGAGGAAGGGTACAAACATGTACCCATTAAACACAGCCGGACTTTTTGAATTTAATGATGTGTATCTTAATTGAAATGCTTTTGTCATTTAAAATAAAATGAAATATTTTTGTGAGAGATTAATATTTTTATTTTAACAACTTCTTGTACTGAAACCAATATCTTATGCACTAAAAAAAATGTCTCAATGCAGATTTCGGTGAGCTTAACAGGTCCGTTTACCCTCCATTCAAAATCAAATCAGCTTCTCTCCTCAGAGCTGACTGACGGATCATCTCCTCACATCTCATCCGCACGTCACACACAACACAGAGGCAAGCGACAAGACATTTTGTTTTTGGATAAACCAGTGGTTCTTCAACTTTTGTTCACACACCTCCATAAATTATTCCACCTCACCTCTGGCTACCAAATAATTTCATAAAAAATAATTTTTTTTATTGAAACCTGCAATGAAAAACACATGCTTGTTTCACTTTTATCGTGTCTGATTAAGATTAATATTTAACGAGCCAAAAAGAACGCACGTCACACCTCTGTTTATCAATAGCTGCTCGCATTAAGTTCAAGGCATTAATGTTTGCCTTCAAAAGCAGCTCTGGCTCGGCTCTCCTTCACCTAAACGCACTACTTCAGACTAACGTGCCTCTAGAAGCTTGCGTTCTGCAAGTGAACGTCTCTTTATTGTTCATCACAAAGAGGCACAAAATCACTTTCAGTGTCTTTCACATGAACTGCTCCTCCTGTCCGACTCGAGCCCAGCATCTTCCAGAATCACTTAAAACACGTCTCTTCCATCTTTATTTGATCCTTTAACTCTAGCAACCTTTAATTATATTCTTACAAAAAATAAAAACACACTAGCTTATCTTTGTATTCTATGCGTTTTATTTTTATTTATTATACAATTAACACAAGTAAAAAAAAAAAAGGCTTCTTACACTAGCTTGCTCTATTCTGTCTGTTTTCTTATTTATTGATTATATAATAATTGTTTTTTTTTTAAACCCTGCTACGTGTACCGTGCTAAGCTAACAGACTTTTTATAGCGCTTGCATATTATTGCTCTTTTGTTGGCTTTGATTGCCTCTATTGTCCTCATTTGTAAGTCGCTTTGGATAAAAGCGTCTGCTGAACGACTAAATGTAAGTGTAAGTGAATCATGCAGTGAAAGAACGCTGTATAATCCACTCGCACCAGTCTAGACCTCACGCGTGCGCTCTGGAGGGGTGTTCTGAATGGTTTTGCAACATACTCGATAATGTCAAAACAACAATTACAATATATATCGCACACCCCTAATCCGAACCTTCCTCCAAAAGCAGTGCGTCCATAACTGACACGCTAACTTCATAAACTCTTGTTTTTAACAAGGCTAATACGGCCAGCACACCGATCAGAAGTGACTGTGTGGTTCAGAGCCAGCTGTTTCGCTGGAACGACTGAATATAGCTGAAAAATAGCTGAGCCGGCAAAACAACAACAACAAGCTACAGGTTCTTTTCTCTTTATTTTTTCCCAACTGACAGAAATCCATCGTAGCGACAAAACTTTAAGCCCTGAATTATCTCCATTAAAACACCTGACAATCAAAACAGCCCTAAACTAGAACAATTAACTTAATCAATTAATTAAATAATATAATAATGTTTTTGTTTGTTTGTTTAACATTGGCTAGCTTTAATTTGGAGAGATGCTTTACTGCAGAAAACCTAATTCTAGTCTAATTGAAAGCATGCTGTTTTTCTTGTTTAATAGAATAAAGCTGCTTGCATTAAAGCAATCATTTGTATAAAATGCTTTATAAATATGCGTGACCTGACGTGACAAGATTTATTTTTGCCTCAAAGCAAAGACCGAAGCAGAAATTCGCTGCGAGTACATCAGGGCCTTCACACGACAGCATTTCTTGCCTGTAGTTTTGTAAATCTTTCCCACAGACTACAGGTTCACCTCTGTTTGATGTGCGTCTTCTATTGTGCTGCCGGAGGACTCCGTTACAGTCTCGAGCTGCAGCGTCTCATTGGTACCGCAGGCCCTTACATTAGGTTACATTAGATAGATGACTGTATAAGATTAGTTTCACAAATGTAGTAAGCTGCAACT
Source organism: Acrossocheilus fasciatus (assembly GCA_036784905.1). NCBI lineage: Eukaryota > Metazoa > Chordata > Actinopteri > Cypriniformes > Cyprinidae > Acrossocheilus > Acrossocheilus fasciatus. The sequence continues at coordinate 72,433 of CM071953.1, read as the reverse complement.
ATGAGAAGCAGAAGAGGCAGTAATTAAACCACTTATAATCCAGTAATTAAGACAAAAAGTGAATTAATCAGTGTAGTTCGGTCTTCTGACACCCGCCTAGAGTTCAGACTAACCTAAAAATCAACATTATAAGGACAGTGTTGCTCAGGTCAGGCGGTTAGTCACGGCAGGGTCATGTGGTGTGACCTGTCCCGCTGATGAGCGCGAGGCCAGGACAGCATGCAGGTGTTCACCTGTGATCTTGTAGCCGCTGGCAGCCAGCTGTCCGGCCATGTATTCCCCATCAGAGCTGTTGTGAGAGCAGCCCCAGGTCTTCACCCAGATCGTCTGCGTGCCGGGAATCACACTGGAAACAACACAAAGAGCTCTCATCCATCAACAGGACACACATGGAGCTAATAAAAGACAAAGCATGAAAACAGTGTAGGAAAGTCTGAATCTACACTTTTCAAGATCAGTCTTCTGGGCCGATCACACTGTTATTCCCCTCGGCTCGGAGTCAAACACTCACTTCCAAGCTTTATCCACTGGATGGCGATATTCAGTGCCACAATAACATGTTTCACTGAGATGTTCATTTTATGCTGGTTTGTGTCATAACATGTTCAATAAGGTTGATTCAGCCATTAAAAGTGACTCTACAAATGTAATAAATGAGACCGATCATTAATTTTTGGTTAATAATGCAGGGGTGGTTATGTAGTCTTTATGAATTACATAAAGAAAAAAAAAAAAAAAAAAAAAAAAAAAAAAAAGACAAATGTTTCCTTTCACAGTCCGTCATGTATTTGTGAGCTTGTAGCAGGAAGATTACAGCTTTCAGACTTCTGTACTACGTCTGTCTGCAGTCTTCTGTGATTTCTAACGTTGGATTCTCTGTATTTGAAGCATCATCTCAAACTGGGGTACGTGAGGCGACGGAGGGGTGCGCAAACTAAATTCTGAGTTTGGGCATTCGTTTAATTCTAACCCAAATTAAAGTAACATTAAAACCAAACATGTATTTCAGACGAGCAAAATGCTGCTTCTAATGTAAAAACAGGACAACGTTAGTGCCGTAAACGGTCAAATACATGTCAAATTACCTCATGTTTTGTGGTCAAAACCGCCTGCATCCACACAAGCAGCGAGCATATGATGGGACGCCCACTGAATAAGCTGCTTTAGCAAACCGCGCTGCTGTTTAATAGATCGTTAAAGTAGATCTTCACTTAATAGCATGAAGAGCAGATATTGACACGGACTGTACCTTGAGATGGATTTAAACTCTCTTCGATACAGACACACGGAGTGTTTTCATGTTTAAGATACGAGCATTTCCCTGAATATCCAAACGATGGCAGTTCAACAAAAAAAAGGTGATATAAAGTGAACATTTTAAATGTAGCCTACATTTTAAACAGAATACTGTCATGTTTATTTTGCAACGAAATAATAGTTGACAAAATCCGTATCATCTGGTGTGCGTCTCCAAGCAACGTACAGCGGCATGTCGTTAGTGAACGAATCTGCGGCTTTCATCGAGTCGGAGAATCAGTTATTAATAACCCATTCATAACTACAGCATTTTACTGAATGAATGGCGTGACGCCTCCTGGCTCATTAAGACAGTGACTTGCTGCTAAATGTCAATAAAACATCAAATATAAACAAATATAAACCCTAACAGTTTTAGGCAGTGTATTCACATGCATGTTCATATTTTCTTTTGAGATCATGAAAATGCATCCATGCAGCACATTTAGACCTAAAAACACTTCAGTATGTACATTGTTAGAGGACAACGTTTGGCAAAAAATAAACAAGGAAATAAAATTGGCCTTTTCATTTAATTCATCAAATGCAGACACGCTACTGGTTGCTTCAGTGATTGAGGGCGGCTCTTTTGTCAGCGCGTCGCTGCAGTTCTGACTCCACACCTCTTTACTGATTCAGTCTTAAAGTGTCATCAGCGTATTAAAACAACTAAAGACCTGCCTGAAGAACTTAAAGAACCGGTTTCAGTAGTATATTTGTTCTATTGTATTTATTTGTGCCACAGGTTGTAATTTGTTTATTTCCTTTCCGACACCAAACGTCCGGGCGCTGCTCCTCCGGCGACTGGCAGAGCTGCGTGTGCTTCACTGCTTGAATGTTAATGAGTTTATTTTATTATTATAATTTTAGTGTTAGTAGTGTTTGAAGTTTATCTAAATGAAGATAAGTCTGTTGAATGTGATCTCAGTTTGAGTCCTGGCGGAGAGCGTGCCACTGATGACCAGGGAGTTCCTGTTGGGCGTGCGTTCGAACACCGTTCCTGTTGATCCTGCTTGGAATATTCCTGGAGAATTAAATCGGCCTTCTGCGAATTCTCGAGGGCTAAAGAGGAAAGTAAGGAGGAAACGCGGAGTCGAGGTGGAGTTCGACGCAGACTAAAGAGGGCTCAAAGATTCACTCCGCTGCCTGGAACACTTTCAAACTGGATGAATTACAAGCCAGTGCGAGTTTCATGCACGAATACAGAAACATGCAAATAATGGCATTCACTGAAGCCTGGATGGATGATTCAGGTGCTGATAGCACCTTACGGATCGAGGGTTTTGGGACACCTATCAGGCTGGACACAGATAAAGATGCAACGGGGAAAGAACGCGGAGGAGGTGTGTGCGTTTATATGAAGGAAAGCTGGTGTAATACAGCAATAGTACGATATAAGATTTGTAATTCAGATATTGAACTTATTGCGGTTTCTGTACGCCCATTCTACCTTCCTCGTGAACTCAGCTGTGTTTTGTAGTAGTATACATTCATCCACGTGCCAAGACTTATATAGCATTTGAAACTGTCAAAAATGTCCTGGATAAAATATCCCAGATGCACCGACATTTATTTTAGGTGATTTTAATCACTGTATCATGGACAAATATTTAAAGGGATATTATCAATATGTTACATGCGCTGCTCGTTCTGATAAAGTTCTGGATAGATGTTACGGCCCAATCCCAGGAGCCTACAGGTCTCTGGGTGCATCTGATCATAATATAATCATGTTGTCTTCTGTGTATGTTCCTATTGTTAAGCAAGTGAAGAAAGAAGAACGATATGTTCGGGAATGGACACCTTCTAATATTGAAGTTTTAAAGGGTTGTTTCGATTGGAATGTGTTTTTGAACACATGCTCTGATCTGAATGAACAGGTGCTCACAGTTTCTAACTAGTTCACTTTCTGTGTTGATTCTGTTATACCTACAAAAAAGATCTCCTTGTATCCCAATAATAAACCTTGGGTTACGAAGGAGTTAAAAGGTATATTGAATATGAAGAAGAGAGTATTTCTCTCAGGAACTAATGAGGAGAGAAAAAAAAAAACAGATAAACAGGGAAGTTAAAAGAGCAATAAAAATTGCTAAAAGTAATTATAAAAATAAGATTGAGGGTGTGTTTATGCAAAGCAATCTCAAAGCGGGCTGGAAAGGAATTAAGAGTATGGCTGAAGTTAGTACTTGGGTATCAAATCAACAGAGGCCTATGGAGAATTATGATACTCATTTTCTTTTATCTAACACGTATAATTAATTTTTTTCTCGTTTTAATACATCAGCTACAGATGATGAGATGGTGCCTTTTATAGACACTATTAGTAAGACGGCTCTTGTTAAAGATAATACTAGCTATTTTAATAATTTTAAATTGAATTCATTTGATATATTGAAGCAGTAATATATTGAAGCAGAGCCCCAGGCCCAGATGGTATACGAGTCACTGTGCTGAACAGCTCAGTGGAGTCTTCCACTTACTTTTTCAATCCTCTCTGGATTTAGGGTTGGTACCTGATCTGTGGAAAAGCTCAATTATTGTACCTATACCAAAAAAAGCAAAGCCAGAATTGTTGAATGATTACCGTCCTATTGCCTTGACTTCTTTGGTCATGAAGGTTTTCGAAAAAGAGATAAAAGTATGTGATGACATTTGTTGGACCATTTTTAGATCCGTTGCAGTTTGCGTATCGCGCTGGAAGAGGCGTAGAGGACGCAAAACTGTTTTTGTTCAAAGCTCTTGGTCGACTTCTGGAAAATAGTGGAGCCTTCGCGCAGCTTTTGTTTGTGGACTTTTCATCTGCATTTAATTCTCTGCAGCCTACTATTTTAGGGCAAAAGCTTATTAGACAGTTTAATTTTAACCATGGTTTAGTTTTATGGATTATGAATTTAACAGATAGGAAACAAAAGGTTAGAGTTAATGGTGTCTTATCAGACACGTTAAAGACCTCTATAGGTTCACCACAAGGCTGTGTACTTTCTCCTGTTTTTTTTATTTTATATACATATGATTGTATATAATATACCATATTCCTGATCTGGATCTGTCGTATCCAGATCAGGAATATGGACTGGTTTTGGATGATTTTATTCTATGGTGTAATAGGATGAAATTAGATTTGAAATGGTCAAAAACAAAAGAGATGATTATTAATTTTAGTAGGAAAACACTTGCACTTCAAAGGGTGGTCATTAATGATACACAGGTCCATGTAGTGGAGGAATACGAGTATTTAGGAACGATTTTTGATAATAGGCTGAAGTTTGATCAAAACAGATGCAGTTATTAAAAAGTCCTATCAGAGATTGTATGTGTTGAGGAAGCTGAATTCTTTCAATGTACAGAGAGTCATTCTCAGGACTTTCTGCAATCCATTTGTTGAAAGTGTCCTGTCCCTTTCCTTTATCTGTTGGTTTTCCTTACTGTCTATAAAGAACAAAAATCGTTTGCAAAGTATTGTTAATATGTGTTCAAGAATTTTAGGTGTCCCCTTGCGAAGTCTTACACTTTATAATGAACAGCAAGTGATGAGGATGATAGGAGACCGCACACACCCTTTGAATGTTTATTTTAGGTGGATGCCTCTTGGGAGACGTCTAAGCTCAATTAGATGTTCCACAAATTGGTACAAATTTACTTTTGTGCCTGAAGCAATACGTTTATGTAACAAACTTAGCTGATTTAAATGAACTGAATGTTTTTTGTTTTTTATGTACTTGCTGTTTTGTGTTATTTGAGTATTTGTGTGATAAGTGCTGGATATGTGAAGCACCACGGAAGTTTGAATTAATTGCCCCAAGGGGATTAATAAAGTCCTAAACTATTTGCTCTTATTCTATTACTGACTTCACTTGACAATGAAACAATGAAAACAACAACTACTCGAAATGAAATGAATAGAATAGAATAGAATCCCTTAATGCTGTGGAAATTTTTCCCCGTGGTACCAAAAATGGTATCAGATGTCGATATTTTTTACGGTATTGAAGTTAGAAACTCCAGTATCGTGAAAACACTATTTTTCTGTCCGAATGGCTTTAAGGCAGAATGTGAAAGTGCACGTTCCCGTTGATTGTGTTACACGCGCTCTCGAGAGAATCCTCCGTCACGGAGCAGCTGAAGGCTGGGTAACAGCGCTTGACCAGCACCCGTGTCTGACCTGTCTGTCCGGAGCTCTTCTGCAGCGGCCGGGAGCTTGTGTTTGCGTGGACGAGGCACGATGTTCCTCCGGGCAAACTGCCTCTCGTGAGGAGTGGGGTCATCTGAGGTCACCATGTCCTCAATATCATCAACCCGAGAGTCACAAGCAGACGGCATGATCTGAGAAACAGAGTCAAGCTTTATTAGTGATCCTGGTGCTCCAGGGGACAGTGAGGGCGTGGGAACAAAATAAGACCTACAGCTTTTAATAATACCCCAAAATAACAACACTCAAACTGAGAATGTATTTCCCACAGCCAAGCCTCCTGTAGTGCGACAGCAGCTAAATGACATCTAATCAAGGTTCCCATCACTGCGCTCGAAAGCACGGCCCTGATGTGTATTTGATGATTATATTAAAGCATGTGTGACCAGATCAATGTATTACCCACGTGATCGCTTATAACAGTTAACCACACGACTAGACAGCAGTACACATAACACACGACGCATCACGAGCGCAGAGCAGAAAAGGTTTATCAACATCAAGAGAAAAGAAGCAATGCTTCACAACTCTGCTGAATGTGTGCGAGAGTGACAGGCGCCACAATCCACGTGTTCGCCTTAAACAAACTCTCCATCAACTCTCTAAGAGCGAGAACTCACCGGAAACACGGGAGGTACAACCGCACCGAGAAACGCTGAAAAATCCGCGGCAGTTTGAGGGAAAGAGCGAGTTCTTCTTCTCTTTAAAAGGTTATGTTCGCGTTGTTTTGCTCTCAGAGCGCCATGTTGGAACGGTTCACCTTTAACCTCTCGACGCGATACGACAAGCGTGACAGGACAAACCTCGCGCACTAGATTGGCGTTATTATATTATATTATATTATATTATTATATTATATTATATTATATTATATTATATTATATTATATTATATTATATTATATTATATTATATTATATTATATTATATTATATTATATTATATTATAGCATATTATATTATAGCATATTATATTATAGCATATTATAGCATATTACATAACATTGTATTATATCACATTATATTGTATTACAATATATTATAGTTTTTATATACATAAAAACATACATATTACAAGTAATTATATTACAGAATATATAAATTAATGTCCAAATGTAGTAGCTATAAAGAAAATCATTTGAATTGCACTGATCTTTATTTTGGACCATCTGATATATTATTTTGTTCTGGACTTCATTTCCCATCACCCTTTGCTCTGTCTATTAGTTCTCATTGTTTCCAGCTGTGTGTCATTAGTCTTATCAGTTTCCCTATATATATATATATATATATATATATATATATATACCATGTTGTTAGCCCTTGTTTGCTTCAGTATTGTTTTCTGTTACTTTATGTTGGATTACTTTGACTTTTTGGTTTCTGCTTAGGCTTCAGTATTCTGTCACAGAAAGAAAAAGTTTCATAATACATGAATAACACTTACAAAAAACAGTACAAGGCTGTAAATCTTTTTTTTCTTACACTTGAATCACGATTTACAATTTTACAAATCTTTTCTCCAGGTTTGAAAGAGTTTTGAATGTCTGATTCAGATTCAGGGACATAAACCCAACACAAACGCACCGCCCAGCAACCCAACCCTTATTGCATTTTTGATAGACCTTTGACAACAGTTTCATGTCACCATAAAGTCTTTATTTATAGCCTATGGTAGCCAACATATTCATTTATTTTTTTTTATTATTAATATGTTTAACAAACAATTACACAAGCGCTGGGTGTCTTTATCACGCATCACTTTATTTTAATATTAATCGATCCAGATTCTGAAAGAAAACTCTGCTGTTGCTGTAGTAACGGAACTTTCATGCACATTTGATTGACAGATAAACTGCACGCTCTTATTTCAGTGTTGTGTTTTATTATGTGGATATGCCATGGTCTGTCTGAATACTGGATTCTGATTGGTTGGCAGGTGTTGATTAAATTCGTTGAACTGCACAGGCAGTTCCAGGTCAGTTTAATCACGTTTTAATGCGCTTCCTATAAACATTGGTAACCATAGTAACAGTAATATTATTAACATCTTTAATATGTGAATGCTGGGAAATGACCATGGCATAAACAGGATAATCAACGGCTAGCTGTGCATTAAGCGATCTGAATGACCTCCGCTGCGCGTCGGGTGGTTCTTCGCCTCCACGTCCTGCATTCAAATCATTTAATGCACAGCTAAATACACAAAATAACATAGGCTTTATAGACAATTGGATGAGTTTTTGGGGCAGACCTGACCTGTTGAAAAGAGATGGTGTTCATCCCTCCTGGGGTGGTGCCGCTCTTCTCTCTAGAAATATGGCACATAGTCTTAGAGTTTGTACTTGACTAACTGGAGCCCAGGTCAGGAAGCAGACAGACTGGCTAAACCGATCGTCTGCTAGCCGCCTCACGTCACAGAAGTCAGTTAACTCTCAGCACATAGAAACTTTTTCACCTAGATATCACTCTATAGAGACTGTGTCTGTTCCCCGAACTAGAAAATACAGAAAACATCCAAACCAATGTAATAGTAACAATTTAATTGATGTTCAACAAATAAAAAAACGATATAATACAGATAAAGACTTGATAAAGCTTGGCTTATTGAATATTAGATCCCTTTCTTCAAAAGCACTTTTTGGAAATGATATGTTCACTGACCATAAACTAGATGTGCTTTGTCTGACAGAAACCTGGCTAAAACAAGATGATTACATTACTTTAAACGAGTCTACACCCCAAGATTACTGTTACAAACATGAACCGCGTCCAAAAGGTAAAGGGGGAGGTGTTGCTACAATTTATAAAAATATTTTCAGTATCTCTCAAAGGTCGGGCTTCAAGCATAATTCGTTTGAAGTAATGGTGCTCCATATAACGTTATCCAAAGAAACAAGTATTAATGATAAATCCCCTGTGATGTTTGTACTGGCTACTGTATACAGGCCACTAGGGCACCATACAGACTTTATTAAAGAATTTTTTGATTTTCTGTCGGCGTTAGTGCTGACTGCAGATAAAGTCCTAATTGTTGGTGATTTTAATATCCATGTTGATAATGAAAAAGATTCGTTGGGATCAGCATTTATAGACATTTTAAACTCTATTGGTGTTAAACAACATGTGTCAGGACCTACTCATTGTCGAAATCATACTCTAGATTTAATACTGTCACATGGAATTGATGTTAATGGGGTTGAAATTTTGCAGCAGAGCGATGATATCTCAGATCATTATCTAGTCTCCTGTATATTCCATATAGCTAAAGCTGTAAAGCCAACTTCTTGTTACAAATATGGTAGAACCATTACCTCCACCACAAAAGACTGCTTTATAAATAATCTTCCTGACTTATCTCAGTTCCTCAGTTTATCCAATAGCTCAGAACAACTTGATGATGTAACAGGAACTATGAACTCTCTCTTTTCTAGCACTTTAGATGCGGTTGCTCCTTTACGCTCAAGGAAGATTAAGGATAAGAGTCCAACACCGTGGTATAATGAGCACACTCGCGCCCTAAAGAGAGCAGCCCGGAAAATGGAGCGCAGCTGGAGGAAAACTAAATTAGAGGTATTTCGTTTAGCTTGGCGGGAAAGTACCCTATCCTACAGAAAAGCATTAAAAACTGCTAGATCTGATTACTTTTCGTCTCTTCTAGAAGTAAACAAACATAACCCTCGGTATTTATTCAATACAGTGACTAAATTAACGAAAATATAGCATCAACAGGTGTTGGCATTTCCCAAGAGCATAGCAGTAATGACTTTATGAACTATTTTACTTCCAAGATCGATACTATCAGAGATAAAATTGTATCCTTGCAGCCATCAGCTACAGTATCGCATCAGATAGCACACTATAGATCCCCTGAGGAACAATTCCGTTCATTCTCTACTGTAGGAGAGGAAGAATTGTATAAACTTGTTAAATCATCTAAACCAACAACATGTATGTTAGACCCGATTCCATCTAAACTACTAAAAGAGCTGCTTCCAGAAGTCATAGATCCTCTTTTGGCTATTATTAATTCATCATTGTCATTAGGATATGTCCCCAAAACCTTCAAATTGGCTGTTATTAAGCCTCTCATTAAAAAACCACAACTTGACCCCAAAGACCTAGTTAATTATAGACCGATCTCAAATCTCCCTTTTCTGTCAAAGATACTAGAAAAGGTAGTATCCTCACAATTATATTCCTTCCTAGAGAAAAATTATATCTGTGAGGAATTCCAGTCAGGATTTAGATCGTATCATAGTACTGAGACTGCTCTCATTAGAGTTACAAATGACCTGCTTCTATCATCTGATCGTGGTTGTATCTCTTTATTAGTTCTACTGGATCTTAGCGCTGCGTTCGACACTATCGACCACAACATTCTTTTGAATAGACTACAAAACTTTGTTGGCATTAGTGGAAGTGCCTTAGCATGGTTCAAATCATACTTATCTGACCGCCATCAGTTCGTAGCGGTGAATGAAGAGGTATCATATCGATCACAAGTGCAGTATGGAGTACCTCAAGGCTCAGTACTAGGGCCGTTACTTTTCACGCTTTACATGTTACCCTTGGGAGATATTATCAGGAGACATGGTGTTAGCTTTCACTGTTATGCTGATGATACTCAGCTCTATATTTCTTCGCGGCCCGGTGAAACACACCAAATTGAGAAACTAACGGAATGCATAGTCGATATAAAAAACTGGATGACGAGTAATTTTTTACTGCTAAATTCTGAAAAAACAGAGGTGTTAGTTATCGGACCTATAAACCCCACATGTAACAACCTAGAACATTATCTAACACTTGATGGCTGCTCTGTAAATTCTTCTTCATCAGTCAGGAACCTAGGTGTGCTGTTCGATAGCAATCTTTCATTTGAAAGCCATGTTTCTAGCATCTGTAAAACTGCGTTTTTTCATCTCAAAAACATATCTAAATTACGACCTATGCTCTCAACGTCAAATGCAGAAATGTTAGTTCATGCGTTTATGACCTCAAGGCTAGACTACTGTAATGCTTTATTGGGTGGTTGTTCTGCACGCTTGATCAGCAAACTACAGTTGGTCCAAAATGCAGCAGCTAGAGTCCTTACTAGAACCAGGAAATATGATCATATTAGCCCGGTTCTGTCAACACTGCACTGGCTCCCTATCAAACATCGGATAGATTTTAAAATCTTGTTAATTACTTATAAAGCCCTGAATGGTTTAGCTCCTCAGTACTTGAGCGAGCTCTTATCGCATTATAGTCCTCCACGTCCGCTGCGTTCTCAAAACTCTGGCCGTTTGATAATACCTAGAATATCAAAATCGACTGCGGGCGGCAGATCCTTTTCCTATTTAGCACCCAAACTCTGGAACAATCTACCTAACACTGTTCAGGAGGCAGACACACTCTGTCAGTTTAAATCTAGATTAAAGACCCATCTCTTTATCCTGGCGTACACATAACACACTAATACGCTTCTATTATTCAAATCCGTTAAAGGATTGTTAGGCTGCATTAATTAGATCAACCGGAACCGGGAACACTTCCCACAACACACGGTGTACTCATTACATCGTAAGTAGAATGGCATCTACGCTAATATTTGTCTGTTTCTTTCCTATGATCAGATGGTGGATCAGCACCAAGAGATGATGTCTGCAGCCCTGATCGTCAGCGGAGACCAGGACACCCAGATGACCCCCGGAGACCTCGATTAAAATACATTAAAACTAAAAAATATAATAAAATACCTAACTACATAATACTACTATCGTTAGAACCTGAAACTTTTGAACTGTGGGTGTCGTCTGGTCAGAGGAGAACTGGCCCCCGACTGAGCCTGGTTTCTCCCAAGGTTTTTTTCTCCATTCTGTCACAGAGGGAGTTTTGGTTCCTTGCCGCTGTCGCCTCTGGCTTGCTCAGTTGGGGACACCTAATTTCTAGTGATTATCGCCGATTTGATTGCACAGATACTATTTAAACTAAACTGAGCTAGACAATGACATCTCTGAATTCACTAATGAAATGCCTTTGACTGAAAATTGAATGTTTAATCTTATTATATATTACTGACACTCTGTCCTCCAATTTGATACTGTTAAGTGCTTTGACACAATCTGTATTGGTAAAAGCGCTATATAAATAAAGGTGACTTATGACTTATGACAGCTAGCCATTGATTATCCCTTACATATTTCAGCCAGGGGCATCATGCACTCATGATTTTTGAGGGGGCACGTGGAGGGGCGGGGGGTCATGTGTGTCATGTGAAACACAGCAGCCACGATAGCACTGTATAACTGATACAGGCTTGTGTTTTATTTTTACATTTACATTTAGTCATTTATCCAAAGCGACTTACAAACGAGGACATTAGAAGCAATCAAAACCAACAAAAGAGCAACAACATGCAAGCGCTATAACAAGTCTTGGTTAGCCTAACGCAGTACACATAAAAAGTTTTTTATTTTATTTTTTTTAAAGAAAACAAGTAGATATAACATAGAAAAAAGAAACCTAGTGTTTTTTTATTTACTTATTTCTTTATTACAAGAAATAAGTAGACAGTATAAATTTAAATTAAAACTGTAAAGCCTAAAATGTTGTTACCATATTTTTTTACGGTAGAATTCCGGCAACCACAGCTGCCGGGTTTTTACCGTAAATTTTACGGATTGTTTTTACAGTGTACCCAAACCACTTCTCCCACATCGATATACCCAGCTGTACCCTGGGTGTAGAAGGTATAGGAGGGTGTATGGGTGTGGGTTGTGTGAGGAAAGTGTGGTGGTAAGAGTGGGTTGTGTGTGTGTGGCGGATGGAGGGTTGGGTGAGCGAGTGTGTGTGCTGCAGTCTAGGGTGTGTCACAGTGCAGCTCTTTTCATGTAGTGATGCTGTTTCTGTTCTCTCCCCTCACTCACCCCCAAACCCCACTCCAACACACACAACCTACAGATCTCTGCTACTGTCAGTCATGCTTTTGAGAATTGCATTTAACAGTGGGAAACCTAGTTTTGTACAATGGAAGTAGTTGACTTGTGATTACTTTAGCCTGGAAATTTGCCAGGAGTCGACAACAACATGTCTTGCCTTAACTGTAAAACTGTCCGAACAGAAACAATGTTAATAAAAAACAAATGTGAGTTTACATTCTCTATAACAAGTGGTGTTTAATTCTTTTACAAACATCACACAGTTGATTTTGTAACTTTGGTGCTTGTGTTCATAGTTTTAAAAGAATTTCATCCTTTGGAAACAACTGAAGTATATGTAAAATATTACAAAGTGTTACAGAAAACAAAGAAAATGATAATCCGTTGTTACGTCCCTCGTTAATTAGATGTTAATTTGTCTAGAAATATAATTAGACATAACACAAGAAATAAGTATGTGTGCGTGTATTGACAGTAGGGGAGCTGCAAAAGGATGACCCAAGACCAACAACTTCAACTGAAAAGTATTTAATGCCAAATATTAGAATAAAGTGAAGTAATAAAGTGAAGAAGTAAATAATTAATAAAAATAATGGATATTTACTAAATGTACAATTGAACAAGACCAAGCACAAATCAACAACCAGTGAGAGAGGAAGGAGCAAACGAGTGGTGCTTAAATAAAAAAACAGAACAAAACAAAACTCTTCTAACTGAAGGTTTAGAAAATAAACTAACTAACAACAAAAGATGTAGAAAACAAAACATCTTCAACGTCCGAAAACGCCATAACTAAAACTACCCTAACTAACCAAACAAAACATACATGTTTAGCACCACTACTAAACCTAGTGTTTTAATACAAGACTTGAACTGTATGTTTGCAAGTGTAGGTCGCGACCTGCTCGCCTGACTCACAACCTCTACTGCCCGTATATACAGCGTAAGTAATAAGTTGAGATGAATGGTCAAGAAATAGCGCTCACCAGACAAAACTGTCATACCTCAAGCATCAAACACAAGAATAAACAAGCACGAATGAACACAGAACTGATCGAACTAACGTAACCATCAGCCTCTCAGACCGGTCTCTCGAACGAGAGAACCGTCGTCACAGAGCATGTCTCCCCTGAAGTTAGCGCCATTGATAAGCCTCTGACCAGTGAGGGAGGGGCAGTCCGAGGCGTCAGCAACTGACGTCACTTGACAGGCAGGCGGTTCCTCCACTCACGTTCCACATCTGCAACAGACAGGACACAACTCAAACACACAGCCGTATATGCACAGCATAGATACCAAGGAAAACACATACGTAGCACCGCGTACGTAACATCTGTACATACTAAACGTCCTCAATCAGTCCTCAATGACTCAAACATTCCAGAAGTTATATGTATGTGTAACTTGTCTGAATGGGAATTAAAATTAATATAAACTTGTGTATCAGATTATGCTTTATGCATTTCTTGTCAAAGATATTGTAAAAAAAAAAAAATAAATTACTGATGACACTAAAATTGTTAATTATTATATAAATACTGTGTTTGTTTCATTTGTATTTTGTGTACAAGTCTATTCAAAACCCAAACACTTGTTAGAAATAAAACAGCTGATTATATTTGGTCATACAACTATGGTGAATGTATTTCTTCAGACAATAATTTAATCTGATTTGAGTCAGGGCAGATATATTATATCATTAGCAACTATAATAATTTAAGCTGTACCATCTAGCCTGCTTGACTATGATACTAAACTGTCATGAATCCGGCCTATGAACATTTACTCACCACCAGAGGTCACTCGCTGACCACACTGACTCTGGCACTACATTAAAGTGAAAAAAGTGACGCGACATACAGCCAAGTATGGTGACCCATACTCAGAATTTGTGCTCTGCATTTAACCCATCCAAAGTGCACACACACAGCAGTGAACACACACACACACTGTGAACACACACACAGCAGTGGGCAGCCATTTATGCTGCGGCGCCCGGGGAGCAGTTGGGGGTTCGGTGCCTTGCTCAAGGGCACCTCAGTCGTGGTATTGAGGTGGAGAGAGAGCTGTACTTTCACTCCCCCCACCTTCAATTCCTGCCGGCCCGAGACTCAAACTCGCAACCTTTGGATTACGAGTCCGACTCTCTAACCATTAGGCCACGACTGCAACAGTAGTCTGGTAATGTGCAACAGTAGGCCCATTAGGCCTACTGTTGCACATTACCAGACTACTATTCCCACCATCCATTGCACTGACGACACACACACAAAGCAAATTGCACTAATCACATGCTCACACCTGAGAACTATCACACACCCTACATAACCATGGACTTTCCTTCACAGTTCACCGAGTATTGATCTGCGTATAGTTCTCTTCAAGCGCTAGCTGCCTTGCCGAGCCACTCTGTGTTTCTGTTTAGTTCCAGTGTTGTCCTGCGTTTATCACTCCTCTAGTGTTAGCTGCGATACGGAACCTGTTTCTTGTTTTCTAGTCTGTATTCCCTGTATGTATCCCTGTCTCACCGTTCGGACTCTGTTTATGGCTCGCCTGGATTATTGCTCTTGTACCTGGATTATCTCTTTTGCCTTGCCCTCCCTGCTGGAAAAACCAGCATAGACCAGCATATGTTGTGTTTTGGTGCTGGTGACCAGCATGGGATGCTGGCGGTATCTCAGGTAGTCAAAATGATCCGGCCCAATAACGACCTAAATCCGGCAAGCCGGAAGAAATAGCTCAGCCCGGATGCGGTTTCTGGATGAATTACGGGAGTGAATGACGCATTAGAATCGGTCCGAGTCCAGTTACCGAAACAGCCGACACTGCCTGCATCAGACCCCAATCACGCCAGCATAGATTATACAATTAGCCGGTACTGGCCCGAGTCTGGATACCAAATGGAAATGTATATGAAATACAAACCAATATTAATTTAATTAATAACAACAACAAAATTTACCGAAACAATATTATATATATATATATATATATATATATATATATATATATCCTACATGGAAAAAAACTGTTCATGTAATTAATTGGTTCTCTAAAAACTACAAAAAATGTATTATTAAAGCCAGTATTTTTTTAACAATGTTGTTTCCACAAATATTACACACACACACACACACACACACACACACACACACACACACACACACACACGTGCAGTTCCCCCCCTCTAAATGTAAAAAGTATGAGAATTTATTTGAAATAATTATTGAAAATTTGACATCAACAAATGCATAAAAAACACTTTAGAACCTCTAAGAACTCCCAGGACCTCAAGTTTATACTAAAAGAGGACAGAAAAAAAGGAAAGAGAGATAAAGAGGGGACACATATAGACACATAGTAACTCAGATCTCAGTGAACTCAATGGTAAATGGTTAATTTGGAGCATACCTTAAGAATAATTTCTTTGTTGTAGGACCTGCTCTCTTCTTCCATGCCTTCTGTTTATAAACGTCTCAGTTTCTCCATCCAGCACACTGCAGTATTTGCAGAAAAATAAATAAATATATATTTATAAAAAATATATATCAGAATCAGAATCAGAAAGAGCCAAGTATGCTTGCACATACAAGGAATTTATTTTAGTGTCAAAGGCTTCCAGTTCACAGATACACAACAACACACAGACAATAAAAATAAGATGAGAATAAAAAAGCATTTAACTGTTCTGTAGATTGCCTGGGGAAAGAAACTGTTCTTGTGCCTGGCTGTCCTGGGGTGTGTGTGTGTGTGTGTGTGTGTGTGTGTGTGTGTGTGTGTGTGTGTGTGTGTGTGTGTGTGTGTGTGTGTGTGTGTGTGTGTGTGTGTGTGTGTGAGAGAGAGAGAGAGTCTGGTATATGTGGCACAAGTTTGCCTATTTAAACATGAAGCTGGTTTTCCTAACTTAGCATAAAGACCAGGTAGGAAGAAAAAGTAATCACAAAAATATTAGAAGAAATGTAGCAGGAACATTATTACACTATTCACATAATATGTTTTGTAATTAAATAATTAAAATTCACTAACAAACTACAAAATACATAACTTTTAAAACAGATCAGATAATACTAGACTGTTAAATAAATAAATAAATAAATAAATAACTGCTGCATGACATATATTTAATGAACCTAAATAAAAAAAATTGAGAAAATGTTTGACAGTTAGCTTAAAATATATATATATATATTTACAAAGCCAAAGCCAAAGCCAAAGACTGTGCTGTGCTGTGCTGTGGTGTGCTGTGGTGTGCTGTGGTGTGCTGTGCTGTGCTGTGCTGTGCTGTGCTGTGGTGTGCTGTGGTGTGGTGTGGTGTGCTGTGATGTGCTGTGCTGTGCTGTGCTGTGCTGTGCTGTGCTGTGCTGTGCTGTGCTGTGGTGTGCTGTGCTGTGCTGTGGTCTGGTGTGCTGTGCTGTGCTGTGGTGTGCTGTGCTGTGCTGTGCTGTGCTGTGCTGTGCTGTGCTGTGGTGTGGTGTGCTGTGCTGTGCTGTGGTGTGCTGTGCTGTGATGTGCTGTGCTGTGCTGTGGTGTGCTGTGCTGTGCTGTGCTGTGGTGTGCTGTGGTGTGGTGTGGTGTGCTGTGATGTGCTGTGCTGTGCTGTGCTGTGCTGTGCTGTGGTGTGCTGTGCTGTGCTGTGCTGTGCTGTGGTGTGGTGTGGTGTGGTGTGGTGTGGTGTGGTGTGGTGTGCTGTGCTGTGCTGTGCTGTGGTTTGCTGTGGTGTGCTGTGGTGTGGTGTGCTGTGATGTGCTGTGCTGTGCTGTGCTGTGGTGTGCTGTGGTGTGCTGTGCTGTGCTGTGGTGTGCTGTGGTGTGCTGTGGTGTGCTGTGCTGTGGTGTGCTGTGCTGTGCTGTGCTGTGCTGTGGTGTGGTGTGCTGTGCTGTGCTGTGCTGTGGTGTGCTGTGGTGTGCTGTGCTGTGCTGTGGTGTGCTGTGCTGTGCTGTGCTGTGCTGTGCTGTGCTGTGCTGTGGTGTGGTGTGGTGTGCTGTGCTGTGGTCTGGTGTGCTGTGCTGTGCTGTGCTGTGCTGTGGTGTGGTGTGGTGTGGTGTGCTGTGGTGTGGTGTGGTGTGGTGTGCTGTGCTGTGCTGTGCTGTGGTGTGGTGTGGTATGGTGTGCTGTGCTGTGCTGTGCTGTGCTGTGCTGTGCTGTGCTGTGCTGTGCTGTGGTGTGCTGTGCTGTGCTGTGCTGTGCTGTGCTGTGCTGTGGTGTGGTGTGGTGTGGTGTGCTGTGCTGTGGTGTGGTGTGCTGTGCTGTGCTGTGGTGTGCTGTGCTGTGCTGTGCTGTGGTCTGGTGTGCTGTGCTGTGCTGTGCTGTGCTGTGCTGTGCTGTGCTGTGCTGTGCTGTGCTGTGCTGTGCTGTGGTGTGGTGTGCTGTGGTGTGGTGTGGTGTGGTGTGCTGTGGTCTGGTGTGCTGTGCTGTGCTGTGCTGTGCTGTGCTGTGCTGTGGTGTGCTGTGGTGTGCTGTGCTGTGCTGTGCTGTGGTCTGGTGTGCTGTGCTGTGCTGTGCTGTGCTGTGGTGTGGTGTGGTGTGGTGTGCTGTGGTGTGCTGTGCTGTGGTGTGGTGTGGTGTGCTGTGCTGTGCTGTGCTGTGCTGTGCTGTGCTGTGCTGTGCTGTGGTGTGGTGTGCTGTGGTGTGGTGTGGTGTGGTGTGCTGTGCTGTGCTGTGCTGTGGATTCTTTGGGATGCAGCAGCTACTGACACACAAACAAAGGGGAGAAAAAGAAAAAGAAAAAGTATTTCTTGCCTGGTGTATACACATGCATACATGTTTTACTTTTATTGTAATTATTTGTTATTAAAAAGCATAATTATTATTATTATTATTACTATTATTATCTCATAAGGATAGGCTACATTGGCTTGTGTGAGTCTTCTGTCTCTCGCTCGCTCGATCACACACGCTGAGAGAGAGAGAGAGAGTGCGCGTCAGTGTGCGTCAGTGTCGCGCGCTCTCACTCAGACAAATCTGTGAGACAACACTGATTAAATGTGAAAATATTATTAATGATAATTGTAAAATAATTATATAGGCTACATTTTTTTAAACTAACGTTACCTTGTCCGACATGAATGTGAAACGAAAGGAGGTTTTCTCAATTCTTGCAGATCTGCGCAAATGACGTCACACAGATCCCGGACAGCACACGTACGTCTGGCCGACGTCGGCCCAACATCGAAACGTCGGCCTCACTACCTGAAACATCTAATAAACATCGGCCAGGCGTAGGCCGATATAATTTGGTCAGTGCTCTGTTTTCCAGCTCATCAGTCGTCGGCCCCGAGTTGGTTCACGACCGCAGGCCGATGCCGCGCTTTTCTGTTTGTGCGAGCCCAGTTATTCGTCTCTTAGCAACCCACAGAGAGAAGACACTCATCCCGGCGACAACAGTGCTTTCAGGTAAGATTTCACTTCAGCTAAATTACAAAAAAAATACTACTTTGTTAATTCTGTGACACTTAAAAGGTATAGTTAGGCACATTTGGTGTGCTACAGCACAGAAGAGACTGTGGCTAATTTCCAACTAACTTGTTTAGCTAATGGTCACGCTAGCGATTTTTAAAATTAATGTTTACGCCTTAATGCGTTTCCAGCCATTTCTCTGAGGGGAAATGTTAAAGCGGATTATTAAAGAGAAGTCCTAACTGCTTTTTCGCCGTGTTTTTCACTCTTTTACAGGCTGCCATAAAGAATCCGTCTCTATATGGTGAGCTATTGTTGCTGTTGCTTTTTGAACTACAAATTGAGTTTTAAGTTCATTATTGAATATTAATTGAACGAGATTGTAATTTATTAATGTAATATTTTAATCCTATATGTTTATTTGTTTAAATGCTGTGTGCGCGTTGAGCTCTGCGCGAGCGGGGAGCAGAGTTGCCATGGAAACGGGGCGTTGACACAACTACTGGCGAACAGTAATCTACGTCTCTCGCTGCGGTTTTCACTGATTTCAGGTAAATACTGTATAATCCCTAAACTTAATCACACAAATATTACATACAAACGTTCCTGACACGTTTCTTACTTGTTATTGACATGTTTCAATTAATATTTATTTTGTAGAAATGGTTTAGTGTCTTCGAAAAAGTCTGTTAGCATTTTAGCAGTTTTCAGGTAGGCTAACTCTAGATTGAGCTCTTGTTTATGAAACCCTGGGCTTTTAAAGGAACACTTTTTTTGGAAATAGGCTCATTCTCCAACTCCCCCAGAGTTAATAAATTGAGTTTTACCGTTTTTGAATCCATTCAGCTGATCTCTGGATCTGGGGATAGCACTTTTAGCATAGCTTAGCATAGATCATTGAATCCGATTAGACCAGTAGCATTGCGTTCAAAAATGACCAAAGAGTTTCGATAGTTTTCCTATTTAAAACTTGACTCTTCTGTAGTTATATCGTGTACTAAGATCGGCGGAAAATGAAAAGTTGCGATTTTCTAGGCTGATATAATTAAGAACTATACTCTCATTCCGGCGTAATAATCAAGGAACTTTGCTGCCGTAACATGGCCGCAGCAGGCGCAGTGATATTACGCAGCGCCAGAAAGTAGTCCCCAGCTAGGTAACTACTAGTTATAAGCACCCAGCAGAGTCAGTGTGAACTCCTGTAAGACAACATCACCAAGATGCTATAAATCGCAGGATTAGTAAGTAAAGTCTCGAACATACCAACCCAAACTTATGAAACAGTAGTGTATGATTTTTTTTTTTTTTTTTATGTTTTTGAAAGTCTCTTTTGCCAACCACAGTTTAATGTATGAAATTAATACAATTTACTACAATGTAAAATAACTGTTTTCTATTTGAATATATTTGGAGAGATAATTTATTCCTGTGATGATAAAGCTGAATGTTGTGTCACATGATCCTTCAGAAATCATTCCAATTTTCTGATTCTTATCAGCGTTGAAAACAGCTGTGCTGCTTCATTTTTCCAGGACTCTTTGGTGAATAAAGTTTTAAAACAGTACAGCATTTGACATTGATAATAATAATCAGAAATGTTTCTTGAGCAGCAAATCAGCGAATCAGAATGATTTCTGAAGGATCATGTGACACTGAAGACTGGAGTAATGAATGTTCTGCTTTGATCACAGAAATAAATTACATTGCATAATATGCAGAAAACTGTTGTTAAATGGTTGTTACTTCATTTTGATCGAATAAATGCAGCCTTTGTGAGCAGAAGAGACTTCTCTCAAAGACGTAAAAAAATCTTACTGACCCCAAACATTTAACAGTAGTGTAAATTACAAATATGATGTTCCACCCACTTAAATATACTGTGGCATGTGTAGTCCATTAAAATACATGTTTTAGCCAAGTATTCACACAACACATCTGATAACCTTGCACTCCAGTTATATGTCTGAATATGAACAGCAGCTATGCTAAACTTTCTTCTTTTGATTTCCTGTTTCTATCTTAGGATGCCCATCCCGAGGTTACTAGAGATGAAGCCAGCTCCAGTTTGGATCCAAACTCACTTGTGAAGATGCCAACACTCACAAAGACTACAGATGACGGCTACTGTACATGGACACACAAAACACTGGACACACAAAACAAATATTATCCTTATATCGCCTATAAGGTTAAGTTTGACAATTTTCAACCCGCTATTGTATTATTGCAATGTCTGTAGTATCTGTAAATTAACAATATTTACTCTTTCTCTGGACCCTATTTGGACCCTATTTGTCCCCTTTTATTTGTAAGCAGGATGACGCAAAATGAAACGAGTTTTGACAAAATGACACAAACATTTTTGCAGCATCTAAATGAAAAAATGCTGTTTTGCATCTGTTTTGCTGACAAATACACTGGGTATCTCGGAGAAAGAATAAACATTGTTCTTTTACATATGTTACCAACATTGTAACAATACAAAATGGACTGAAAATTGTTGAACTTACCCTTTAATAATGTTGAAGGATAGTGTCACGAATCTGGTCTGCACTTCCATTCACCCTCCACCAGAGGTCACTCGCTCACCACATGGACTTCACACCACACATCACAATGGACTGCATTTCCCATCAGCCATCTCACCAATCACACGCACACAGCTGTCACCAATCACTCATTGCACTAATCACACTCACACCTGATCCCACGCATTGCTGATCACACACGCTTTATAAGCCTTGGACTTTCTCTGCCTCTCTGCCGAGTATTGTATGTGTGTACCGCTCTCCTAGTAGTAGCTACTCTACAAAGCCCTGGATTAACCCTTGCCTTGCCGTTTGGACACTGTTTGTACCCCTATTGGTAGTGGTGGGCAAAGCGAGGCTTTGTGAAACACTGAAGCAGTCGAAGCAAATGTGTCGAGGCTTCGAAACGTTTCGACACCTGTCTCTACGGTGACACCTAGTGGTCACTTTCAAGTATTGCTCTGAAACAGCGTCGACAAAGAAATAGTTAAGCGAATTGACGATTTATAACCTATGTTATGTTAATTGATCCGCTAAGTGATTTGGGAGACTGGTTAGTGTGTTCGACTGGAATGCTGTCACCTTGGGTTCGAATCCTGCCATCTCTAATTTCCCCTCCGAGCATTTAATAATCACTCCACTCCGTGCTCACTGATATCAGAAACACTGCTCCGCAGTCATCTTGCCAAAATAATTAAAATGTGTATTTTTATTGTTCTGTTCTTGTAATGTGTTGAAACATCAGTCTAACCTCTGAATGAACTCTTTGTGAATAAGTAAGTGTTATTTTGGTAATGAAAAATATACAATAAAGTACATCAAGACACTTTTTTTACATATAGAGATTTTTATTTAAAAATATTAATTGTTCTGCTGTTGATGGACTTAGCCTACTTCTTTTTTTTACATGTAATTTCTCCAGCCTTTGAAAAAATCCTCTCACAAAAACCCACGAAGTGAAGATGCGTTAACTCCACTTTTCTACTTTGTGGGAGTTAGGTTGAGACAGATTGTGGGATTTGTTACCGACCCTGTCAATCAAACGCAGATTCGGCGGGTATGCCAAGTCTCGAAACACTTGTGACACGCCCTGATGCTTCGATTGCCTTAGTCACGTGACATGGGTGTTTCGAATCGCCTTAGTCACGTGACATGGGTGCTTCGAATCATGCTTCGGAGCAGTGTTTCGAAACATCTGCGCTTCGGGATCTCGACACCGTGTCGAAACGTCAGTTTCGCGTCAGCCATCCCTACCTATTGGACTCTAGCCCGTTTTGCCTGGATTATCTCTCTGCCTAGCCCCTCTGGACTCTGTTTGCCGATCGTCGACCTCCGCTTGCCCTAAGTTTACTCTTTGTCTTATCCCTGCCATACCTGTTTGCCATTGTTTCGACCCTGCCTGTATCTGTGACTATGCCTAGGAATAAAAGCCTGCACATGGATCCGCACGCCTCTCGTCTCGTCAGCCCCGTTACAGATAGTGTTTAACTGAACACAAAAATAGAGACTTTAGTAAGATTTTATCAGAAAATATTTTAGAATTTTTATCATGCTATTTAAAAATTTTAACTGCTTATTTATTGTTTGCCTGGTTTTTAATTTGTGTTTATGCAACTGTTGTATTATTGTAACTCCATGAAAATTATTTTTGCCATGAAGATAGCCTTCGATGCAGACAGCACAGAACACATGACTTGTTTTATGAACTACTGTCATATGGACATTATTTTGTTGCCAGAAGATGGTCTTCCCCAGTGAGTCTCAGTCACCTCTGGCTGATTAAAGGATGTTTTTAAATTGTAACCTTGAAATATGCATATTCTGTAAACCTACTTTGAAATGATAAGTATTGTGAAAAGTGCTATACTTATACAATATTTAACCATGGTTTTACTAGTGTAAAACTGTAGCAAGCATGATTATAGTAACCATGTGTTTTTTTTTATTTTTGAAATCATGCTTCGATGTCATATTCTATAGTAACATTGTAGTAATACTTCAGTAAAACTGGTAACTATGACTATAGTGACCATAGTTTTTTTAATTATGGTAAATGTTGCAACTATGGTTTTACTGCAAATGCTGTGGTAAAATCATGGTTAATTTTTAAAAGACTACAAATAATCGTGAATTTTCCGCTTTTGATCAAAACATCTGGTAAATGTGAATGTATTTGTATGTGTAATGTGTTAAATGAAAATATTAATAAAGTTTCAGCTGTTCTTGAAAGTGGTGTGTATTGTTTTATTATAAACCAGCGGCGGCAGCTGCAGGTGGTCCGTAACGATGAGCAAAACGCCGGTGAACCGCGTCCACGCAGAGCGGCCGGGATTTACAGCTGCGTCGTCCCAACATCGGCCGGAGGGCATGTCCGATCAGAGCCCGACGTTGCGGCGACGTAATGCCGATTAGCAAACGATCCCTGAGCGACATCGTGCCGACAAAATTTTGTACATCGGGCCGACGTCGGCCAGACGTACGTGTGCTGTCTGGGATATAACGGCATTAATGGTAATTAACGCTGCTGAAGAGCGGGCCGTACAAAATAAAGACGGAAAGGCTCTTTATGTGAACAGTAGGCTTATGGTACATTTAAATGACAAGCCGTCGATTTTATACTTATGTATACAAAAAATACTTTACCTCGTGAAAGCTCTCCCGTCAGGCTGTGCGCGTGATGTGACGACCGCAGCTTATATAACCTCTGGTTATTAAATTAATTAATTAATTCAATTAAATAAATCCACATGTTTTTGACTGACAGTCAAGAGATCAGCACATGTGCTGATGTAGCCTACAAACATACACGTGTACAAACATATTTAAACTGGTCCCGTCAGCATATGTGGTGAAAAGTCTAGATCAGCCAGAGGTTGCGTTAGACTTTAATATTATCCGTCATTTTGACGGACAGGGTCGTAAAAATTCCGTCATAATCTATTTATTACTGTTACGTAGAAACGAGGATACAAGAATGCAAGTAAAAAGCTCTTTATTAAAGTCAGAAATGGATGACGATGAAGATGATGATGATGATAGTTCCGGGTGATGCAGGCGGTGGCACAGGGACTGGATGGTCAGACACGGAGTGATGGACGAAGTGCAGCGTGCTCTGATGATGACGTGATCCAGACATGAAACGTATCCAACAAGACGTGAAACCGGAACACAGGAACTCAAGACGGGACACGAGGCACGGAAACAGGATCGGACAACCTAGAGACAACATGCAACGATCTGACAAGGGAGATAAGAAGGTGGTCAGTATTTATAGGAGGTGAGATGAGTGGCAGCTGGTGCTGGAGAGTGATTGCAGCTGGAACTGATCAACCGTAACGATCCGGACACACCCACTCACATACTCACACACATGTATCAACAAAGCACGAGACTAGAGAGAGACATTGGATCTATGAACCGTGACAATTACTAGTCATTTTAATTTTCGTATTTTAATTATAATAACCCATGTAATTGCTTTTATTTTTGTTCACGTTTTCATTTTTAATAATGAACCTAATACCTAAAGGACGAGCATATTGGCCCAGATAGCAAACTGACATCGAATCAACGTAGAATCGACGTTTCTCGTGGCGTCGAAACGACGTTGATCTCCAAAGTCGATCCGGCATCAGTTTGCTCATCGGGGTAATGTTGATCCGACGTCAGGCGCTCCATTCAAATCTAATGGAAAATCGACGCAATTGGTTGACTTACCTAACGTTGAATCGACGTTGATTTTAGGTTGATTGATACGACGTCATAGAATCAACAGGTATTCAACATAAAATCGATCTAATTGGTTTGCTTCACTAACGTTGAAACGATGTTGATTTCAGTTGGTAAACCGACGTTATACAATAAACTTTTTCTGCTTCTTTTAAAAATCTCACATACTTCATAGATAAATTAGCCTGTATTAGGTAATAATTTATTAATAATATACTAAACACATCACATTCAGTCATAATTTCTTTATTATTTATACAATACAGTTTGTAAACAGTTACAAATACATGATTAGCACAAACCATATAACATTTGCATTTACAATCAAATACACACAAAGAGGTATCAAGTAAATTATAGGCAAATTTAAATAGTGTCAAGTTACAAATAAAAATAATAAAAAAATATCATGTTATTTTATACCAAATGTGCTTGACTTTTATTTTCAGTGGGGCACAAAAGGAGATGTAAGGCAGAACATTAAGAGACTGACAGCCTCAGTCACCGTTCACTATCATTGATTCTTTTCTATAAAATAAAATAAATTAATGGTGACCGACTATGCCACTCTCTCCTTTTGTGTTCCACAAAATAAAAACACATGGGTGAGAAGATGATTTATAAAGGATTCTTACCCTTGAAAACAGAAGACAGAGGTACATAGCAGATACATCAGTTTCCCTTTGCAGTTAAAACTTAAGTTCTTTGTAATGATCAGGGATGTGAATTTATCAGGTCGGGTTTGAAAAAGGTGATGAAGACCTAAACCACAATTGTAATATCAGTCATACACGAAGTTAATTTTTAATTGCTTTTTATACATGTAATATCACTCCATAATTACAGTTTCTTTTAAGTTTTAAACTATTTTAAGTTTAAACTATTTTAAACAAAAAAAAATGATGTGAAAAAAGTGCTTTAAGTTTTTATCTAAATGTTGAAGCTGCTAAATTTTGCTTTTGCTAGTCTATTAGTCTATTATCTTAATCATAGCAGTTTAAGAAGTGACTCGCAGAATGTTTCAGCAGATTGACTCCTGTAATTGGGTGAATACGGTTGTCACTATTCCACTTGTGAATGGATTATACAGAGCGTGCATTATAGTCGATAGCCAGTCAATATTCGGATTATATATTTTTTTTTCTAAGCACATTTTACTAATTCCAAACCACAAATATACACAGGAGCATTTGAAAGAAGTCAATTTCAGCAGGTATCTAAAATGAGCCAATACTACTTTTACAACTTACTACTCACTTTTAAAAACTCTTTGGATCTACACAAATCACGCAAATGATCTATTTTAGATTCAAAATTACAATTTTCACTTAAAGGTGATAAGTTTGGATCCCTGAATATTCAGTTGTTTATGTCCCTTTTTTATATTTGCATACAGTACATGTCTATTGTGTCTAGAATTATTGTAGCGAAACTGAGCACCTGCGACCGTGGAATTTGTATTTGTAGAGAATATTTCAGTAAAGTCATAAAGAAAATGTTTTAGGAATTGCAAACTTGTATTTTGTCTCTTTCTCTCTCAAACCAACAAAACCTTCTCAAAATCTTCACTGCAGGTGCATAAATCCTATTCTACAAATCACAAATTACGAAATTCACAGGTTGTTATACCAGATTTATGCAGGGCTATATTTCATTTTTCCAGAATTTAACTGAGGTATTTGTAGATAAGTTCATGTTGCAATGACCTGCCCATCTCAATTCAAGCAGCTTTAGCTTTGAGTCTTTGGCCATTTTCAAAAAACGTCTAAAGACACATCTTTTTCATCAACACCTGACCAATTAATGCTATCGCTTACCTATTCTATTCAGAATTTCAAATTCTAATCAAGCGTGCAAGTGGAATCTCACATTCTGATATGTCATGTGAGATCTCACATAAAAGTTCTACTTTACAGTCGTGGTCAGAATTATTGGCACCCTTAGTTAATATGATCGGAGAAGTCTGTAAAAATAAATCTGTACTGTTTAAAATGCCACAGATCTGCCTGGAAGAGGATGTGTTGT
Organism: Acrossocheilus fasciatus; assembly: GCA_036784905.1. NCBI lineage: Eukaryota > Metazoa > Chordata > Actinopteri > Cypriniformes > Cyprinidae > Acrossocheilus > Acrossocheilus fasciatus. The sequence continues at coordinate 45,345 of CM071953.1, read as the reverse complement.
CTATATTGTCTATATGCAAGGTGAGGAAGATGGTTTGAGTTGCCAAAGACTCTCCAAAGATCTCTTGTCAGGTGAGCTCCAAACTCACCAGGCATTATAGGAGAGACTCAGAGCTGTTATTGTGACAAAAGGAGATTGCAAAAAGTACTGAATAAAAGGGTCCCATTAACTGTGGCCAATGTGTATTAGAGAAAAAAAATTACTCCTAATGAGCTTCCCCCCACCCACTTTTTGATCTTTTATTAAAAAGGATTGACAATGCAGATTTATTTTCACAGACTTTTGTTCATATTTACCAAGAGTGCCAATAGTTCTGACTATGACTGTATATATGCAAATGTGCAAAATTTGTTCATGACTTCACATTTTTGATTCGGGTGCGTGAATTTGTTTTGCCCCACATTCACATAAGTTTCTTAATTTGTGATTTGTAGAATATGATTTGAATCTCAGAATTTGAAATTATGTAACTGTTGTGTTGTGTTTTTAGAGAGAAGGAGTAAAAAAACATTTGGAACTACTAAAAAAAAACTTTTCTCTGTGACTGTAAATTTTCTACCTGTAATACGCGCGTGTGACTATTCTTTACACATTCCACTGTCACAGGTGCTCAGTTTTGCTATAATACCTTAGACAGGGGCCCGTCTGCATTAATTTTGTGGCCTGCATCATGCTGAAGATTAATGTATTTTTATTACAGGTTGCGCTCAAAATATTAGGCAGTTTGATTTTTTTATAAATTAAATGTAGCCTATACAATCACAGTAGTAAAAGCTGCTCGATCTCTCAGCGCTGTAACTAACCGCGCGCGGCACGCCCCAAACAACTTAAAAGAGAAGCGTTGTCCAACAAAAGAGGACATGATTTTACTTCACATCAGTCGAGTGTTTGAAATAACTTCATTTTGTGAGCTGATGTGCGGTTTTTGTCACAGAACGAGGAAGATAATATATTCTATACTGTAGGGGTGGGAATCTTCAGGCGCTTCACGATCCGATTCCAATTCTGGGAGTCACGATCCAATTCCAAAACGATTCTTGATCTACATTTTTTCCCCAATTAATCTTTACAACTTTACATCTTAACCAAAATTTCAGTTTCTATGCTTTTTGTTTATAGTTGGAATCTCTGTGTCAGTACTGCCATCTTAACAATAAGGGTGTGAATATTTACTGGTTTCATGATTCTCTCTGAGATCGATTGCTTCAGTCTGTTGCACGCTGCTGAGAGGTTTGTGATTGTAGCTCCGTGTAACTTCGCTTTTTATTGAATCTCTACCTTACTTTCACTCCTTTTTTTCTAAAGTGATAACATATAATTTAATTCCCACCATATTTCAGGTGCTATCCTTCAAACTAATCTAACTAATTTGATCGTTCGCTTTTAAAACCGCGATTGCAGCTTGTTAGCCCATTAGCTTGTCACTCACGGTTCCATTTGCATTTCGCGCCTATTATTTATTTATTTTTATTTTTTCCTCGCTCTGTTTTTCACGAGCTCATCAAACAACAGTGGTAAGTGGTAAGTTAAGTTGGTATCATTCATCAATCACGGTGAGTAATGGCTTCTTCTCCTGCTATTGTTGTTTGCACTGTTTGCCACATGTACAGTTTATCTGTCTCTGTCAGCAGCGAGGGATTCACATGTGATAAATGCAGGGAAATAGTTAGGCTGACAGAGAAGGTTTTAGAACTAGAGACACGCATCCAAACTTTAATTGAGGATAGTAAGAATGTGAGGGCTGTAGATACTGCTTTGGATGCGACTAGCTCAGGGAGTCCTGTACGTTGTTCGGTTTCGGTTGAGCCCGTGCAGCAGGGCAGCTGGGTGACAGTGAGGCGGCATAGTCGCGGGTCAAAACACCACTCTTCCGTTCCGATCAGAACATCAAACAGGTTCTCCCCACTCAGTGAAGCACCCACTGAGAAACCTGATGAAAGTGCTCTAGTTATTGGCGATTCTATTGTACGGAACGTGAAAATAGAGACACCAGCCACCATAGTCCATTGTTTACCAGGAGCCAGAGCGCCTGACATCTTGGCAAATTTAAAAGTGCTGGCTAATGCTAAACGTAAATTCAGTAAGATTGTTATCCACGTCGGCGCTAATGATGTTCGACTTCGCCAGTCGGAGATCACTAAAAATAATGTTAAAGAGGTGTGTGAACTTGCAAGTACGATGTCAGACACTGTAATATGCTCTGGTCCCCTCCCTGCTTACCGGGGTGATAAGATTCATAGCAGACTGTCGTCACTTAATGGCTGGATGTCTAAGTGGTGCCCGCAAAATAACATAGGCTTTATAGACAATTGGATGAGTTTTTGGGGCAGACCTGACCTGTTGAAAAGAGATGGTGTTCATCCCTCCTGGGGTGGTGCCGCTCTTCTCTCTAGAAATATGGCACATAGTCTTAGAGTTTGTACTTGACTAACTGGAGCCCAGGTCAGGAAGCAGACAGACTGGCTAAACCGATCGTCTGCTAGCCGCCTCACGTCACAGAAGTCAATTAACTCTCAGCACATAGAAACTTTTTCACCTAGATATCACACTATAGAGACTGTGTCTGTTCCCCGAACTAGAAAATACAGAAAACATCCAAACCAATGTAATAGTAACAATTTAATTGATGTTCAACAAATAAAAAAACGATATAATACAGATAAAGACTTGATAAACTCTAAACTCTATTGGTGTTAAACAACATGTGTCAGGACCTACTCATTGTCGAAATCATACTCTAGATTTAATACTGTCACATGGAATTGATGTTAATGGGGTTGAAATTTTGCAGCAGAGCGATGATATCTCAGATCATTATCTAGTCTCCTGTATATTCCATATAGCTAAAGCTGTAAAGCCAACTTCTTGTTACAAATATGGTAGAACCATTACCTCCACCACAAAAGACTGCTTTATAAATAATCTTCCTGACTTATCTCAGTTCCTCAGTTTATCCAATAGCTCAGAACAACTTGATGATGTAACAGGAACTATGGACTCTCTCTTTTCTAGCACTTTAGATGCGGTTGCTCCTTTACGCTTAAGGAAGATTAAGGATAAGATTCCAACACCGTGGTATAATGAGCACACTCGCGCCCTAAAGAGAGCAGCCCGGAAAATGGAGCGCAGCTGGAGGAAAACTAAATTAGAGGTATTTCGTTTAGCTTGGCGGGAAAGTACCCTATCCTACAGAAAAGCATTAAAAACTGCTAGATCTGATTACTTTTCGTCTCTTCTAGAAGTAAACAAACATAACCCTCGGTATTTATTCAATACAGTGACTAAATTAACGAAAAATAAAGCATCAACAGGTGTTGGCATTTCCCAAAAGCATAGCAGTAATGACTTTATGAACTATTTTACTTCCAAGATTGATACTATCAGAGATAAAATTGTATCCTTGCAGCCATCAGCTACAGTATCGCATCAGATAGCACACTATAGATCCCCTGAGGAACAATTCCGTTCATTCTCTACTGTAGGAGAGGAAGAATTGTATAAACTTGTTAAATCATCTAAACCAACAACATGTATGTTAGACCCGATTCCATCGAAACTACTAAAAGAGCTGCTTCCAGAAGTCATAGATCCTCTTTTGGCTATTATTAATTCATCATTGTCATTAGGATATGTCCCCAAAACCTTCAAATTGGCTGTTATTAAGCCTCTCATTAAAAAACCACAACTTGACCCCAAAGACCTAGTTAATTATAGACCGATCTCAAATCTCCCTTTTCTGTCAAAGATACTAGAAAAGGTAGTATCCTCACAATTATATTCCTTCCTAGAGAAAAATTATATCTGTGAGGAATTCCAGTCAGGATTTAGATCGTATCATAGTACTGAGACTGCTCTCATTAGAGTTACAAATGACCTGCTTCTATCATCTGATCGTGGTTGTATCTCTTTATTAGTTCTACTGGATCTTAGCGCTGCGTTCGACACTATCGACCACAACATTCTTTTGAATAGTGTAGAACCTGGTCGAAACGAACGCACACACATGAGTTTAACTTAAGAACATTCCACAGAATCTCACTCTCCATCGCAGCGTCGTAAAAGTTGCAAATGACCAACACAACGCTTCAATTCTATGACTAGCGTCTGGCCATACTCTCCTTACCACCTCGAGAGACTCGTAAAACATGACAAGGTGAGGATGAAATGGCTGCGCTACATCTGTACGGGATTAGCAACCAAGAATTACTTCTTTGGAGAGGTTCCAGAACCAGAGCGTCCGCGATACTGCGACCCTGCTTACCATAAACTACCTTCTGATAAACAAAAAATTGACTGACTTACAACTTCGTCTCAGCGAAGAAGATCACCAGAGCCACACAAAGTGATACTCCTCATGACCCCACGACCCCAGCTTTGGTCTCCCGCCTTCCAAAGGAATGCGCCTCTTTTCTTTACAACAAAAGAAACTCCAGTTATACAGAGTTTCCTCCAAAAGGACGATTAAGAAAAGACTGCTGCTATTAAAGCAATATACTCAAGAGACAATATATATTTGAATGTGGTATTCTATGTTTCGTTTATCTTGCTGTAGTTATTAGAACTCAGTGTATTTTTAATCTATGACTTAACCCGTTTAGTAGGTAAAATTATAGGTATTCAATATGACAACTATCTCATGTTTGGTATTGAATTATACATTATTTTTATTACAATACGTTGAAAAGGATGAATGTTGACTTTTAGCATCATAAGATATGATTATAACACTTTATAGAAATCTGCTAGGATATTTCCTCCAGGTGACATATTTATGAGCAGATAATGTATGCATGAAAAAGAAGTCGTGCTGGGCGGGGCTCCGCCCTACAGAGACAATGTGATTGGGTCAGACAGTGAATAGGATGGACTTAATTCTGTCCGATAAAACAGACACCCCAACTTTGAATTAGTAACACAAAGATAGAGAACGGGTTGAACAACTGGTGAAACTGCAAAAAGACTTAGCTGAAAGTCTGGGCGTTGCCCTCCTGATCGTGCTGCGAAACATCTGGCTGATCATCTAAAGAGACTTCAACACCCTGTCCACGTCTGACCAAAGAAAACTTGCAAAGCTGGCGCGTAAGAACTTCAAACTCGCTATTCTCACGCTACCAGAAATCCATCAAATCCAAAAGGAGGAATCCCGAGTGACGTCATGCGACAACAACACGTCAGCAAGAAAGTCCGGGGCTTCCCTCCAACAACCCCTCAAGAAGTACAGCCTTCAAATCAACTTCAACTCACAGCAAGTAAACAAACAAATCTCTTATTCGCTGAAGCTGATTGAATTGAATGAATCGTTAAAAGATAACAATAACTGAGTCTTCTGTTTGTGACGTCCCAAGGTCGTCAATTATTCTCAGGAAAAGAGAATAGCTTAACTTTCTTCAAACTGCTTTGATCTTGCCATAATGTGTGTATGTGTGTGTATGTGTTTCGCTTTGTATTGTACCCTAGAATAGTAAATAAACTCTTGATTCATTTTGAATGAATAGTCTGGTGCCTTGATTTTCAAATCTTAAATTATTTGCCATAGATCGTGTTACCTGTTGCTCAAGCAATTTCCCAATCGATTCTGTATTATTATCAACAATAAGAAGAATTGCTCATTTATACTGTATAAATAATCGCTGGTCGAGTCGTTCATAAGGTATAAATTGTACATTTTGATTAATATCAATTAATCTATACATTGGTGATTAATATCAATTAATCCGATCAAAGTCGGATTTCTACGATTTGATTCCCTAAAGCTAAAATTTATAAGTAAAGGATAAAACCCTTACAATAGACAACAAAACTTTGTTGGCATTAGTGGAAGCACCTTAGCATGGTTCAAATCGTACTTATCTGACCATAGCAGTGAATGAAGAGGTATCATATTGATCACAAGTGCAGTATGGAGTACCTCAAGGCTCAGTACAGGGCCGTTACTTTTCACGCTTTACATGTTACCCTTGGGAGATATTATCAGGAGACATGGTGTTAGCTTTCACTGTTATGCTGATGATACTCAGCTCTATATTTCTTCGCGGCCCGGTGAAACACACCAAATTGAGAAACTAACGGAATGCATAGTTGATATAAAAAACTGGATGACGAGTAATTTTTTACTGCTAAATTCTGAAAAAACAGAGGTGTTAATTATCAGACCTAAAAACCCCACATGTAATAAGCTAGAACATTATCTAACACTTGATGACTGCTCTGTCAATTCTTCTTCATCAGTCAGGAACCTAGGTGTGCTGTTTGATAGCAATCTTTCATTTGAAAGCCATGTTTCTAGCATCTGTACAACTGCGTTTTTTCATCTCAAAAGCATATCTAAATTGCGACCTATGCTCTCAAAGTCAAATGCAGAAATGTTAATTCATGCGTTTATGACCTCAAGGTTAGACTATTGTAATGCTTTATTGGGTGGTTGTTCTCCACGATTGACCAACAAACTACAGTTGGTCCAAAATGCAGCAGCTAGAGTCCTTACTAGAACCAGGAAATATGACCATATTAGCCCGGTTCTGTCAACACTGCACTGGCTCCCTATCAAACATCGGATAGATTTTAAAATCTTGTTAATTACTTGTAAAGCCCTGAATGGTTTAGCTCCTCAGTACTTGAGCGAGCTCTTATCGCATTATAGTCCTCCACGTCCACTGCGTTCTCAAAACTCTGGCCGTTTGATGAGACCTAGAATATCAAAATCGACTGCGGGCGGCAGATCCTTTTCCTATTTAGCACCCAAACTCTGGAACAATCTACCTAACACTGTTCAGGAGGCAGACACACTCTGTCAGTTTAAATCTAGACTAAAGACCCATCTCTTTAGCCTGGCTTACACATAACACACTAATATGCTTCTATTATTCAAATCCGTTAAAGGATTGTTAGGCTGCATTAATTAGATCAACCAGAACCGGGAACACTCCCCATAACACACGATGTACTCGTTACATCGTAAGTAGAATGGCATCTATGCTAATATTTGTCTGTTTCTTTCCTTTTCTGTTTCTCAGTCCGTATCCGATCAGATGGTGGATCAGCACCAAGAGATGATGTCTACAGCCCTGATCGTCAGTGGAGACCAGGGGCCTCATTTATAAAGCTTGCGTACGCACAGATTTGATCTTAGAGTGTGCGTACGCTTAAATCCATGCCAGCGCTCATATTTATAAAAACTGTCTTTGACGTGGAAAAGTGCTTAGCGTCACATCAGGGTCTGAGCAGACGTACACACTTTTTATTGTCGGAGTAATGCAGATTTTTTTCAAATGTAAGCTGTTCTTGCAGGTCGCTGTTCTAAATTATGATGATTGCTGATATTTTATATGTTAACGATATTAATTAGGAGTTGTTTACAAGGCAGAGAGCTGAAACCATTCAGTCGCAAGTTCAAGATAATTTGCAATTCATAGATTTCACACCTGAAAGAGGCGTGTACGCTCGTTTTCTGTTCGTACGTTCATTCTATGAATCGCACGTACGCATTTCTGAGAAACGATCGTAAGATCAAATTTAGGACAGTTTCTGCACAACATTTTATAAATGAGGCCCCAAGACACCCAGATGACCCCCAGAGACATATCCCCAGTGAAAACCTCAATTAAAATACAATAAAACTAAAAAATATAACAAAATAACTAAAAATATAATAAAATACCTAACTACATAATACTACTATTGTTAGAAATTGCAACAAAATTAAAATAGAAATATAAACTTTTGAACTGCGGGTTTCGTCTGATCAGAAGAGAACTAGCCCCCCGACTGAGCCTGGTTTCTCCCAAGGTTTTTTTCTCCATTCTGTCACAGAGGGAGTTTTGGTTCCTTGCCGCTGTCGCCTCTGGCTTGCTCAGTTGGGGACACTTAATTTCTAGCGATTATTGCTGATTTGACTGCACAGATACTATTTAAACTAAACTGAGTTAGACAATGACATCTCTGAATTCAATAATGAAATGCCTTTAACTGAAAATTGAGTGTTTAATCTTATCATTATACATTACTGACACTCTGTCCTCCAATTTGATACTGTTAAGTGCTTTGACACAATCTGTATTGTTAAAAGCGTTATATAAATAAAGGTGACTTGACTTGACACCGGCGAAAATAGAACGTTTGTCAAAAAAGCAGATAGGTTCAGAAGCGCAGAAGTTCAAAAATGAACAGAAGTTCAGACGAGAACGAACAAGCTCACGTTTCTGATTCAAGACGACGCGCACGGAAGATGCTACGTCTGGAACAAAAGCAACATCTGCACTGCTTCTGGTCACAGTACCTCTTGAGGTCAGGGCACGGTCCACCTTGGATTCGAACCCATGACCTGATAGGTTCAGGGCCAGTGGCACAGCAGAACGCGCCACTCCGTCACTGTGGTCTGATAGCTTACCTTGGACAGGTTAAGGTGTGAGAATGAGAATATTTGAACTGCTGGTGGCGCTATAGAGTTACTCCTAGAGACCCCAATGTCGGTCAGATCACTAATCATGGTCATCACTACAAGTGTAGAAATTTTCATCATTTTCCTACGTTCCCTTCATTGGCACCCATAGACTCCCATAGGCCAAGAAGAAGAAATTAGACAGAAACAAGGTCCAAAATTCAGCACGACCTAAGGAATCCATAGACATCAAGTTTATAATTTTCTGATTGACTGTTCAAAAGTTATAAGCAAAAATGAGCATTTTTGGTATCTCATGACCCATAGGTGGCGCTGTTCCCAACTTTGGCATATATCCTCAGTTCATGGTGTCGATGAAGCGTACCAAGTTTTGTGTTAATTGATCAAACTTTGGTCGAGATACTGCCTCTGAAAAAATTTTGGGTCGACCTCGTTAACTTCACAGCAAAATAACTTTTTTTTTTCACTAGACGGTCAAAACAATCTGGGCTGTGTTTCCCAAAAGCATCGTAAGCTTAAGTACATCGTAGACCCATTTAAACCAATGGAGCTACGATCAACTTATGCTTACGATGCTTTTGGGAAACGCAGCCCTGTTCAGTCATTTCTGTGCAGCTCAGTCTGAAGATCATCTGAGCGAAGTTTGGGAAGAATTGGACAGATTTTGAAGGAGGAGTAACAATAAAACTGTTTTTCATTTAATTCAATATGGCTGACAGATACATTAATGGAAAATGACAAATGAGACATCGTCAGAATCAGCATAATCCAGGGAACAAAACGACATAAAAATGACACATTTTGGACAACATTTTCAAAAGTTCAAAAGCTTCAAAAGTGCTTTTGCAATAATTGTTATAGCTCTGGAGCACTAGGTGGCGCTGTTGTCATTTTTCCGGTGTACCTCAAGGACATGTTCATGATCCCTACCGATTTTTGTGCAGATATGTCAAATGGTTCAAAAGATATAGCAATTTATGACAAATTTCAAAATGTTGGACATGTGGTTCAGCCAATCCTGGCAAAATTGATATAATTTGATTCGGCATGACCCAAGGAAACCATGGACACAAATATTACGACTGATAGTTCAAAAGTTATAAGCGAAAATGTGAATGGTTGGTATGTCACAACCCATAGGTTGCGCTGTTCCCAACTTTGGCATGGATCCTCAGATCATGATATTGATGAAGCGAACCAAGTTTCGTTTCGATTGATCAAAGTTTGGCCGAGATACAGCCTCTGAACCAATTTTCATTTTTCTAGAAAAAAGGGTTCAGGAGTTATTACCATTTTAATGTTGAATTTTTGAACTGGTGGTGGCGCTATAGAGTTGGTCCTAGAGACCTCAAAGTTCGTCAGATCACTATTCTTGGCCATGACTACAAGTGCGCCAAATTTCAGCATTTTCCTATGTTCCCTTCATAGGGCTGCCATTCGCCTTATTCACCTGGCGGCCATTTTGAAAAATCGAAACGCTGTTGAGGGGTACACAAACCCGGAAGTTTGACGCATAGAAGATTCAGCAGCATCAAGCAATGGAAACTCCAATGTGGACCACCAATCTTTCCTGTCTGCCCGAATTAACTATACAAAATGTGGAGCAGTGGGCCAGTACCGACTGCAACATCCCCCGGGCTGTGTTAATTAAGGGATACAGTAACTGGATCGAAGGTTTTATCCACGACATTGAAGGTATGAATGGACGCTAATTTACCTCAGTTTCTGCTAGCTTTTTAGCAGCTAGGGGTAGTAAGCTTAGCTGTGATATGGAGTTGTTGACTCTGTGTACTATGTTAGATTTTATTTAACACTTAACATGTTTTTAATCTACAGTTAATAGGAGCCCATCACACATATTTGTGAGGGCTAGGTCTTTTCCCTCGGTGCGGAAAAATGAGGCACCTTACAACATACAGGTGCTAAGTGGACAAACTGCTCAGTTCTCAGAGCAGTGCCACAGTTAAACCAGCTTGCTATAAATGTTCATTATGAGTTTATATCAACGATGTACCTTTCCCTGTCTGACTGAAAATAACATGTTGATTTTATATCATTAACATGTTATCTGTAGTTGATGTAATATCACATAAGCCTCATTGATATCTACTCAAATATTATCTTGTTTCAAATTAGCAAAGCCAGACAGGGCTAGGTGCATGTTGCTATTGTTTGTTGACAATGATAGTGTAGTGACAGTATAACTATCAGGTAAGTGATAAGGTAAGTATTAACATTCATGTTAAGATAAGAGTTGCTCAGTTCTTGGAGCAGTGTATCCAGGGTTGAGGAAGGTTCCTCAAAATGTAATTAGCTTACAAATCACTTGTCTGTTTAAAATCGACATAATATGGAATCCATACTGTTCAATCTTAATATGAGCTTTTCCACAACCCTGACTTTTTTGTACAATGAGTGTCCAAGATATTAGGTATCTTTCAAGTTGTGTTCGCAAGTATCACAGCTGTAAACAACCTACCACTACCAGCATGTAGCTGTAATATTTTCATGGCAGATCATTTGAATGCCAGATGTATCTAATTCACTGCACACTCAGTGTGTGTGTGTATGTGTGTGTGTATGTGTGTGTGTGTGTATATATATGTGTGTGTGTATATATATATATATATATATATATATATGTGTGTGTGTGTGTGTGTGTGTGTGTATGTATATTTGTTAATAGCAACTCTGAAGTGTCAAGTGTCTAAAGTTTGATTATCTTTTCAGGTGGAGCTGTCACTTGAGCAGCCATTTATAAGGGAGACGCAGTGCAACTGCAAAGCTGGCTTGGGACAGTGCAACCATCTCATTGGGCTGCTCTACACTCTCGCTCACTTTGCCAAGATGGGCTACACATCTGTCCCCCCAACAACGAGCAAGACGTCACTGCCTCAAGCCTGGCACGTTCCATCGAGGGCCCTTGGTGTCAGTCCAAGAACAGTGAGCTCTGTGAATGTCTCAAAGCTAAAACCACCGGTGACCAACGCACCTCCGCCAAAGAGGCAACGCTCGTCTGAAGGGGTGATGTCAAACCTGTACTGTCCTGTGCCACTCCCACTTCCATCAAATGCCTTTGCAGAGAGCCTACACCGAAACCTGAGTCAAATAGAAAGCAAGAGTCAGATGTTCAAGCTGCTGGAGGAGAACAGAAAACAGCCTGCTGCTCTTGTCTCTACCGACGTTGGAGACCTTCCAAAAGGATCTGTGCTTACCTACCACGCAACAAAGTCTTCCAGGGCTAATGATGATCCCCTGTTTCCCTTACCATCACAGCCATGCTCATTTTACACTGTCCTGGATGACACTGAGTCATGCTACTATGGTGGCCTGGTGGTCACTCAGGCTGTTGCAATACAGCTGGAGATAGAGACAAGGGAACAGAGCCATAGCAAGACCTGGCATAAAGTTCGAGCCAACCGTCTTACCTCCTCTTCCTTCAAGAGGATTTGTTCAAGGGTGGCAGACTACAACATATTAGCTGCCAATTTGAAAAAGAAAATAGTGCAGACTAAGGTGATGAAGAGAGGTTTGGAACTGGAGCCTGTTGCTGCGGCCGAATATCAAGACCTCACTGGCTATGAGATCTTCCCCTGTGGGTTCGTCATCAACCACCACGCCCCACACCTAGGTGCCTCACCTGACCGAAAAGTGATTGACCCCAGTGCCTCACCAACGCACGGCCTCCTGGAGATCAAGTGCCCCAACAAAGGGAGCGTGAGGGATTGCAAGTACTTGCGTTGCAAGGCTGATGGTAGCCTTAGCCTGAAGACCACACACGAATACTATTTTCAAGTGATGGGGCAGATGGGCATCACTGGGTTGAAGTGATGTGACTTTTTTGTGAAGTGCAGTGATGACCATCACTTGGAGCGGGTGCACTTCCAACCAAAGGAGTGGGAGAACATGAAATGTAAATTGGACACATTCTTTTTCTCTCACTTTCTGCCTTCTTTGTGTAACAAAATCATGTAATACATCACTGATAATCTGTTTATGTATATAGTTCTCTTTTATTAATGTTTTTAAATGGTTTGTTCCTAATGTAATTTCTAATGTTCTGACCTGCTCAGTTTCCTTTTCCATACTTATGTACATGGTTACCTTTACAAACCTAGACCAGTGTGCCTATCAATGTTTTTTTTATGTTTTCTGATATTCCGACCTGTTGTGGTCCGGTATATTAAATTATAAAGTTATGAAGGACATCATCCATGTGTAATACAATTGTACTTTATTCTTTAGATAGATACACATCCAGTAGCTTATACATACACACATACACGTAAAACAATCAAATCACTCACAGGTATGTAAAAGTAAAGAGCATGAGAAATGATTATAAGGTCTGACAGGGACTGATCCTGTGATACACCGACCATGATAAGGTGCTATGGTAACAATACAAGTTCACATATTTGTATAGATTCATAAAGAAGAACAATAATGATGGTTAAGGCTTTGTACAGATTCATAAAGATGTACAGATTCATAAAGATGAACAATAATGATGGTTAAGGCTTTGTACAGATTCATAAAGATGAACAATAATGATGGTTAAGGCTTTGTACAGATTCGTAAAGATGAACACTTTCTATTCAAGGTTTGAATACATTTGTGGATATTAAGATTTCAGTTGTAGAGATTTACATAACTTTGGTAGATATTTACATTAACATTACAATTTTAAAAGAGAGGACCTTGAAAATTAGTTAAAAGGGCACAGACGGCCCACAGTTGGTTAACGGAGCCCACCAGTGTCATGGGTAAGACTTTATCAAAAATATGGTACTCTTTAATCCGCCTAATAGCGCGCTCTACATGAATTCGCAGTCTTGCTATCGCTTGAGTCTTTCGTACTTCGTCTGCAGTGAAGTGTCCACTTGGGCCTAAAAAAGGAGGGATTACAAGGGAGACCTGTCTTTCAGAGAGAAGGTCCTTGATGAGAAAGCCTTTATCGGCCATTACCATATCTCCTTCTTCGAGAACAGAAAGGATACCTGATTTTTTGGTAATGTCTTTGTCAGATATTGAACCTGTATATAAATCACTGACAAAAGTCACTTCACCTGAGGGGGCAATGCCTATTAAGCCCTTAAATGTGGTGTTACCTTTGTAGTGTGAATAAATCGCTGAGTTAAGGACCTTGGAGCTAGGTTTCTGTACATGAATTTCTGTACAATCCAATATAACTCTAGTAGCCGGGAACGTGCATTTAAAACAATCTGGCATAAGTTCATCCACAGTTTTCCTTGAAGGCCAGATTGGAAGTGATCCCAACATAAAATACAAAAAATTGACCCAGGTCACACAGATCCTGCTTACTGTTGACTGTGATACATGGAAACGGGTTGCAAGATCCTGCTCAGGAAATCCCTGCCTCAACCTACAAAGAAAAAGAAAAAACTGGTCCATAGTGGACAATTTAGAGGCGCTAAAGCCTTGACGAAGTACCTCCCCACTTGTATGTTTAAGTCGCTGAGCCTGACTCCATCCCACCATATTTTCTGCAGTAGGTTGCAGGGCCATAAACACAGCTTTAAATGTATCATAATCTGGGAACCCTGTATAAAATGAAATCTGTTTATCGTCACCTTGAAAATTTGAAATCAAAAACTGTTTTTGTTGAAGCTCTAAAATTAAAAGTTCTTGATCACAGATGGTCTTGCGGGCTTCTTCAAATTGATCTTGAAGTGAGGGAGGCAGTGCAGCATATTCATGGTCTGGGTGCAGAGGGGGTGTCTCTTCACTGGAAGAATAAGAGAAACATATTGATGGACACATTAAGTGTTTTACAATGATACTCATGCTCAAATTCTTGTAACCAATTACATCTTTTACGTACCTCGACACATTCACACCATGTCGATCATCGGGATCCGTGGAAACCTTACTGGAAATTATCAACAGAGAAATACTGTCACTACACAGTTAATAAATGCATTACAAACTGGTAACTTAATTCATCTAAATACTACCTTGCAGTTCTAACAACACTCCTCCTCTCTGGTCTGACAGAACTCCATGCAAACACAGTTGGCACAGCTCCCTGTTTCAACTTAGTGATACCAGTCTTGCTTTTCACAAGGCAGTCTGGGAGGAAATGCTCCGAGCACACTTTTGTGTATGTGTTTATCTGCATCAGCAAATAAAATGTAATCATATAAACATTTTTACATGTATAATTTTATTGATCAGACTCAATCTGACTCCTGTACATCCTCCTCCTAGCTAGGAAAACTGATGTGATGTGTTCCCTAGGTTAGCTTGTGACTAGAAGTTAATACAAACAAGGTCACTCAGAATATGCTTATACTAGTGAATCTGTGGTGGTAGATTTTAATAACATACGACTAACTTTGGACTAGGCTGTATATTTCAACAACCTGGCTCTCTGCCTTAATCTATCTACTAAAACTTGCTAGTTCTAGCATAGCCAAGCTAGCAATACAAGCTAGTTACGGAGACGGCTCAGCCTCACAGCACCAGACATATAATAAATCTTACCTTAAAATTACGACCAGGATCCCTTCTGATGTTTATTATCCATTGTCGACGTAGTCCCTGTTCTTTGGGGAAACGGTGAAACATTTGTCCTCTGTTAGATTTTTTCCTGTGTGATGAAGTGCATTGGGGAACACAGCAGTGAGGCGCCATTGCACTGAGAGAAATCGCGGTGTGAGAACTCCCGGAAGTGGTAAGTGTACCTCTCAGGCTTGGTGGAACGTTCGAGGTGAATAAGGCGAATAGACTCCCATTGGACGAAAATAAAATCATACAATTACAATATATCGATAAAATCATACAATTATTTTGAGATCGATTGCTTCAGTCTGTTGCGCGCTGCTGAGAGGTTTGTGATTGTAGCTCCGTGTACCTTCGCTTTTTATTGAATCTCTACCTTACTTTCACTGCTTTTGTCTAAAGTGATAATATATAACTTAATTCCCACCATATTTCAGGTGCTATCCTTCAAACTAATCTAACTAATTTGATCGTTCGCTTTTAAAACCGTGAGTGCAGCTTGTTAGCCCGTTAGCTTGTCACTCGCGGTTCCATTTGCATTTCGCGCCTATTATTTATTTATTTTTATTTTTTCCTCGCTCCGTTTTTCATGAGCTCATCAAACAACAGTGGTAAGTGGTAAGTTAAGTTGGTATCATTCATCAATCACGGTGAGTAATGGCTTCTTCTCCTGCTATTGTTGTTTGCACTGTTTGCCACATGTATAGTTTATCTGTCTCTGTCAGCAGCGAGGGATTCACATGTGATAAATGCAGGGAAATAGTTAGGCTGACAGAGAAGGTTTTAGAACTAGAGACACGCATCCAAACTTTAGTTGAGGATAGTAAGAATGTGAGGGCTGTAGATACTGCTTTGGATGCGACTAGCTCAGGGAGTCCTGTACGTTGTTCGGTTTCGGTTGAGCCCGTGCAGCAGGGCAGCTGGGTGACAGTGAGGCGGCATAGTCGCGGGTCAAAACACCACTCTTCCGTTCCGATCAGAACATCAAACAGGTTCTCCCCACTCAGTGAAGCACCCACTGAGAAACCTGATGAAAGTGCTCTAGTTATTGGCGATTCTATTGTACGGAACGTGAAAATAGAGACACCAGCCACCATAGTCCATTGTTTACCAGGAGCCAGAGCGCCTGACATCTTGGCAAATTTAAAAGTGCTGGCTAATGCTAAACGTAAATTCAGTAAGATTGTTATCCACATCGGCGCTAATGATGTTCGACTTCGCCAGTCGGAGATCACTAAAAATAATGTTAAAGAGGTGTGTGAACTTGCAAGTACGATGTCAGACACTGTAATATGCTCTGGTCCCCTCCCTGCTTACCGGGGTGATAAGATTCATAGCAGACTGTCGTCACTTAATGGCTGGATGTCTAAGTGGTGCCCGCAAAATAACATAGGCTTTATAGATAATTGGATGAGTTTTTGGGGCAGACCTGACCTGTTGAAAAGAGATGGTGTTCATCCCTCCTGGGGTGGTGCTGCTCTTCTCTCTAGGAATATGGCACATAGTCTTAGAGTTTGTACTTGACTAACTGGAGCCCAGGTCAGGAAGCAGACAGACTGGCTAAACCGATCGTCTGCTAGCCGCCTCACGTCACAGAAGTCCGTTAACTCTCAGCACATAGAAACTTTTTCACCTAGATATCACTCTATAGAGACTGTGTCTGTTCCCCGAACTAGAAAATACAGAAAACATTCAAACCAAAGTAATAGTAACAATTTAATTGATGTTCAACAAATAAAAAACCGATATAATACAGATAAAGACATGATAAAGCTTGGCTTATTGAATATTAGATCCCTTTCTTCAAAAGCACTTTTTGGAAATGATATGTTCACTGACCATAAACTAGATGTGCTTTGTCTGACAGAAACCTGGCTAAAACAAGATGATTACATTACTTTAAACGAGTCTACACCCCAAGATTACTGTTACAAACATGAACCGTGTCCAAAAGGTAAAGGGGGAGGTGTTGCTACAATTTATAGAAATAGTTTCAGTATCTCTCAGAGGTTGGGTTTCAAGTATAATTCGTTCGAAGTAATGGTGCTCCATAAAACGTTATCCAAAGAAACAAGTATTAATGATAAATCCCCTGTGATGTTTGTACTGGCTACTGTATACAGGCCACCAGGACACCATACAGACTTTATTAAAGAATTTTCTGATTTTCTATCGGAGTTAGTGCTGACTGCAGATAAAGTCCTAATCGTTGGTGATTTTAATATCCATGTTGATAATGAAAAAGATTCGTTGGGATCAGCATTTATAGACATTCTAAACTCTATTGGTGTTAAACAACATGTGTCAGGACCTACTCATTGTCGAAATCATACTCTAGATTTAATACTGTCACATGGAATTGATGTTAGTGGGGTTGAAATTTTGCAGCAGAGCGATGATATCTCAGATCATTATCTAGTCTCCTGTATATTCCATATAGCTAAAGCTGTAAAGCCAACTCCTTGTTACAAATATGGTAGAACCATTACCTCTACCACAAAAGACTGCTTTATAAATAATCTTCCTGACTTATCTCAGTTCCTCAGTATATCCAATAGCTCAGAACAACTTGATGATGTAACAGGAACTATGAACTCTCTCTTTTCTAACACTTTAGATGCGGTTGCTCCTTTACGCTTAAGGAAGATTAAGGATAAGAGTCCACCGTGGTATAATGAGCACACTCGCGCCCTAAAGAGAGCAGCCCGGAAAATGGAGCGCAGCTGGAGGTAAACTAAATTAGAGGTATTTCGTTTAGCTTGGCGGGAAAGTACCCTATCCTACAGAAAAGCATTAAAAACTGCTAGATCTGATTACTTTTCGTCTCTTCTAGAAGTAAACAAACATAACCCTCTGTATTTATTCAATACAGTGACTAAATTAACGAAAAATAAAGCATCAACAGGTGTTGGCATTTCCCAAGAGCATAGCAGTAATGACTTTATGAACTATTTTACTTCTAAGATCGATACTATCAGAGATAAAATTGTATCCTTGCAGCCGTCAGCTACAGTATCGCATCAGATAGCACACTATAGATCCCCTGAGGAACAATTCCATTCATTCTCTACTCTAGGAGAGGAAGAATTGTATAAACTTGTTAAATCATCTAAACCAACAACATGTATGTTAGACCCGATTCCATCGAAACTACTAAAAGAGCTGCTTCCAGAAGTCATAGATCCTCTTTTGGCTATTATTAATTCATCATTGTCATTAGGATATGTCCCCAAAAGATTCAAATTGGCTGTTATTAAGCCACAACTTGACCCCAAAGACCTAGTTAATTACAGACCGATCTCAAATCTCCCTTTTCTGTCAAAGATACTAGAAAAGGTAGTATCCTCACAATTATATTCCTTCCTAGAGAAAAATGATATCTGTGAGGAATTCCAGTCAGGATTTAGATCGTATCATAGTTCTGAGACTGCTCTCATTAGAGTTACAAATGACCTGCTTCTATCATCTGATCGTGGTTGTATCTCTTTATTAGTTCTACTGGATCTTAGCGCTGCGTTCGACACTATCGACCACAACATTCTTTTGAATAGACTACAAAACTTTGTTGGCATTAGTTTAAGCGCCTTAACATGGTTCAAATCATACTTATCTGACCGCCATCAGTTCGTAGCAGTGAATGAAGAGCTATCATATCGATCACAAGTGCAGTATGGAGTACCTCAAGGCTCAGTACTAGGGCCGTTACTTTTCACGCTTTACATGTTACCCTTGGGAGATATTATCAGGAGACATGGTGTTAGCTTTCACTGTTATGCTGATGATACTCAGCTCTATATTTCTTCACGGCCCGGTGAAACACACCAAATTGAGAAACTAACGGAATGCATAGTCGATATAAAAACTGGATGACGAGTAATTTTTTACTGCTAAATTCTGAAAAAACAGAGGTGGTAATTATCGGACCTAAAAACCCTACATGTAATAACAAAGAACATTATCTAACACTTGATGGCTGCTCTGTCAATTCTTCTTCATCAGTCAGGAACCTAGGTGTGCTGTTCGATAGCAATCTTTCATTTGAAAGCCATGTTTCTAGCATCTGTACAACTGCGTTTTTTCATCTCAAAAACATATCTAAATTGCGACCTATGCTCTCAACGTCAAATGCAGAAATGTTAGTTCATGCGTTTATGACCTGAAGGTTAGACTATTGTAATGCTTTATTGGGTGGTTGTTCTGCACGCTTGATCAGCAAACTACAGTTGGTCCAAAATGCAGCAGCTAGAGTCCTTACTAGAACCAGGAAATATGACCATATTAGCCCGGTTCTGTCAACACTGCACTGGCTCCCTATCAAACATCGGATAGATTTTAAAATCTTGTTAATTACTTGTAAAGCCCTGAATGGCTTAGCTCCTCAGTACTTGAGCGAGCTCTTATCGCATTATAGTCCGCCACGTCCGCTGCGTTCTCAAAACTCTGGCCGTTTGATAATACCTAGAATATCAAAATCGACTGCGGGCGGCAGATCCTTTTCCTATTTAGCACCCAAACTCTGGAACAATCTACCTAACACTGTTCGGGAGGCAGACACACTCTGTCAGTTTAAATCTAGATTAAAGACCCATCTCTTTAGCCTGGCGTACACATAACACACTAATACGCTTCTATTATTCAAATACGTTAAAGGATTGTTAGGCTGCATTAATTAGATCAACCGGAACCGGGAACACTTCCCATAACACACGATGTACTCATTACATCGTAAGTAGAATGGCATCTATGCTAATATTTGTCTGTTTCTTTCCCATGATCAGATGGTGGATCAGCACCAAGAGATGATGTCTGCAGGCCTGATCATCAACGGAGACCAGGACACCCAGATGACCCCAAGAGACCTCGATTTAAAATACAATAAAACTAAAAAATATAATTAAAAATATATTACAATACCTAACTACATAATACTACTATTGTTAGAACTTGAAATTTTTGAACTGTGGGTTTCGTCTGGTCAGAGGAGTACTGGCCCCCTGACTGAGCCTGGTTTCTCCCAAGGTTTTTTTCTCCATTCTGTCACAGAGGGAGTTTTGGTTCCTTGCCGCTGTCGCCTCTGGCTTGCTCAGTTGGGGACACCTAATTTCTAGTGATTATCGCCGATTTGATTGCACAGATACTATTTAAACTAAACTGAGCTAGACAATGACATCTCTTAATTCAATAATGAAATGCCTTTAACTGAAAATTGAGTGTTTAATCTTATCATTATATATTACTGACACTCTGTCCTCCAATTTGATACTGTTAAGTGCTTTGACACAATCTGTATTGGTAAAAGCGCTATATAAATAAAGGTGACTTGACTTGACAATAGGCCCTTCAGCCCATTCTGGGCTTGGCCCCTAATAAATAATACCGGTAACAATATTAAGATTTATATTTTGGCAGATGCTGTGAAGTGACTTATTTTAAATATTTTTATCAGTTCATGTTTTCCCCATGACCATGGCTTTGCTATGTTGTAATTTGAGCAACAAGAACCTACTGATGATCTCACGTTCCCAAGCAATTCTCTGCAATCCGATCCAAAGTTGGTTAAATTTTGGTTAAGGTTAGGGTTACAGTGTGACTTAAGGTGTCCTTCCAAGCAGCCACTATCACGGATTCAACCAACCTGAGCTCAAGAATGAGACCAGGCATGACTCCCAAGGTTTTGTATGCATGAATGTTTATTAGCAACAGGTCAGAAGTCACTGAACACACATATTATTTTAACAAATGCATAAAAATTAGGTTACTTTTTTTTCTGTTTGGTCACACTCACCTCTGTCTTAAGCATATATCCTTTAATTACTAATCAGAAGCAATTCTCCACAGTCACTTCCCATGTCTAGAATACTGTATTTTAAGACAAAATTCATTTTAGCACACCTGTTTAATTTTCCTCAACTTTCCTGCATATAATGAAACATTCTACACTAAATGCACTAATTACATTTATTCACTGAGCAGATGCTTTTACACAAAGTGACTCACAATTGAAGAACATCGCAAGAAGTGTGATAGAGAGAGAGAGAAACCAGAGGGACTCCTGTAGTGATGTTATGTTGAACACCGAAGCTCCAAAGCTTGTATCAAAAAATCCCCCACACATTTCACATTGAAGTGCTGTATCGGAGCTTGATTCGTTTTGCCAAAAGCTCGTGATCTATGATGTCCGAAGCTTAATTCGCCTGAAAACCACGTGACTGCTTCAGTATCTGGTTCACACGATGTGAACCTCAGCACCATTTCCTTTACATTATAAAGCATTGTTTTCTTTTTATTGTAATTTATATATTAAGGTCAAATGAACTTTGCCCATGAAATAACAGTCTAAGGGCTGAGGCAGAGATAACATAGACAGATCACAGTGGCAGTACACAAAGGAATGACTTTAACAATGGCCATTATTTTTATACAATAAGTTAAACCAAGGAATCAGTTGTAGAACCAGATGCGAAACCAGTAGCTGTAATGGAACACAGCACTTTGGAAGGTGTTATTCATTTTTATGACCATAACATGGCCACAGAATGAACCTTTTTCTGATACAATTGGGTTGAAAGCTTCACTGGTTCAGAACGCTTCACTTCGCCATCACTAAACTCCTGTAATCAACTTTTATGTCTGTGCTATGGTGCATCATGGGATATGGGAGAAACCAAGTGAAGGGGACTGTTTTTGTTTTAAAATTGAATGGCTGTGCAATGGTGAAATACCTATAAATTACTGTTGAATAGCAATAATTCGTGGATTAGAGCATGTAAAAAATCTTATCAGCTTGGGTTTGGGCGTCTAGATGTGGTTGTTTGGTGAATTTAATTCCTGGTTGTTTGCCCTGTCAATGGTTGTGGCCATGAGTATAAATGTCCACCAGCTGAGCTTGCGCGGAACTGTCAGACTGAAATAGTAGTTGTAGAGTAAATTACCTGCTGAATATTTAAATTTAATTTTAATTTTTTTTATATAAAGAATATGCTGTTTATTTTTCTGTTGTATTTTATCTTGAAGTTAATTTATCTTGCTTATTTGTGTTTTTAATGGTAATGGTGCATATTGAGTTTGAATAAATTCTTATTATTGAGCACAGTTTGCCTGTGTGACCCGGGTATTAAGAGCTGAGCCAAGAGAAACCGCTTCAGAGGAAAGTAATTGTTCAGTTGTAATAAGTATTCTGAATGTATAAATTTCCATATTTGCATTTTAGTTCATCACTATAGTATCTTTTTGCTTTTCCCTGTTAAGACTCGATGCTGCCACATTTTGAATGTATTTGAATCTTATTTTTATTCACAAACAATCTGTGAATCTGAGGATTAAGAATCGCTTTCTCAGATGCTTCGCTGTTGCTGAAAATGGGTGAGTAGCATTAATTTAATTCTGAACTTTGCTGAATCTTAATGGGTTACACTGTGGATACAGACCAAATACAGTGGTTGCAAGGCATTGATGTGCATTTATTTGACTAAAGCATCGTGGTTTTTAAAACCCTTGATTAATATTAAGATGGAAAAATGGATTTGTTTTAAAATGTAATTACTGGAACTATGCATAAATGTCTGTTCAATAATTTGTGGATTAATGCATGTACAAAAAGTTTATAAACCTGAGATTTTGTTATTTGATGAATGTAATTCCTGGTCGCTTGCATCCCCCTCAATGGTTGTGCCCATGAGTATAAATGCTCACAAGCTGAAGTTTCACAGGATTGTCAGTGTAAAATGGAGGTTGGAAAGTGAATAACCTATTGGAGATTAAAAAAAATATTCTCACTCACAGTGAAAATTTCAATGTTTGTTTGTACTTTATTCTTTTAATTATTTACCTTGCTTGTATAACTGATTTTAATGGTACTGAAACATCTAACCCAGTGGTGGCTCAGTCCTGCAGAGTTCAGCTGCAACCCTAATCAAACACACCTGTGTAACAGTATTCAGGCTGTTACTAGTTGAGTGCAGCTGCAGTTTTATTCCTCACTTGTAGGGGGCAGCCTTAACCTTTTTTTGTGAGTATGGATAAATGTAGTAGTTTAATGGAAGAAGAAAGTATGGCTACCATCTGGTAGTGTGCCAATGTGCAGAGTAGCAGCGTTTGGGCTGGTTTACTGCATTTTGGGAAGGCCCTTGTTGAGAAACATTTGTTTTATTCTCAACTGTGAGTATGGTTACTTTTGTTACATCCATTTATTTATGAAAGTTATTTTTGATTAGCCATTTTGTAAAGCAAACCTCTTTGGTATCTTTTTTCCTGTGGTTAATTGGTTAATAATGGAGGTAATTTTCTGTTGGTAGAAGGGTCTTTTTCGTTACGCTTAAAGCATATGTCAGCGATGTGGAGTCGGCCTGTTTGGTGCCCTGCTGTGGGTTTGTTGTAAGGACTACTTTGACGCTCTACAATACGGATTATAACCATGCTTCAAGGACAACGTTGACTTCAGTTATCATCTCCATTGAACTCCTTCAGTAACTAACATAATTACAGATAAGACTGTTCTCTTTGTTTTTTTGCACATATAATGCTTTCACACAAAATAACTTTATTCATAGTGTGATCGAGATGGGGCAGATTTTGATCTCAGATGAGCAAAGTTTGAGTGTGACACAGATGTTAAGAGCTTCATCAAGCGAAATCGCCTCAGAGAAAGTATTCAGCATGTGTTGTGAATGCATATTTCCATAACTGTGTTTCAGTTTATCACTATTGTATTTTATTTTATTTTTTATCAATTTCAGGTAAGACTCAGTGCTGACATGAACTGAAGGAACTTGATTCTTATTTTAATCACAAACGATCGGAGGGCTTGAGGATTAATTGTTAATTGCAATTTCAAATGCTCTTTTATTGCTTTAAATGAGTGAGTAACATTCAGAAATTCACCCACACAAAGCTTGTATAGATTTATTTGTATATTTATTTGGTTCTGAGCAGTGCAGAAACAATGGTTTAAATTGTGGATGCTGACCAAATGCAGTGGTTGCAAAGCATTGCTGTGAATGTGATTTAATCGGAGTAAAGCGCTATCTTTTGTTAAAGCCTTGATATTTAACATCCTCAATGTTGTGGTGACTGTACAAATTGGAATTCATAAGAGTAAATGTATTTTTGATGCAAGTAATGCTATTTTTTTTTATAGTGTGTTTAAGTGCATGTGTGTTTAACTCACTGCTCTCCACCAACATGTGTGTACAGCGGTTTGGCACCTCCATAGTCTCAGATCTGAAGCTGCTGTCAGCTCATCTTTTGCTGGACTGAGACCTTGATTGTACCAGAGGACATGATTTAACTTTTTTTTTTTTTTTTTTTTTTTTTTTTTTTTTTTTTTTTCCCAGACCAAACAAGCATGTTTGCTTTCTGTAATCTTGAAATAATAACTGTTTCTGTTTAAGCAAATTTTGCATTTCAGATCTATTTTTACCTCGCATGTAATTTTCTGCAGGTTAGCTGGGATATTTCAGTTGGATGTGTTATCCTTTACATTGAGTACTTTGGTATTTGTCTGAATAAGTCAAGGCGTCAAGGTCATTTATAGACTTTGGTTCAACGAGACACTGATGCCCTCTTCTCTCTCACACGTTCACCTTGAACAGGTTTCCTTCTCTTAAATACCTTGAAATTTTATTTCTATGCATCACCTTTGAGTATGTAGTTTACATTTAAACCTACGGTGTCAAACTGTTTTTTAAAAAAAACATAAATCAGAACTAGCCTGTTTTTTTTCTTCTGTTCTTAGTGCACTTTATTTGATGTATTCTTAACTGATTTAATTTATTTCAAATCAATTTTTCAATTTCAATTCCTTGGTTTTATTTTTATGTTTGTTTTTATGAATATTAATTTTATGTAAAGCACTTTGTATTACCATTGTGTATGAAATGTGCTATATAAATAAACTTGCAAACTACAACGCAAACATCCACACTGAGGCAAGGCATGTCAGTGTTACGTTGACCTAGTTTTCTTAGTTGCCTGATTAGTTAATTAGCTCACCTGTTTCTGTTTCCCCTTGATCACTTTGAGTACTTAAAGCCTGTGTTCCCCCCTGATTCTTTGTCTGCTATTATTTCATCTGTGTGTTTGCTACCCCTCGTTCCTAGATTGTTTCTGTTTCTTGTATGGTTTATTATTAAAAAGAGTCTGTTTGGACTTTACTCCTCGTCGTGCACCTCATTAGTATAGCACACCGTAACAGTATAGCAGACCGAAAAACTGAAGTATTTGTAAGTGGCATTTTTCTTTGTTTATTTATTTATTTTTTGGTTTTTGTTCCCTCTCCAGGAATGGCCTTGTCAGCTGTCCAGCTCCTGTGCCTGGAGCAGATGGACCATTTGCTGGAGGACCATACCAGGGACTTTTTCGATCTGGCGTGCTTTACCCACTTCCCGGACTGCTTGCTCTGTGTTTTCTAAATCTCCAGCTTAAGCGAGCGGTGTAAGGCACGCCTGCCAGCGAACGGTCCCAAAGAAGATTTCACCATTTGTGTGGAGTGGGTGCTGGAGAATAATGGACTGTTTTTCTCCGTCAGCCCCTCAGAGGAGGATATCACCAGCCCCACTCCCGAACCAGAGATCAGCCAGCCGTCACCCCACTATACGGAGATACTGCCTGAGCCCGCTGCGAAACATCCTCTGACCAAGTGTGTGAGCCGGAAACATCGTCCATCTTCGAGGGAGTTTTGTTGGTGTACGAGGGCTTGGAGGGAAGCCCCGCCCACACTCCTACGACTGAGGATGAGCTGCATCTGGTTTCTGGGAGTTATAAAGAGGAACTAATGGACATCTTCCAGTTGGACCTGATAGAGTGGTTTGGAGAAGTACTACCCTGTGCTTCTGAAGGTCCTGCGTCTCCGCTGGTTCCGTCCAGCCCTGAATCTCCTGTGTCTCCTCTGGTTCCGTCCAGCTCAAGTCCTCCTGTGTTCCCTCCCAGCCTCCCTCTCCCGCCTCCTCTCAAACCAGCTAGTTCCTCGCCTCCAGTTTCCGCTGATGCCTGTCAGTCCCTCAGCTCACCCTCAGTCAGCAACTGCCATTTGCTCTGTTCCGCCGCCTCGGGACTTCCAGTCTACAGCTCCGCCCAGACATGCCTGTCTCCACTTCCAGCTTCCGAGCCTTGGACTACACTTCGGTCCTCTGACCCATCTGCTCCGCCTCGGCTCCTGGCTCCTAGCTTCTAGCTCCCTCGTCTCCACCATTGCCTTTCATCCCACTGGTTCCACTGGGCTCCTTCGTCCCTCCGGCTCTGCCTTGGTCAGTCGTCGACCATCTGCCACCTCGGGATTCCACTCTTCTGGCTTTGTCTCGTCAATCCATCCCTCCGGCTCTGTCAGGCTCCTTTTTCCCTCCAGCTCCACCTTC
This sequence comes from Acrossocheilus fasciatus, assembly GCA_036784905.1. Lineage (NCBI taxonomy): Eukaryota > Metazoa > Chordata > Actinopteri > Cypriniformes > Cyprinidae > Acrossocheilus > Acrossocheilus fasciatus. Next base: position 19,071 of record CM071953.1, on the reverse strand, counting down.
ATTCTCAGTCGCACCGGCTCCACCGCGGTCTTCCAGATCCCCGCCCTTCTGCTCCGTTCCACCTGGATCTCCACCTCCAGCTGCTCAGTCTCCATCAGTCGGCCCCTTCTCCACCATGGCTCCTCCGGCCATCAACTCCGCCATCCTGACTGGCCTCTGGATTGCCACCTGGCTCCTCCTGCTTCGGGCTCCTTCCTCCATCAACTCCACCCTGGCCCCATGAACTTTGTCCCTTCCCCATTGCCTGCCCTTCTCCAGCTCATCGCCCACCTCCATATTTGCTTCTGTTCCAACAGGCAGTGTGTCTAGATGATGCTGAATTTGATTTCAAATCAATTTTTCTATTTCAATTCCTTGGTTTTATTTTAATGTTTGTCTTTATGAATATTAATTTTATGTAAAGCATTTTGGGTCCCACTTTATATTAGGTGGCCTTAACTACTATGTACTTACATTTAAATTAATCATTCAGTACAATGCACTTATTGTGTACATGTTTTTACATTGTACTTATATTTTTAAAAATACCTATATGTAATTACATCTGTAATTAATTTCTGTAATTACATTTATAGTTACACATAAACCTCCCTATACCACTTAACCTGTCCCTAACCTTACCCATATCCCACCTCAATAGCAGCAAAAGCGTTTTGCAATATAGTATGAACACAAGTACACAGTACTTATTTTTTGATGTAAGTACATAGTAGTTAAGGCCACCTAATATAAAGTGTGACCGCATTTTGTATTACTATTGTGTATGAAATGTGCTATATAAATAAACTTGCAAACTACAACACAAACATCCACACTGAGGCAAGGCATGTCAGTGTTACTGTTACGTCCAGAGCCGTAAGGTTCTGTTGTGTGAACCCCGTGTCTTGTGCTCTCGCTCTCGCTCTCCCGAACCTGTATCTCCCACCTGAGGCTAATTAAGAGCCCTGCAGTGATTGGAAAATGGGAGAGGAGAGCGAGTATTTAAACTTCAGCTGCTACTCAGACCAGCAGTTGGTGGTGGCTGGATGGTGTGCGACGGCTGAGAACTCCTCTCTAGACTTCAGACTTTATTGTGAAGCCCTAATTGGTGCTTTGGTGTATCTTTTATCTCAATTGTGTTGAGATTGTTGAAGTAGAGTTTCTGCTGTTGGTTTCGTTGATTACAGCTAAGACTGAATCTTAATCTACAGAGAAGTGAGTGTTAACTTCAGTAGCCCATATTAAATCTTAAGCTTTAATTTATTTCTTTTTGTTTTGGGTTCAGTAGGAAGCTGGGTGCCATTTTGTTTTGTATTACTTATTTTCTCCTGGTTATGTTAGTTTAGGGAGTTAGTTTAAATCTGCTGTATTTTGTCTTCTTTTCTTTGAAGCTTAGTCAGTTGGTTTACACAGTTAGCTCCTTTATGTTTGTTATTTTGGCCTTGCCCCCTTCTGAAGTTAATACCCCCTTCAACGTCACTCCTGTTTAAGTCATAAGTCATAAGTCACCTTTATTTATATAGCGCTTTTACCAATACAGATTGTGTCAAAGCACTTAACAGTATCAAATTGGAGGACAGAGTGTCAGTAATATATAATAAGATTAAACATTCAATTTTCAGTCAAAGGCATTTCATTATTGAATTCAGAGATGTCATTGTCTAGCTCAGTTTAGTTTAAATAGTATATGAGCAATCAAATCGGCGATAATCGCTAGAAATTAGGTGTCCCCAACTGAGCAAGCCAGAGGCGACAGTGGCAAGGAACCAAAACTCCCTCTGTGACAGAATGGAGAAAAAAAAACCTTGGGAGAAACCAGGCTCAGTCGGGGGGCCAGTTCTCCTCTGACCAGACGACACCCACAGTTCAAAAGTTTCAGGTTCTAACGATAGTAGTATTATGTAGTTAGGTATTTTATTATATTTTTAGTTATATTTTTTAGTTTTAATGTATTTTAATCGAGGTCTCCAGGGGTCATCTGGGTGTCCTGGTCTCCGCTGATGATCAGGGCTGCAGACATCATCTCTTGGTGCTGATCCACCATCTGATCATAGGAAAGAAACAGACAAATATTAGCGTAGATGCCATTCTACTTACGATGTAACGAGTACACCGTGTGTTGTGGGAAGTGTTCCCGGTTCCGGTTGATCTAATTAATGCAGCCTAACAATCCTTTAACGGATTTGAATAATAGAAGTGTATTAGAGTGTTATGTGTACGCCAGGGTAAAGAGATGGGTCTTTAATCTAGATTTAAACTGACAGAGTGTGTCTGCCTCCCGAACAGTGTTAGGTAGATTGTTCCAGAGTTTGGGTGCTAAATAGGAAAAGGATCTGCCGCCCGCAGTCGTTTTTGATATTCTAGGTATTATCAAACGGCCAGAGTTTTGAGAACGCAGCGGACGTGGAGGACTATAATGCGATAAGAGCTCGCTCAAGTACTGAGGAGCTAAACCATTCAGGGCTTTATAAGTAATTAACAAGATTTTAAAATCTATCCGATGTTTGATAGGGAGCCAGTGCAGTGTTGACAGGACCGGGCTAATATGATCATATTTCCTGGTTCTAGTAAGGACTCTAGCTGCTGCATTTTGGACTAACTGTAGTTTGTTGATCAAGCGTGCAGAACAACCACCCAATAAAACATTACAGTAGTCTAGTCTTGAGGTCATAAACGCATGAACTAACATTTCTGCATTTGACGTTGAGAGCATAGGTCGTAATTTAGATATGTTTTTGAGATGAAAAAACGCAGTTTTACAGATGCTAGAAACATGGCTTTCAAATGAAAGATTGCTATCGAACAGCACACCTAGGTTCCTGACTGATGAAGAAGAATTTACAGAGCAGCCATCAAGTGTTAGATAATGTTCTAGGTTGTTACATGTGGGGTTTTTAGGTCCGATAACTAACACCTCTGTTTTTTCAGAATTTAGCAGTAAAAAATTACTCGTCATCCAGTTTTTTATATCGACTATGCATTCCGTTAGTTTCTCAATTTGGTATGTTTCACCGGGCCGCGAAGAAATATAGAGCTGAGTATCATCAGCATAACAGTGAAAGCTAACACCATGTCTCCTGATAATATCTCCCAAGGGTAACATGTAAAGCGTGAAAAGTAACGGCCCTAGTACTGAGCCTTGAGGTACTCCATACTGTACTTGTGATCGATATGATACCTCTTCATTCACTGCTACGAACTGATGGCGGTCAGATAAGTATGATTTGAACCATGCTAAGGCGCTTCCACTAATGCCAACAAAGTTTTGTAGTCTATTTAAAAGAATGTTGTGGTCGATAGTGTCGAACGCAGCGCTAAGATCCAGTAGAACTAATAAAGAGATACAACCACGATCAGATGATAGAAGCAGGTCATTTGTAACTCTAATGAGAGCAGTCTCAGTACTATGATACGATCTAAATCCTGACTGGAATTCCTCACAGATATCATTTTTCTCTAGGAAGGAATATAATTGTGAGGATACTACCTTTTCTAGTATCTTTGACAGAAAAGGGAGATTTGAGATCGGTCTATAATTAACTAGGTCTTTGGGGTCAAGTTGTGGTTTTTTAATGAGAGGCTTAATAACAGCCAATTTGAAGGTTTTGGGGACATATCCTAATGACAATGATGAATTAATAATAGCCAAAAGAGGATCTATGACTTCTGGAAGCAGCTCTTTTAGTAGTTTCGATGGAATCGGGTCTAACATACATGTTGTTGGTTTAGATGATTTAACAAGTTTATACAATTCTTCCTCTCCTACAGTAGAGAATGAACGGAATTGTTCCTCAGGGGATCTATAGTGTGCTATCTGATGCGATACTGTAGCTGACGGCTGCAAGGATACAATTTTATCTCTGATAGTATCGATCTTGGAAGTAAAATAGTTCATAAAGTCATTACTGCTATGCTCTTGGGAAATGCCAACACCTGTTGATGCTTTATTTTTCGTTAATTTAGTCACTGTATTGAATAAATACCGAGGGTTATGTTTGTTTACTTCTAGAAGAGACGAAAAGTAATCAGATCTAGCAGTTTTTAATGCTTTTCTGTAGGATAGGGTACTTTCCCGCCAAGCTAAACGAAATACCTCTAATGTAGTTTTCCTCCAGCTGCGCTCCATTTTCCGGGCTGCTCTCTTTAGGGCGCGAGTGTGCTCATTATACCACGGTGTTGGACTCTTATCCTTAATCTTCCTTAAGCGTAAAGGAGCAACCGCATCTAAAGTGCTAGAAAAGAGAGAGTCCATAGTTCCTGTTACATCATCTAGTTGTTCTGAGCTATTGGATAAACTGAGGAACTGAGATAAGTCAGGAAGATTATTTATAAAGCAATCTTTTGTGGTGGAGGTAATGGTTTTACCATATTTGTAACAAGAAGTTGGCTTTACAGCTTTAGCTATATGGAAGCTACACGGAGCTACAATCACAAACCTCTCAGCAGCGTGCAACAGACTGAAGCAATCGATCTCCGACCTCTTGATGGTTTAGATGGTAAATAAAAACTTCTCTTTTTGCTGAACTACCGTGGCTGTGTGGGTTATTGTACCTTTGTTTTTTTTCTGGGTCTGGAGATGTTTTCTCATGCGGTCGCACAGTGCCTCACCATCAGCCATTTTTAGTTCTGTTGCAGTCTTCCCTAGACCATTTTAGACCGTAACAGTTACGTTGACCTAGTTTTCTTAGTTCCTTGATTAGTTAATTAGCTCACCTGTTTCTGTTTCCCCTTGATCACTTTGAGTACTTAAAGCCTTTGTTCCCCCCCTGATTCTTTGTCTGCTATTATTTCATCTGTGTGTTTGCTACCCCTCGTTCCTGGATTGTTTCTGTTTCTTGTATTGTTTATTATTAAAAAGACTGTTTGGACTTTACTCCTCATCGTGCACCTCATTAGTATAGCACACCGTAACAGTATAGCAGACCGAAAAAACTGAAGTATTTGTAAGCGTAATTTTTCTTTGTTTATTTATTTATTTTTTTGGTTTTTGTTCCCTCTCCAGGAATGGCCTTGTAAGCTGTCCAACTCCTGTGCCTGGAGCAGATGGACCATTCGCTGGAGGGCCATACCAGGGACTTTCTCGATCTGTGTTTTCTACATCTCCAGCTTAAGCGAGCGGTGTAAGGCACGCCTGCCAGCGAACGGTCCCAAAGAAGCTTTCACCATTTGTGTGGAGTGGGTGCTGAAGAATAATGGACTGTTTTTCTCCGTCAGCACCTCAGAGGAGGATATCACCAGCCCCACTCCCAAACCAGAGACCAGCCAGCCGTCACCCCGCTATACGGAGATACTGCCTAAGCCTGCTGCGAAACATCCTCTGACCAAGTGCGTGAGCCAGCAACATCGTCCATCTTCGAGGGAGTGTTGTTGGCATGTTCCGTCCCAGCCTCCCTCTCCCGCGTCCTCTCAAACCAGCTAGTTCCTCGCCTCCAGCTCCGCTGATGCCTGTCAGTCCCTCAGCTCACCCTCAGTCAGTGCCTGCCATGCGCTCTGTTCTGCCGCCTCGGGACTTCCAGTCTACAGTTCCGCCCAGACATGCGTATCCCCTGTCTCCACTTCCAGCCTCCGAGCCTTGGACTACACTTCGGTCCTCCGACCCATCTGCTCCGCCTCGGCTCGTGGCTTCCTCGTCTCCACCGTTGCCCGTCATGCCACTGGTTCCACTGGGCTCCCTCGTCCCTCCGGCTCCGCCTTGGTCAGTCGTCGACCACCTGCCACCTCGGAACTCCACTCCTCTGGCTTTGTCTCATCAATCCATCCCTCCGGCTCTGTCAAGCTCCTTTTTCCCTCCAGCTCCACCTTCATTCTCAGTCGCAACGGCTCTACTGCGGTCTTCCGGATCCCCACCCTTCTGCTCTGTTCCTTCTGGATCTCCACTTCCAGCAGCTCAGTCTCTGTCAGTCGGCCCATATTTGTCCATATTTGTTTGTATTTCATGTCTGGTTAAAAAAAAAAAATATATATATATATATGAAATAAAATAAGTAATGTAAAGTGTCTCCCCCCCCCTTTTTTTTTGAGGTTTAGAAAAAGGGGTAGTCTTTTTAGGGGTAGTCTTTTTAGGGGTAGTCTTTTTAGGGGTAGTCTTTTTAGGGGTAGTCTTTTTAGGGGTAGTCTTTTTAGGGGTAGTCTTTTTAGGGGTAGTCTTTTTAGGGGTAGTCTTTTTAGGGGTAGTCTTTTTAGGGGTAGTCTTTTTAGGGGTAGTCTTTTTAGGGGTAGTCTTTTTAGGGGTAGTCTTTTTAGGGGTAGTCTTTTTAGGGGTAGTCTTTTTAGGGGTAGTCTTTTTAGGGGTAGTCTTTTTAGGGGTAGTCTTTTTAGGGGTAGTCTTTTTAGGGGTAGTCTTTTTAGGGGTAGTCTTTTTAGGGGTAGTCTTTTTAGGGGTAGTCTTTTTAGGGGTAGTCTTTTTAGGGGTAGTCTTTTTAGGGGTAGTCTTTTTAGGGGTAGTCTTTTTAGGGGTAGTCTTTTTAGGGGTAGTCTTTTTAGGGGTAGTCTTTTTAGGGGTAGTCTTTTTAGGGGTAGTCTTTTTAGGGGTAGTCTTTTTAGGGGTAGTCTTTTTAGGGGTAGTCTTTTTAGGGGTAGTCTTTTTAGGGGTAGTCTTTTTAGGGGTAGTCTTTTTAGGGGTAGTCTTTTTAGGGGTAGTCTTTTTAGGGGTAGTCTTTTTAGGGGTAGTCTTTTTAGGGGTAGTCTTTTTAGGGGTAGTCTTTTTAGGGGTAGTCTTTTTAGGGGTAGTCTTTTTAGGGGTAGTCTTTTTAGGGGTAGTCTTTTTAGGGGTAGTCTTTTTAGGGGTAGTCTTTTTAGGGGTAGTCTTTTTAGGGGTAGTCTTTTTAGGGGTAGTCTTTTTAGGGGTAGTCTTTTTAGGGGTAGTCTTTTTAGGGGTAGTCTTTTTAGGGGTAGTCTTTTTAGGGGTAGTCTTTTTAGGGGTAGTCTTTTTAGGGGTAGTCTTTTTAGGGGTAGTCTTTTTAGGGGTAGTCTTTTTAGGGGTAGTCTTTTTAGGGGTAGTCTTTTTAGGGGTAGTCTTTTTAGGGGTAGTCTTTTTAGGGGTAGTCTTTTTAGGGGTAGTCTTTTTAGGGGTAGTCTTTTTAGGGGTAGTCTTTTTAGGGGTAGTCTTTTTAGGGGTAGTCTTTTTAGGGGTAGTCTTTTTAGGGGTAGTCTTTTTAGGGGTAGTCTTTTTAGGGGTAGTCTTTTTAGGGGTAGTCTTTTTAGGGGTAGTCTTTTTAGGGGTAGTCTTTTTAGGGGTAGTCTTTTTAGGGGTAGTCTTTTTAGGGGTAGTCTTTTTAGGGGTAGTCTTTTTAGGGGTAGTCTTTTTAGGGGTAGTCTTTTTAGGGGTAGTCTTTTTAGGGGTAGTCTTTTTAGGGGTAGTCTTTTTAGGGGTAGTCTTTTTAGGGGTAGTCTTTTTAGGGGTAGTCTTTTTAGGGGTAGTCTTTTTAGGGGTAGTCTTTTTAGGGGTAGTCTTTTTAGGGGTAGTCTTTTTAGGGGTAGTCTTTTTAGGGGTAGTCTTTTTAGGGGTAGTCTTTTTAGGGGTAGTCTTTTTAGGGGTAGTCTTTTTAGGGGTAGTCTTTTTAGGGGTAGTCTTTTTAGGGGTAGTCTTTTTAGGGGTAGTCTTTTTAGGGGTAGTCTTTTTAGGGGTAGTCTTTTTAGGGGTAGTCTTTTTAGGGGTAGTCTTTTTAGGGGTAGTCTTTTTAGGGGTAGTCTTTTTAGGGGTAGTCTTTTTAGGGGTAGTCTTTTTAGGGGTAGTTAGGGTTAGGGTTAGGGTTAGGGTTAGGGTTAGGGTTAGGGTTAGGGTTAGGTTAGGGTTAGGGTTAGGGTTAGGGTTAGGGTTAGGTTAGGGTTAGGGTTAGGGTTAGGGTTAGGGTTAGTTAGGGTTAGGGTTAGGGTTAGGGTTAGGGTTAGGGTTAGGGTTAGGGTTAGGTTAGGGTTAGGGTTAGGGTTAGGTTAGGTTAGGGTTAGGTTAGGGTTAGGGTTAGGGTTAGGTTAGGGTTAGGGTTAGGGTTAGGGTTAGGGTTAGGGTTAGGGTTAGGGTTAGGGTTAGGTTAGGGTTAGGGTTAGGGTTAGGGTTAGGGTTAGGGTTAGGGTTAGGGTTAGGGTTAGGGTTAGGGTTAGGGTTAGGGTTAGGGTTAGGTTAGGGTTAGGTTAGGGTTAGGGTTAGGGTTAGGGTTAGGGTTAGGGTTAGGGTTAGGTTAGGGTTAGGGTTAGGGTTAGGTTAGGGTTAGGGTTAGGTTAGGGTTAGGTTAGGGTTAGGGTTAGGGTTAGGGTTAGGGTTAGGTTAGGTTAGGGTTAGGGTTAGGGTTAGGGTTAGGGTTAGGGTTAGGGTTAGGGTTAGGGTTAGGGTTAGGGTTAGGGTTAGGGTTAGGTTAGGGTTAGGGTTAGGGTTAGGGTTAGGGTTAGGGTTAGGTTAGGGTTAGGGTTAGGGTTAGGGTTAGGGTTAGGGTTAGGGTTAGGGTTAGGGTTAGGGTTAGGGTTAGGGTTAGGGTTAGGTTAGGGTTAGGGTTAGGGTTAGGGTTAGGGTTAGGGTTAGGGTTAGGGTTAGGGTTAGGGTTAGGGTTAGGGTTAGGGTTAGGGTTAGGGTTAGGGTTAGGGTTAGGGTTAGGGTTAGGGTTAGGGTTAGGGTTAGGGTTAGGGTTAGGGTTAGGGTTAGGGTTAGGGTTAGGGTTAGGGTTAGGGTTAGGGTTAGGGTTAGGGTTAGGGTTAGGGTTAGGGTTAGGGTTAGGGTTAGGGTTAGGGTTAGGGTTAGGGTTAGGGTTAGGGTTAGGGTTAGGGTTAGGGTTAGGGTTAGGGTTAGGGTTAGGGTTAGGGTTAGGGTTAGGGTTAGGGTTAGGGTTAGGGTTAGGGTTAGGGTTAGGGTTAGGGTTAGGGTTAGGGTTAGGGTTAGGGTTAGGTTAGGGTTAGGGTTAGGGTTAGGGTTAGGTTAGGGTTAGGGTTAGGGTTAGGGTTAGGGTTAGGGTTAGGGTTAGGGTTAGGTTAGGGTTAGGTTAGGGTTAGGGTTAGGGTTAGGGTTAGGTTAGGGTTAGGTTAGGGTTAGGTTAGGGTTAGGGTTAGGGTTAGGGTTAGGTTAGGGTTAGGGTTAGGGTTAGGGTTAGGGTTAGGGTTAGGGTTAGGGTTAGGGTTAGGGTTAGGGTTAGGTTAGGGTTAGGGTTAGGGTTAGGGTTAGGGTTAGGGTTAGGGTTAGGGTTAGGGTTAGGGTTAGGGTTAGGGTTAGGGTTAGGGTTAGGGTTAGGGTTAGGGTTAGGGTTAGGGTTAGGGTTAGGGTTAGGGTTAGGGTTAGGGTTAGGGTTAGGGTTAGGGTTAGGGTTAGGGTTAGGGTTAGGGTTAGGGTTAGGGTTAGGGTTAGGGTTAGGGTTAGGGTTAGGGTTAGGGTTAGGGTTAGGGTTAGGGTTAGGGTTAGGGTTAGGGTTAGGGTTAGGGTTAGGGTTAGGGTTAGGTTAGGGTTAGGGTTAGGGTTAGGGTTAGGGTTAGGGTTAGGGTTAGGGTTAGGGTTAGGGTTAGGGTTAGGGTTAGGGTTAGGGTTAGGGTTAGGGTTAGGGTTAGGGTTAGGGTTAGAGTTAGGTTAGGGTTAGGTTAGGGTTAGGGTTAGGGTTAGGGTTAGGGTTAGGGTTAGGTTAGGTTAGGGTTAGGGTTAGGGTTAGGGTTAGGGTTAGGGTTAGGGTTAGGGTTAGGGTTAGGGTTAGGGTTAGGGTTAGGGTTAGGGTTAGGGTTAGGGTTAGGGTTAGGGTTAGGTTAGGGTTAGGGTTAGGGTTAGGGTTAGGGTTAGGGTTAGGGTTAGGGTTAGGGTTAGGTTAGGGTTAGGGTTAGGGTTAGGGTTAGGGTTAGGGTTAGGGTTAGGGTTAGGGTTAGGGTTAGGGTTAGGGTTAGGGTTAGGGTTAGGGTTAGGGTTAGGGTTAGGGTTAGGGTTAGGGTTAGGGTTAGGGTTAGGGTTAGGGTTAGGGTTAGGGTTAGGGTTAGGGTTAGGGTTAGGGTTAGGGTTAGGGTTAGGGTTAGGGTTAGGGTTAGGGTTAGGGTTAGGGTTAGGGTTAGGGTTAGGGTTAGGGTTAGGGTTAGGGTTAGGGTTAGGGTTAGGGTTAGGGTTAGGGTTAGGGTTAGGGTTAGGGTTAGGGTTAGGGTTAGGGTTAGGGTTAGGGTTAGGGTTAGGGTTAGGGTTAGGGTTAGGGTTAGGGTTAGGGTTAGGGTTAGGGTTAGGGTTAGGGTTAGGGTTAGGGTTAGGGTTAGGGTTAGGGTTAGGGTTAGGGTTAGGGTTAGGGTTAGGGTTAGGGTTAGGGTTAGGGTTAGGGTTAGGGTTAGGGTTAGGGTTAGGGTTAGGGTTAGGGTTAGGGTTAGGGTTAGGGTTAGGGTTAGGGTTAGGGTTAGGGTTAGGGTTAGGGTTAGGGTTAGGGTTAGGGTTAGGGTTAGGGTTAGGGTTAGGGTTAGGGTTAGGGTTAGGGTTAGGGTTAGGGTTAGGGTTAGGGTTAGGGTTAGGGTTAGGGTTAGGGTTAGGGTTAGGGTTAGGGTTAGGGTTAGGGTTAGGGTTAGGGTTAGGGTTAGGGTTAGGGTTAGGGTTAGGGTTAGGGTTAGGGTTAGGGTTAGGGTTAGGGTTAGGGTTAGGGTTAGGGTTAGGGTTAGGGTTAGGGTTAGGGTTAGGGTTAGGGTTAGGGTTAGGGTTAGGGTTAGGGTTAGGGTTAGGGTTAGGGTTAGGGTTAGGGTTAGGGTTAGGGTTAGGGTTAGGGTTAGGGTTAGGGTTAGGGTTAGGGTTAGGGTTAGGGTTAGGGTTAGGGTTAGGGTTAGGGTTAGGGTTAGGGTTAGGGTTAGGGTTAGGGTTAGGGTTAGGGTTAGGGTTAGGGTTAGGGTTAGGGTTAGGGTTAGGTTAGGGTTAGGGTTAGGGTTAGGGTTAGGGTTAGGGTTAGGGTTAGGGTTAGGGTTAGGGTTAGGGTTAGGGTTAGGGTTAGGGTTAGGGTTAGGGTTAGGGTTAGGGTTAGGGTTAGGGTTAGGGTTAGGGTTAGGGTTAGGGTTAGGGTTAGGGTTAGGGTTAGGGTTAGGGTTAGGGTTAGGGTTAGGGTTAGGGTTAGGGTTAGGGTTAGGGTTAGGTTAGGGTTAGGGTTAGGGTTAGGGTTAGGGTTAGGGTTAGGGTTAGGGTTAGGGTTAGGTTAGGGTTAGGGTTAGGGTTAGGGTTAGGGTTAGGGTTAGGGTTAGGGTTAGGGTTAGGGTTAGGGTTAGGGTTAGGGTTAGGGTTAGGGTTAGGGTTAGGGTTAGGGTTAGGGTTAGGGTTAGGGTTAGGGTTAGGGTTAGGGTTAGGGTTAGGGTTAGGGTTAGGGTTAGGGTTAGGGTTAGGGTTAGGGTTAGGGTTAGGGTTAGGGTTAGGGTTAGGGTTAGGGTTAGGGTTAGGGTTAGGGTTAGGGTTAGGGTTAGGGTTAGGGTTAGGGTTAGGGTTAGGGTTAGGGTTAGGGTTAGGGTTAGGGTTAGGGTTAGGGTTAGGGTTAGGGTTAGGGTTAGGGTTAGGGTTAGGGTTAGGGTTAGGGTTAGGGTTAGGGTTAGGGTTAGGGTTAGGGTTAGGGTTAGGGTTAGGGTTAGGGTTAGGGTTAGGGTTAGGGTTAGGGTTAGGGTTAGGGTTAGGGTTAGGGTTAGGGTTAGGGTTAGGGTTAGGGTTAGGGTTAGGGTTAGGGTTAGGGTTAGGGTTAGGGTTAGGGTTAGGGTTAGGGTTAGGGTTAGGGTTAGGGTTAGGGTTAGGGTTAGGGTTAGGGTTAGGGTTAGGGTTAGGGTTAGGGTTAGGGTTAGGGTTAGGGTTAGGGTTAGGGTTAGGGTTAGGGTTAGGGTTAGGGTTAGGGTTAGGGTTAGGGTTAGGGTTAGGGTTAGGGTTAGGGTTAGGGTTAGGGTTAGGGTTAGGGTTAGGGTTAGGGTTAGGGTTAGGGTTAGGGTTAGGGTTAGGGTTAGGGTTAGGGTTAGGGTTAGGGTTAGGGTTAGGGTTAGGGTTAGGGTTAGGGTTAGGGTTAGGGTTAGGGTTAGGGTTAGGGTTAGGGTTAGGGTTAGGGTTAGGGTTAGGGTTAGGGTTAGGGTTAGGGTTAGGGTTAGGGTTAGGGTTAGGGTTAGGGTTAGGGTTAGGGTTAGGGTTAGGGTTAGGGTTAGGGTTAGGGTTAGGGTTAGGGTTAGGGTTAGGGTTAGGGTTAGGGTTAGGGTTAGGGTTAGGGTTAGGGTTAGGGTTAGGGTTAGGGTTAGGGTTAGGGTTAGGGTTAGGGTTAGGGTTAGGGTTAGGGTTAGGGTTAGGGTTAGGGTTAGGGTTAGGGTTAGGGTTAGGGTTAGGGTTAGGGTTAGGGTTAGGGTTAGGGTTAGGGTTAGGGTTAGGGTTAGGGTTAGGGTTAGGGTTAGGGTTAGGGTTAGGGTTAGGGTTAGGGTTAGGGTTAGGGTTAGGGTTAGGGTTAGGGTTAGGGTTAGGGTTAGGGTTAGGGTTAGGGTTAGGGTTAGGGTTAGGGTTAGGGTTAGGGTTAGGGTTAGGGTTAGGGTTAGGGTTAGGGTTAGGGTTAGGGTTAGGGTTAGGGTTAGGGTTAGGGTTAGGGTTAGGGTTAGGGTTAGGGTTAGGGTTAGGGTTAGGGTTAGGGTTAGGGTTAGGGTTAGGGTTAGGGTTAGGGTTAGGGTTAGGGTTAGGGTTAGGGTTAGGGTTAGGGTTAGGGTTAGGGTTAGGGTTAGGGTTAGGGTTAGGGTTAGGGTTAGGGTTAGGGTTAGGGTTAGGGTTAGGGTTAGGGTTAGGGTTAGGGTTAGGGTTAGGGTTAGGGTTAGGGTTAGGGTTAGGGTTAGGGTTAGGGTTAGGGTTAGGGTTAGGGTTAGGGTTAGGGTTAGGGTTAGGGTTAGGGTTAGGGTTAGGGTTAGGGTTAGGGTTAGGGTTAGGGTTAGGGTTAGGGTTAGGGTTAGGGTTAGGGTTAGGGTTAGGGTTAGGGTTAGGGTTAGGGTTAGGGTTAGGGTTAGGGTTAGGGTTAGGGTTAGGGTTAGGGTTAGGGTTAGGGTTAGGGTTAGGGTTAGGGTTAGGGTTAGGGTTAGGGTTAGGGTTAGGGTTAGGGTTAGGGTTAGGGTTAGGGTTAGGGTTAGGGTTAGGGTTAGGGTTAGGGTTAGGGTTAGGGTTAGGGTTAGGGTTAGGGTTAGGGTTAGGGTTAGGGTTAGGGTTAGGGTTAGGGTTAGGGTTAGGGTTAGGGTTAGGGTTAGGGTTAGGGTTAGGGTTAGGGTTAGGGTTAGGGTTAGGGTTAGGGTTAGGGTTAGGGTTAGGGTTAGGGTTAGGGTTAGGGTTAGGGTTAGGGTTAGGGTTAGGGTTAGGGTTAGGGTTAGGGTTAGGGTTAGGGTTAGGGTTAGGGTTAGGGTTAGGGTTAGGGTTAGGGTTAGGGTTAGGGTTAGGGTTAGGGTTAGGGTTAGGGTTAGGGTTAGGGTTAGGGTTAGGGTTAGGGTTAGGGTTAGGGTTAGGGTTAGGGTTAGGGTTAGGGTTAGGGTTAGGGTTAGGGTTAGGGTTAGGGTTAGGGTTAGGGTTAGGGTTAGGGTTAGGGTTAGGGTTAGGGTTAGGGTTAGGGTTAGGGTTAGGGTTAGGGTTAGGGTTAGGGTTAGGGTTAGGGTTAGGGTTAGGGTTAGGGTTAGGGTTAGGGTTAGGGTTAGGGTTAGGGTTAGGGTTAGGGTTAGGGTTAGGGTTAGGGTTAGGGTTAGGGTTAGGGTTAGGGTTAGGGTTAGGGTTAGGGTTAGGGTTAGGGTTAGGGTTAGGGTTAGGGTTAGGGTTAGGGTTAGGGTTAGGGTTAGGGTTAGGGTTAGGGTTAGGGTTAGGGTTAGGGTTAGGGTTAGGGTTAGGGTTAGGGTTAGGGTTAGGGTTAGGGTTAGGGTTAGGGTTAGGGTTAGGGTTAGGGTTAGGGTTAGGGTTAGGGTTAGGGTTAGGGTTAGGGTTAGGGTTAGGGTTAGGGTTAGGGTTAGGGTTAGGGTTAGGGTTAGGGTTAGGGTTAGGGTTAGGGTTAGGGTTAGGGTTAGGGTTAGGGTTAGGGTTAGGGTTAGGGTTAGGGTTAGGGTTAGGGTTAGGGTTAGGGTTAGGGTTAGGGTTAGGGTTAGGGTTAGGGTTAGGGTTAGGGTTAGGGTTAGGGTTAGGGTTAGGGTTAGGGTTAGGGTTAGGGTTAGGGTTAGGGTTAGGGTTAGGGTTAGGGTTAGGGTTAGGGTTAGGGTTAGGGTTAGGGTTAGGGTTAGGGTTAGGGTTAGGGTTAGGGTTAGGGTTAGGGTTAGGGTTAGGGTTAGGGTTAGGGTTAGGGTTAGGGTTAGGGTTAGGGTTAGGGTTAGGGTTAGGGTTAGGGTTAGGGTTAGGGTTAGGGTTAGGGTTAGGGTTAGGGTTAGGGTTAGGGTTAGGGTTAGGGTTAGGGTTAGGGTTAGGGTTAGGGTTAGGGTTAGGGTTAGGGTTAGGGTTAGGGTTAGGGTTAGGGTTAGGGTTAGGGTTAGGGTTAGGGTTAGGGTTAGGGTTAGGGTTAGGGTTAGGGTTAGGGTTAGGGTTAGGGTTAGGGTTAGGGTTAGGGTTAGGGTTAGGGTTAGGGTTAGGGTTAGGGTTAGGGTTAGGGTTAGGGTTAGGGTTAGGGTTAGGGTTAGGGTTAGGGTTAGGGTTAGGGTTAGGGTTAGGGTTAGGGTTAGGGTTAGGGTTAGGGTTAGGGTTAGGGTTAGGGTTAGGGTTAGGGTTAGGGTTAGGGTTAGGGTTAGGGTTAGGGTTAGGGTTAGGGTTAGGGTTAGGGTTAGGGTTAGGGTTAGGGTTAGGGTTAGGGTTAGGGTTAGGGTTAGGGTTAGGGTTAGGGTTAGGGTTAGGGTTAGGGTTAGGGTTAGGGTTAGGGTTAGGGTTAGGGTTAGGGTTAGGGTTAGGGTTAGGGTTAGGGTTAGGGTTAGGGTTAGGGTTAGGGTTAGGGTTAGGGTTAGGGTTAGGGTTAGGGTTAGGGTTAGGGTTAGGGTTAGGGTTAGGGTTAGGGTTAGGGTTAGGGTTAGGGTTAGGGTTAGGGTTAGGGTTAGGGTTAGGGTTAGGGTTAGGGTTAGGGTTAGGGTTAGGGTTAGGGTTAGGGTTAGGGTTAGGGTTAGGGTTAGGGTTAGGGTTAGGGTTAGGGTTAGGGTTAGGGTTAGGGTTAGGGTTAGGGTTAGGGTTAGGGTTAGGGTTAGGGTTAGGGTTAGGGTTAGGGTTAGGGTTAGGGTTAGGGTTAGGGTTAGGGTTAGGGTTAGGGTTAGGGTTAGGGTTAGGGTTAGGGTTAGGGTTAGGGTTAGGGTTAGGGTTAGGGTTAGGGTTAGGGTTAGGGTTAGGGTTAGGGTTAGGGTTAGGGTTAGGGTTAGGGTTAGGGTTAGGGTTAGGGTTAGGGTTAGGGTTAGGGTTAGGGTTAGGGTTAGGGTTAGGGTTAGGGTTAGGGTTAGGGTTAGGGTTAGGGTTAGGGTTAGGGTTAGGGTTAGGGTTAGGGTTAGGGTTAGGGTTAGGGTTAGGGTTAGGGTTAGGGTTAGGGTTAGGGTTAGGGTTAGGGTTAGGGTTAGGGTTAGGGTTAGGGTTAGGGTTAGGGTTAGGGTTAGGGTTAGGGTTAGGGTTAGGGTTAGGGTTAGGGTTAGGGTTAGGGTTAGGGTTAGGGTTAGGGTTAGGGTTAGGGTTAGGGTTAGGGTTAGGGTTAGGGTTAGGGTTAGGGTTAGGGTTAGGGTTAGGGTTAGGGTTAGGGTTAGGGTTAGGGTTAGGGTTAGGGTTAGGGTTAGGGTTAGGGTTAGGGTTAGGGTTAGGGTTAGGGTTAGGGTTAGGGTTAGGGTTAGGGTTAGGGTTAGGGTTAGGGTTAGGGTTAGGGTTAGGGTTAGGGTTAGGGTTAGGGTTAGGGTTAGGGTTAGGGTTAGGGTTAGGGTTAGGGTTAGGGTTAGGGTTAGGGTTAGGGTTAGGGTTAGGGTTAGGGTTAGGGTTAGGGTTAGGGTTAGGGTTAGGGTTAGGGTTAGGGTTAGGGTTAGGGTTAGGGTTAGGGTTAGGGTTAGGGTTAGGGTTAGGGTTAGGGTTAGGGTTAGGGTTAGGGTTAGGGTTAGGGTTAGGGTTAGGGTTAGGGTTAGGGTTAGGGTTAGGGTTAGGGTTAGGGTTAGGGTTAGGGTTAGGGTTAGGGTTAGGGTTAGGGTTAGGGTTAGGGTTAGGGTTAGGGTTAGGGTTAGGGTTAGGGTTAGGGTTAGGGTTAGGGTTAGGGTTAGGGTTAGGGTTAGGGTTAGGGTTAGGGTTAGGGTTAGGGTTAGGGTTAGGGTTAGGGTTAGGGTTAGGGTTAGGGTTAGGGTTAGGGTTAGGGTTAGGGTTAGGGTTAGGGTTAGGGTTAGGGTTAGGGTTAGGGTTAGGGTTAGGGTTAGGGTTAGGGTTAGGGTTAGGGTTAGGGTTAGGGTTAGGGTTAGGGTTAGGGTTAGGGTTAGGGTTAGGGTTAGGGTTAGGGTTAGGGTTAGGGTTAGGGTTAGGGTTAGGGTTAGGGTTAGGGTTAGGGTTAGGGTTAGGGTTAGGGTTAGGGTTAGGGTTAGGGTTAGGGTTAGGGTTAGGGTTAGGGTTAGGGTTAGGGTTAGGGTTAGGGTTAGGGTTAGGGTTAGGGTTAGGGTTAGGGTTAGGGTTAGGGTTAGGGTTAGGGTTAGGGTTAGGGTTAGGGTTAGGGTTAGGGTTAGGGTTAGGGTTAGGGTTAGGGTTAGGGTTAGGGTTAGGGTTAGGGTTAGGGTTAGGGTTAGGGTTAGGGTTAGGGTTAGGGTTAGGGTTAGGGTTAGGGTTAGGGTTAGGGTTAGGGTTAGGGTTAGGGTTAGGGTTAGGGTTAGGGTTAGGGTTAGGGTTAGGGTTAGGGTTAGGGTTAGGGTTAGGGTTAGGGTTAGGGTTAGGGTTAGGGTTAGGGTTAGGGTTAGGGTTAGGGTTAGGGTTAGGGTTAGGGTTAGGGTTAGGGTTAGGGTTAGGGTTAGGGTTAGGGTTAGGGTTAGGGTTAGGGTTAGGGTTAGGGTTAGGGTTAGGGTTAGGGTTAGGGTTAGGGTTAGGGTTAGGGTTAGGGTTAGGGTTAGGGTTAGGGTTAGGGTTAGGGTTAGGGTTAGGGTTAGGGTTAGGGTTAGGGTTAGGGTTAGGGTTAGGGTTAGGGTTAGGGTTAGGGTTAGGGTTAGGGTTAGGGTTAGGGTTAGGGTTAGGGTTAGGGTTAGGGTTAGGGTTAGGGTTAGGGTTAGGGTTAGGGTTAGGGTTAGGGTTAGGGTTAGGGTTAGGGTTAGGGTTAGGGTTAGGGTTAGGGTTAGGGTTAGGGTTAGGGTTAGGGTTAGGGTTAGGGTTAGGGTTAGGGTTAGGGTTAGGGTTAGGGTTAGGGTTAGGGTTAGGGTTAGGGTTAGGGTTAGGGTTAGGGTTAGGGTTAGGGTTAGGGTTAGGGTTAGGGTTAGGGTTAGGGTTAGGGTTAGGGTTAGGGTTAGGGTTAGGGTTAGGGTTAGGGTTAGGGTTAGGGTTAGGGTTAGGGTTAGGGTTAGGGTTAGGGTTAGGGTTAGGGTTAGGGTTAGGGTTAGGGTTAGGGTTAGGGTTAGGGTTAGGGTTAGGGTTAGGGTTAGGGTTAGGGTTAGGGTTAGGGTTAGGGTTAGGGTTAGGGTTAGGGTTAGGGTTAGGGTTAGGGTTAGGGTTAGGGTTAGGGTTAGGGTTAGGGTTAGGGTTAGGGTTAGGGTTAGGGTTAGGGTTAGGGTTAGGGTTAGGGTTAGGGTTAGGGTTAGGGTTAGGGTTAGGGTTAGGGTTAGGGTTAGGGTTAGGGTTAGGGTTAGGGTTAGGGTTAGGGTTAGGGTTAGGGTTAGGGTTAGGGTTAGGGTTAGGGTTAGGGTTAGGGTTAGGGTTAGGGTTAGGGTTAGGGTTAGGGTTAGGGTTAGGGTTAGGGTTAGGGTTAGGGTTAGGGTTAGGGTTAGGGTTAGGGTTAGGGTTAGGGTTAGGGTTAGGGTTAGGGTTAGGGTTAGGGTTAGGGTTAGGGTTAGGGTTAGGGTTAGGGTTAGGGTTAGGGTTAGGGTTAGGGTTAGGGTTAGGGTTAGGGTTAGGGTTAGGGTTAGGGTTAGGGTTAGGGTTAGGGTTAGGGTTAGGGTTAGGGTTAGGGTTAGGGTTAGGGTTAGGGTTAGGGTTAGGGTTAGGGTTAGGGTTAGGGTTAGGGTTAGGGTTAGGGTTAGGGTTAGGGTTAGGGTTAGGGTTAGGGTTAGGGTTAGGGTTAGGGTTAGGGTTAGGGTTAGGGTTAGGGTTAGGGTTAGGGTTAGGGTTAGGGTTAGGGTTAGGGTTAGGGTTAGGGTTAGGGTTAGGGTTAGGGTTAGGGTTAGGGTTAGGGTTAGGGTTAGGGTTAGGGTTAGGGTTAGGGTTAGGGTTAGGGTTAGGGTTAGGGTTAGGGTTAGGGTTAGGGTTAGGGTTAGGGTTAGGGTTAGGGTTAGGGTTAGGGTTAGGGTTAGGGTTAGGGTTAGGGTTAGGGTTAGGGTTAGGGTTAGGGTTAGGGTTAGGGTTAGGGTTAGGGTTAGGGTTAGGGTTAGGGTTAGGGTTAGGGTTAGGGTTAGGGTTAGGGTTAGGGTTAGGGTTAGGGTTAGGGTTAGGGTTAGGGTTAGGGTTAGGGTTAGGGTTAGGGTTAGGGTTAGGGTTAGGGTTAGGGTTAGGGTTAGGGTTAGGGTTAGGGTTAGGGTTAGGGTTAGGGTTAGGGTTAGGGTTAGGGTTAGGGTTAGGGTTAGGGTTAGGGTTAGGGTTAGGGTTAGGGTTAGGGTTAGGGTTAGGGTTAGGGTTAGGGTTAGGGTTAGGGTTAGGGTTAGGGTTAGGGTTAGGGTTAGGGTTAGGGTTAGGGTTAGGGTTAGGGTTAGGGTTAGGGTTAGGGTTAGGGTTAGGGTTAGGGTTAGGGTTAGGGTTAGGGTTAGGGTTAGGGTTAGGGTTAGGGTTAGGGTTAGGGTTAGGGTTAGGGTTAGGGTTAGGGTTAGGGTTAGGGTTAGGGTTAGGGTTAGGGTTAGGGTTAGGGTTAGGGTTAGGGTTAGGGTTAGGGTTAGGGTTAGGGTTAGGGTTAGGGTTAGGGTTAGGGTTAGGGTTAGGGTTAGGGTTAGGGTTAGGGTTAGGGTTAGGGTTAGGGTTAGGGTTAGGGTTAGGGTTAGGGTTAGGGTTAGGGTTAGGGTTAGGGTTAGGGTTAGGGTTAGGGTTAGGGTTAG
>CM071952.1:30045997-30090052 GCA_036784905.1 Acrossocheilus fasciatus | reverse complement strand
ACCAGAACCAGGAAAACTTCCCAAAACACCCGATATACTTGTTACATCGTTAGAAGAATGGCATCTACACTAATATTAGTTTTTTCTTATTCCAAGGTCAGACTGTATCCAGATCAGATGGTCACTGCAGCCAACCAGATCCAGTCTGTATGATCAGATGGTGGATCAGAACCTAGAGATGATCTCTATAGCCCTGAACCCCAGCGGAGACAAGGACAACTAGATGAGCCCCAGAGACTGATCCCCAGTGAAGACCCTGTCTCCTAGACGGCCATCGGGGCAAGACCACGGGAACCAGATGAGTCCTTTGCACTCATCTGACTCTGCTTTAGCCTAGATTTAAACTGCTGATTTTGTCTGGCCAGAGGAGAATGACACTACTTCAACAAACTATTTCCCCGTCTAAATACCGTAAAGCTGATATAATGCCACCCAGCTTTATATCAAACTGATTTAAATATTCTTTGACACAATTTGTATTGTTAAAAGCGCTATACAAATAATAGTGATTTGACTTTGCTTACAATGCAGGCACTCACATCCCAGACTTTCCTTCTACTTCCCCTAACCTCTTTGCTTTTCAGTGGCCTCCAGCTCCCGTAGTGGATACTAGCGTGAGGCCGCCTCTGCTAGCAGTGCAAGCTGCACAGGCTCTACAGATTTTTTCCCGAATGTCACAAACCCCGTGGCCTGCAGCTACAGCAGCTGAAGCAAGCGTGAGGCTGCCTCCACTTGCAACACAGGCCCTCGCATGTTTTTTCTTCCTGTTACTTCTAACCCCTCTCCCTTTCCAGTGACCTCCAGCTTCCATAGCAGACGCTAGCGTGAGGCTGCCTCCACTAGCGATGCAGACCCATCCACAGCCTTTTTTCCTTACTCTGCTCCCAACCCCCTCCCCTACCCATGCCCCACTGCCCAACTCTACCATGAAGAAGCCTCCGCTTGAAGCACAGGCCCACACATCTCAGTCTTTTCCTGCTGCTACTAATAACCCCTTTTCCTTTTCAGTGACCTTCAGCTTCCATAGCAGACGTGAGCATGCCTCCACTAACGGCCCTTACCTCACCCCACTCCCAACCCCTTCCCCTCCCTTTCTTCCACTCCCGGAGCAGTCCCAAGCGTGAACATGCCTCCGCTAATGGTGCAGGCTCCGACCCCCCCACCCCACCCCCTTCAGCTATCGCTCCAGGAGCAGTCCCGAGCATGAGCACACATCCGCAAGCAGTTCCGCCAGCTATCTTTCCTCCTCCCCCTTGCATGCTCGCCCTTCCTTCTCTCTATCTTCCACCCGCCCCTACACATCCCTCCAAACGCTCTCACCTTGGAACCAACCCACATAGCGAGCTGCACCAGGACACAGATTTTGTCAGAAACCTTCAGAAGCTAGAGGCCTTCAAGACCTACATTGCTCCGACTGCTTCCATATCAAAGAAGCTCACCGAACACTCATCAGCCAACCCCTTTAACGCCAATTCATCCCTGTTCACTCGACCTTCAGAATCAAATCCACCCATAGCGGCCCATCTCCACTTCAACCATCCCAGCAGCACCCTGCTCCCACAGGAGCCTTATCTGCATTTCCCCACTGCCACAGCAGTGACTGCTCCTGCAGGAGCTCTATTTGTATTTCCCCACTGCCGCAGCAGTGACTGCTCCCGCAGGAGCCCTATCTGTATTTCCCTCTCATCTCTACTTTTCAGATTGTGACGGGAGGAGCCAACGACAGACACAGTGGGTGTGGCGTCAGGCCTCGGAGAGGCTTTTATTAAACAAAAAATGATAAAATAAGTGTCCAGGGGGAAGAAGTGTCCAGAAAACAGGGGGGATCTGGTGTCCTCGTTGTGCTGCGGGACTCGTGAAGGAGGGCAGTGTTCCGCAAGGGAGGGGTCCAGGCAAGGGGCGGAGTCCGGTGGCCGCACACGCTCCCGCGGTCCAGGGCACGAGGGGCGGCGGCTTCTCTTGAGCGGCGGCTCTTCCTCTTCTGCCTCTTACGGGCATTGGCGGGACTTTGGACGGCCCGACATCTCTGGTCCGGCGGCCGTAATACGGGTGCGGCTTGCACGTTGACTTTGGAGGTTCCGCGGCTCACATCCTCGGCGGCGCGATGTCCCTCAACGCACCCTTCCTGGACCAACGAGGACACCAGCGTGCATGCACGGGGGAAGAGACCGGTCTCCCGAGGAGAGGCGCGCTCGGCATTTAACGGCGGCGGTGATGAGGCTTCATTCAGTCCAGCTGTGCCTCATCACACGCCACCAGCCCACGTTGGTCCCACGCCCCTCCTCTCATCCACCCACTCCAGTCGGGAGCCTGGTGAAGGGCGGCGAATAAGGGACGGGGTGGTGATGATGATGAGGGGGAGGGCCACCGATCCGTCACAAGATGTTGCAGCAGTGCCTGCTTCCGCTAGCCTGACTACGTCAGACTTCGTACTTCCGCTCAATTTCATTTCGCTTCTGTACTCAGTCTGATATAGCAAACCATCTCCCAGATTATCTCCGGCTCCGCAGCAGCTGGGCCAACCAACGAACAGAGGGCGGATTGAGAGCCTTGACATAGACACTAAGCACCGAATTTAAGATTGTAGTTTAGGTTTAGGTGAGGGAAATCTAAAACGACAGTGGACATGGAGACATTGTGTTTGGTTCACATTTTGAATGGAGGTGATGTTGTGGCCCTACTCCTGACAGGTTTTTGGAAAAGTTTAATTTATCAACTGTTACCGATCGTCAGCGAGAAACTGGGGAGGCCAAAGTCCGGCAAGGCAATAATTGTGATTGTGTGTGCTTTGATTACTTCACATAATCTGAAAAGTCGTTCACAGCCATCTTCACTCCGGTATTTCGCTCGATGGTTTTGTTTTCACCGCATACCTGTGTTTACAGTGGAAGTTCGAGGCGGCTGAGCTGGCGAATGACATACGTCATAACCAACCATTATGTGATTGGCTTATGGGTACACCAATGATTTTAAACTTCAGACAAGCACCCGCCCACGAGAAAGTAAATGCTTGAAACCTTTAAAACCTTAAGCTCTGCAAATTTAGGGGGATATCAACGCACCTCTCTGGCTGCTGTCTCGCACTTATTGCATCTTTGGGGGGAACGCTCTGGGTCCGGGCTAAAGGCAGAGCTCGGACCCCTCTCCCGGACAGGGGGAGTACCCTGGGCATGAGAGTAATTACCGTGCTTGGAGCCTTCTCCCTGGACAGCATGCCAAATATGCATAACATTACGCGTAATACGCATAAGTTTATTATATGCAAGTGTGAACTTGTGAAATTAAGAATGGCAAAATAAGCACATAGTGGAAACGCATATATTTGTACTCTCATAAAAATCAGTGCCTTTGCTAACAACACAGTATGCCTTTGATAAAAGTGGCTAGTAGAATTATAAAATGTTTTACTGGGCACTGTTAGCGAAAGGTACTGTTTTGTATGTGAATACAAATATACACTGTGTATCAGCTCTGTGTTAATTGGCATTGAGGAAAGAGGCTTGTGGAAATTGGGAGTGATTAAAGCTCCTGTGATGAACACAACAAAATGGTGCATTACAAAAACTTAATCCAGTGCATGACTGCCACCTAGAATATATCCTGTGTAACGTACAGATAGTCTACAGTACCACAGGCTGGCTCACACTAGCTCAGATCTTCAAGACCAGCATCTATTAACCCAATAATTCTGAGCCGATCTGAGCTTATTAAACACAGATTCAAAAGCAGATGCTTATTTAAACAGCACACGTTTTTAAACAGATTATAATGATATAAATAACAAATTTCAGATTTGAAACTTTAATAGGTCTGTAAAAACAAGGCTCCAATTTACTGTTAATATGAAAGAATTTTCCATATTGATTTTTAATTAGTGTTTTACACATTTTAAATCACACATTATATTGTGTTGTGTTTTAGGATTAAAGGAAATGTCCATTAATTCTCTGGCAGAAAGTTACAAGTTTTTTTTTTTTTTTTTTTTTTTTTTTTTGCTAGCATTCATCAATAATACTTGAACACATGCAATGAACCCACAATGACGTATTCATTCCCAGGGAGGTCCGTGTGACACCACCTGTTCTGTAGAGAGAAAAAAAAAGAAACAGTGTGCAGTCCTTATAATAAATTAGTGCATCAATGGAGTGGATCATACAGAGATTAAGGAAGAGAAATGAGGATTATTCTAAACATCTGTCTGTATCTTTCCTGTACTTTTGTCTCTGCTACTTTTATTTCAGACTCCTGTCAAATCCAGGGACACTTCAAGCTGAATGGAATGTATCAGGATGGAGATTTTATCATTGGAGGCTTGTTTGAGGTTCAGCATCTCAAAGTCTTTCCAGAACTTAGTTTCAGAATGGAGCCGGAAGAGCCCAAGTGTGAGGAGTGAGTGTGGAAAGCAGAGGATGAGAAGTTATGCTGATTGAAGTGTGTGGAAGACTGAAATTAGATTAAAGGAAATAAGAAAAAAACATGAAAGTAAAATATGAGGACAATAGGAAACAGATAATTATTTAGCATATTTTTTTATTTGATTACATGCAATGGGCTTTATTTAATTATTAATATGTATTAATAATTAATATATAAATGTCCATTGTCACTGAGTTTTTTTTTTTTTTTTTTTGCCTCCTAGATTCTATATGTCAAGTTTCCAGCAGGCACAAACCATGGTTTTTGCTATAGATGAGATCAATAAAAATCCAAACCTGCTGCCTAACATCACTCTTGGTTATCATCTTTATGACAACTGTTTGAAGCTTGTAGTTGCATTCAGGGCTGCTACAACTCTTATTAGTGGCACAAAAAAGACATTTTCAAACCTGAATTGTACTGGCCCACCACCAGTGATTGCTGTTGTTGGGGATCCTGGGTCCACTCACTCCATTGCAGTTTCTAGTGTACTGGGTCTATTTCACATTCCAATGGTAAGACATGATATAAATATAAAAATAATCATAACAATGATTGTATGACTTTATAATGATGACAATTTATTCCTCTTTTACCCACATTCACCGTTCTGCTTTTTACTGTCTCTCCTAATTAGATTAGCTACTATGCCACCTGCTCCTGTTTGAGTGACAGGAACAAGTACCCCTCTTTCTTCAGAACAATCCCCAGTGATGCCTTCCAGGTGCGGGCTATGGTTCAGATCCTAAAATATTTTGGATGGACATGGGTTGGGGTTCTCTATAGCGATGATGACTATGGAATATATGCTGTTCAGTCTTTCCATCAGGAAATGCAGCGATTTGGAGGTTGTGTAGCTTTTTCTGAAATAATGCCCTATGATAATCACAGGGACATTCAGCGCATAGTGGCAGTGATTAAGGCCTCTACAGCCAGAGTAGTGGTGGCATTCTCAACTGATCTGTTACCCCTGATGGACGAATTGTTACTGCAAAATGTGACAGGCAGGCAGTGGATTGCAAGTGAGGCTTGGACGACCTCACCTGTGCTCCACCTTCCACGTTTCGTACCCCTCGTTGGGGGCACACTGGGCATTGCCATCCGTCGAGGAGAGATAAAGGGACTTAATGACTTTCTTCTACGTCTTCAACCTGACAGCGATCCAAGAAATAATATGGTGAGAATCTTCTGGGAGAACATGTTTGGGTGCAGTTTTGAGAATGGAAGCAGAGATGGAAAAAAAATGTGTACAGCAGAAGAGGATCTGAACAGCACAGTTAATGAATATAATGATGTATCAGAGCTAAGGGCCTCTTATAATGTGTATAAAGCAGTTTATGCCCTGGCACATGCACTACATGACCTGATGCAGTGTGAGGAGGGGAGAGGACCATTCATTGGGAACAGATGTGCTGACATAACTAACCTACAGCCATGGCAGGTAAAACACACAGCAATAGGGACCATGCACTACAAAGTCTCATAAATTACAGATAACTTAATGGAAAAAATGGATGACTAATATTTGTTTTTATAACCTGTGCAGATGATTCACTACCTACAGAAAGTGAACTTCACCACAGGCTTTGGGGATCATGTATCATTTGATGAGAATGGAGATGCTCTGGCAATCTATGATGTAATGAACTGGCAGCCAAGCGCTGATGGATCGATCGTTGTCCGCACAGTTGGTGTGGTAGATGAAGGGGCGACATCAGGGAAAGTGCTCATACTGGATGAGGATGCATTATACTGGAACTCTGAGACAAAAAAAGTAAATTAAAAAGTAAAACTATCCCTTTTGCAGATATATAGTCTTAATACTGTACAAAGTTATAAGACAAATACGAATAAATTAATGAAAAGGCTGAAATTAATGAAAAGTTTGTCATTATGTGATATACAAAAACATGATTAATAACAGATGATGTATCCTTCAGCCCCCACGGTCTGTGTGCAGTGAGAGTTGCCCCCCAGGAACCAGACGAGCCATGAGGAAAGGCCTTCCTGTCTGCTGTTTTGATTGCTTGCCATGTGCAGATGGAGAGATTTCTAATGCATCAGGTGAGAAGCAGTATTAAAATTATGTTTTGTGCATGATTCTGCGAGTGTTACACAAATATGTTCTTTTTTCATCTTTTACAGACTCTGCTGAATGCACAGTGTGTCCAAAAGAGTTATGGTCCAGTCCAGAAAAAAATCACTGTGTACCTAAAGAAGTAGAGTTTCTGTCCTATGAAGACCCTCTGGGCATCTCTCTGACCACTGCTTCCCTGCTTGGCACCTGCTTCTGTGCCCTTGTGATGGTCATCTTTGCTCATCAACGTAACACTCCTGTGGTACGCTCCAACAACTCAGAGCTCAGCTTCCTGCTGCTGGTTTCACTCAAACTGTGTTTCCTGTGTGTGCTGCTGTTCATTGGCCGGCCACATATGTGGACGTGTCAATTAAGACATGCCATGTTTGGTATTAGTTTTGTACTTTGTGTCTCCAGCATCCTGGTCAAGACTATGGTGGTAATAGCAGTGTTCAAGTCATCTCGACCAGAGGGTAAAAGTACGATGAAATGGTTTGGAGCAGCTCAACAAAGAGGCACTGTCCTAGTTCTCACTGCTGTCCAGGTTGTGATATGTGCAGTCTGGCTATCAACTGCTTCTCCAACACCCCATAAAAACATTCAGTATATAAGGTCTAAAATAGTATTTGAATGTGCCATTGGTTCAGTGGCTGGGTTTGCTATTCTGCTTGGGTACATTGGTCTCCTGGCAGCAGTAAGCTTCCTGTTAGCTTTTCTTGCAAGAAATCTTCCAGATAATTTTAATGAAGCCAAATTTATTACCTTCAGTATGCTTATCTTCTGTGCTGTGTGGATTGCATTTGTTCCAGCATATGTGAGCTCACCAGGGAAATATGCAGTTGCTGTTGAGATATTTGCCATTTTAGCTTCTAGTTTTGGATTACTGGTGGCCATATTTGCCCCAAAGTGCTACATCATCCTATTACACCCAGAGAGAAACACTAAAAAAGCCATCATGGGAAGAACCACTGAAAATAAATAATTTGGGAACTGGGAAATTTTCTTAATTTTAGTTCTGTATTTGACACTAGTTCACTGTCCAACTTGTAGCAGCTTTAATATTCTGATATGCATCATTATATGCTTTATACATTCATTTTTATGTCTTGTATGTTTTCTTATATAATGCAATATTAATGTAAATAATAACATGTATATTACAATAAAAATTATCACCATATTAAAACCTACTAATGCTTACTTTTTCAATATTTATAAATAAGAAAAAAATGTTTTCAAATGTAAAATGGCTTTCAAGAAATGTGAATTGTCTTAATTAAAATACAGAAAATATTCCACCAAAACAGATTTAAAGCAACCATTGCTTAGTTGTCAAAATGCCATAATAAATGTGGGTAACTGTATCTTAAGGTGTCCTTGTTACACACGTTACATGTACTTACTATTATAATAACAATAAATTATGCATAATTACATGCAAGTAACCTAAAATCAAAACCTAATCCTGACCCTACCATATTATGAAGTACATGTAGTCAATTAAAATGACTCAATACTTAAATGTATAATTACACTGTAAAAAGGACACCTTAAATACAGTGTAACCAAAAACCTTCTGGAAAAAAAAATAAAACATTTGGTCACACTTTATATTAGGTGGCCTTAACTACAATGTACTTACATAAAAAAAAAATAAGTACAATGTACTTATTGTGTTCATATTGTACTGCAAAACCCTTTTGCTGCTTTGAGGAGGGATACAGGTAAGGTTAGGTACAGGTTTGGTGGTCTGGGTAGGTTTAAGAGTGGGTTAAGGTGTGAGGGATGGGATGCAACAGTGTAATTATAAATGTAATTACAGAAATTAATTACAGATGTAACTACATATAAGTATTTTTAAAAATATAAGTACAAAGTAAAAACATGTATGTACACAATAAGTGCATTGTACCAAATAATTAATTTAAATGTAAGTACATAGTAGTTAAGGCCACCTAATATAAAGTGGGACCAAACATTTAAATTAAAACCATGGCCAAAAACACCGAAAAGTACACTGTTCAAAAAGCTTATTAATAGCTCATTAATAATGACATAACCTTATCACCAGGGCTTGCCATTAACACCCGCCAAATGCGAGTGGATTTCAGCTGTGGCGGCTAACACGGTCATGCCTGCTTGCCACTTTGGTGGGTAGAATTTTATATAGCTACAGTAACAGAGCTCGACATTAATGCTTGTCTGGGACAAGTAGATTTTTTGAAGGTGCAAGTAAAAGAAGAGAATTTTACTTGCCCATCCGGACAACTAATCCGATTAAAACATCTAATTAGGGAAGCACCGAAATGTCAGTGTAAACTGCGATTGATAATGGATAATCAGTAACAAAATGTCGCGCCAGTTGAAGCTCACGCAGCCTACCTATGTGAGAGAATCTCGTAGAGAAATCAAAACGAACGAACTGCACACAGAAGAAACATAAAAATGTAACTTAGTTTTTATATTTATAACATACAGCCTACTTAAGTAACATGACACGACCAAGAGAATGAAGATTTCCCTGAAAACCACAATTGCAAAATTGTTAAAACGAGTAGCTAATATACATTTTAGTTCAATATTTGAATTTGATATATTGTCAACGTTGAATGTTTTTGCTCCATTTGGTTAATGAAAATAGTTCCAAATAAAGATCACAGCAGTGTTTCGTTACTGAATGATTCGTGTTTTTGAATTTTGAATCACTTGAGTCAATGATTCAGTGATCCATTAATAAAGACAGACACTTTCTTCATTCTTGAATGAATCAGCTGTCTGAATTGTTTGAAGGCATGCTTCAAAGACTCCAAAAACTTCAAAGTTTACTTTCTTAGTAGCTTATCTTTGCATTTTTTTCCAACATTTCATATTTGTATATTAAAAAAAAAAAACATATTTTAAAACACCACCCTCACAACATTATGCTGTTATAGTTTTACAGTGTAAATGCATTTGTGCTATATTTCAGCTACATTGAACTGTCTGTGTAAATGCATCTGAATGCCGCTCCAGTCACTTCTGTTTCTTCTGCAGTGGAAAGATCGATTTTGTAGATACTAATTTCATATAATTGATAACAGCCCTATATTGTCTTATTATATTAAGTGAAATTATTAATAAAATGTAAGAATTTGATATGAAAGATGATGAATGCATTTATATGGTTAGGGAAAAATGCCCTTTAAATAGGTCAAAAATGACCTGGAAATCAATTTGAATAAGATTTTGTATGCAGTATTAAGTCATATAAAACGTAATTTCCCAACAACAAAATTGTGGCCAGTGAAAAAAAAAAAAAAAATTGGAAAACCACTAGCCACAGTGGCTGTTGAGCAAAAAAGTTAATGTCAAGCCCTGCTTATCACTATCATTAAAATAAATCACATGCCTTTCTTGAGTGAGGTTGAACTATTGAGGTTGAACTATACCGCAAAACTGGTGACCTTGAACTGATCATCTGAGTACAAGCTTTCAACATAGAAATGAAACAAACTGTGAATGGGAAATGCTTACTGTATTAACCACATAGGAATAAAGTTCAAGTTCAGATTTATTTATAAAGCACATAAAAAAAAAAAAAAATAATAATTTAAAAAAAAAGTTGTATCACAGTTGTAGCAGGTCTGTATGATGGACCAAAGGTGCCCGACTGATATGTAAACAACAGATTAAATACTTTTGGGAATTTATATAAAGACATAACTGTCTCAGAGATACAAATACATATCCATAAAACATGACTAACCAAATTAATTCATAAAACAAGATTCACAGGTGCAATATGTGATTTATAAATACACAGTTGTGTTCACAAATATCACATAAATCACCTATTTGTTTTTATTTATTTATTTAACCTTCATGTTTTGTTCCAGTTATTTTGACCAGGAGAGCTTTTTTTTCCTTAAAATTCTAGTTAATTAAACCTATTGACCTTTTTTTGAATATGTTGTCATTTGTATTTTGCTAGACACTATCAAGAAGAAGAAGAAGAAGAACAACAACAACAACAACAACAATGATAATTGCAAAAAACCGTCAGTCGGTTACGATCCATGTGCAGCTTAGCTTGGGGCAGGTTAATCAGAATGCAAACAGGCAAAAAACACAACCCCCAGAGCGAGACATCAACATAGGCCTTGCCCACTGTTAACAGCTGACATGGTTATCCTTGAATGCAAGTGTCGCATCGCTCAAAAACAAGTAGAAATTACAATTACTGCTGCAATCTTGCCTACACTGGATGCAGTGGCATTCCGTCCATATAAGCTGCGAATGCACCGCAAACCCAGGTTGTCTGAGAAAATGAGTTCACGGGCTAATGAATATAAACATGATTATAAGTTGATACCTTGTCATTTGAGATGTGACCTAAAGCTTAATGAAGTGTTGGGAATAAGTATGTAAAATGATTTATTTGAAAACAATGGCCATTTTCTGTAAATCTACGTCAGTAACGGAAGCCTCCGGGTAAGCGGATTCTTAGCTCTGTTGCTCCGCTCTGTTGATTCGTCAGGATTGTAACGCGTTCTCAGTGCTTTTCTGGTAGACGGCTGATTTCATGCCCGAGGTAAGCTGTCGGCAAAGCGCTCGCCCAAGCAGAAAAATGCGCTGTTGCTGCCAGATCTCCATTGCAAAAAATTACATTGTGTTTGATGCAAAACTAACCCGACGAAATCATATGAAAAAACATATCTGGTCATAGACAATGTTGAAGACGTTATTGTCAACATGCCTAAGTAGTAAATAATAATAAAAAAAGGTTTATAAAAATGTATATAAAATTTGAAATAATAACAAACATCAGGAAAAAATAGGAAACAACACCTTTGTTTTCCGTATACTTGTGTTGCTTACATAAAGTCCTTCTGTGATTTTATTGTTGTTTGCAATGTTACTTGGCAATATTTTAAATATATATATATATATATATATATATATATATATATATATATATATATATATATATATATATATATATATATTTGTATTTTGCATAGTCTATTATTGTCATCCAGGTGGGAGTTTAAAAACAAACAAACAAACAAACAAAAAACATTCATTCAGTTGATGCAGAGACTTATAGACCGGGGAAATCCGCCATCTCCCCACGCTCTGATTATTAATGTAACTACGTGTAAACATTATTTGTCGGTTTTTACTTGGAAAATCAGCTGTTTTCTAGCATTCGAATAACTATAGATAAACCTGAAATGATAGAAGAAGGATTGGAGATTAATTTAATTTACAAATAGCCTATAAGGTAGGAATGTGCACACTTTTAAGGATTAGTTTTAGCACTCAGCATACCCTGTTAAAAAAGTCACCGCTTGCCACTGGGATACAGTATACAGATCACGTTCACTTTCGGATATAGTTCCCTCGCTCAAGTCTGTCGTCGTGACACATAGAGTGAAAAACGTTCACTTTGATGCATTTGGTTTAAACAGCTCTGATAGGATCCCAACGTAAGGAACAAGTGGATAGTTTATTTTGAATGGCATCTCGGATCATGTCAGAGGATTAATCTGAGGATTTTGTTTTGTAAACGAGGCACAGTGTGATGAAGAGTTCACAAAGAAACATTTTTTTGAAAGATGAAGCAGTACCTGACTGCATCAACCTTAAGTAAAATATTTCATATCGCTTTGTCTGGAAATGACCGTTATATTTTGATTATGTTGTCAAAACAACACTTTTTTTTTTTTTTTAATCCCTATTTTAGAATCCCCTTTCTCAAATCAGGCTGTTCTGAGGTTCCTGTCAGAATGACGTAGTTCTGTACAGACCACTCCCACGATAGTTGACTGACAAGACCATCTTTACCTTAGACCCACCCTCAGTTAGCTGAGAGCTGTCCGCCTCCGGTGCAGGGGAAGACAAGATGTCTCAGATTAAGTGATTGAAGTGTTTAGTTGTTGGATGTAATAATGAATACAGCAGTCGTCAGTTACTAACGTTACTTTCTTTGAAGGGAATGAGCCGATCCCTGATCTACATAAATGCGTCTATGTTCGCCCGAATCATTTGTGATCCAGCTTTATCTACAGAAGAAGTGAGTATAAGAGTTGTAATAAATTTGCTCGCTGTCTTTCTCCACCATAACTGTAATAACTGTAAGGATTTAGCTCTTATTTTAGCTTTTAGGGAATTCAATCTTAAAGATTAGGGTTGATTTGATTAGACTGATTCCAGCATCTAGCCCTTAGTGTATTTTAGCAATTCTGTTTATTTTGTGGCCAACGATAATAAAACACAATAGGTTTGGGTTAACTTTGAGCAAAGGTAACAAGGGTCTGGGCAAAGTTTGACTTTAAAATACACCACACAAGACAATGCTTCTTTATCGGTGAGGCTTTATTTGAGCTACTCTAATACATTCCTAAGCTAAACACATGGAATTGAAATCAATGGACACACGCACACACACACACATACACACACACAAGGTTCAGGAAATGAGTTGCTGCGTTTGGATGAAGTTCCCAAAGTTCTAATACTCGTCTTCTATGAGGTCTCTAAATTCAGCTTGAGGAAATCACAAGCAGAGATTCTTAACGATCTTTACTGCTTAAAGATGAATTCAACCAGTTCAAAAAAATATAGAGATTTTGTTTGTTTTACTTGCGATTGAGTTGACAGCTGAGCGGGGTTTCCTTTCCTGGCTTGTCTCAGGGAAACACGGCATTCCTGACTGGCTGCTGATCTGTCGTTTGGATGATGTCTTGTGGGAAAGACCTTGTGCTAAAAGGGCGTTGCTTGGTTACGGAGTAGCTTCGGAAGTAAGTTGTCTTGACTGTAGAGGATGATACGCTTGACGTTATTCAGAGAGCCTGTTTGCATGGCTTTAGGCTTTGAAGATTCTCGCAGAGTTACAAAGCTTCCACGGAGTGTTTGAATTCTGGATGTCTCGCTCACGTGATGGTACAGCGTGTGGCGCAGTCAACAATATATCAAGAGATCAAGCAAGCCAAGCACTAAGCAAGGAGGGCTGTGTGTCACATAGTTTTAAGCAGGCTGATCTTTGTCCGTCCCACAGCGATTGATCCAATCAAATTGTCCCTGCAGGACAGAACCCCGCCTCGTACTATTCCTTGTTGGACACAAATTAACATACTACTCAATTTATCATGTGGAGAAACATTTCTGGAAGCTCTGTTAAAACTTCTATAAAGTGTTATCTTCATTCGTATGATGCTGAAGATCGACATTTCATTCGCACCAAATTATTGCTAATAACACAAGCTTTAATATGAAACTAAACATGGGTTATCTGCTAAAGGGAAAGGTTATGAAGCAAACATTTAAATTCACTGATTACATGAAACACATCATGCATAAACAAAAGGGCATAAAACACAATTATTAGTAAGTATATTGCTCCAATACTTTAAATGATTTTAAATGATTGTCTTTTGGAATCATTTATTTGGAACTTTTCTGTTCGTTGTTGGAAAAGAGTTGAAAACGCAGAAGACGGGAAGCAGGTCATGGGACAGTCACATTGCAGATCCTGTGTTTGCAATAGCTTCTAAAGCTGTATCAACAGGAGTCAAATCAATAAGCTGTGTTTCTTCCTCCTTGATCCTTTCTTCCAATTCTGAATCGAGGACGAAGGAATGCTGTTTGAAGAAGGGTGAGATTTCGATTTCAGTCTGATACTCGTCGTCGTTAAGGTGGTACAATGCTAAATCGTCAATATGGAGGATCGAGCCCTTAGGGACAGTGATCCATAGAGTTTGGTTGGGCAGGATAATACACGTGGCAGTGTCGTGTTGATTGTAGGTGAGGGTAGCTGTACGCACTGGGGTGTTGACTAGCCATCGGTTTCTGATGACTTTGGCTTGTGTTGCCTCAATTTGAGACCGTGGTGTAGCCTCGGCAGGGCAGCTATCATCGGGTCTAATGGATTCTAGGCCGCAGATGCCCTCGGTATTATCGTGGACGAAGGGGTTACTTGGGGAAGGGTAATGAATGTCCTTAGTAAGCGTACACATTTTTAGGTTTGGGGCCAGATACAACTGCTTGTTGTTATCGTGATACGCAACAACTTCAGGAGTGTGGATTTTGACATAGGCGTCCCCTTGCCAAAATCCCACATTCACAACATCTTTGAGCCGGTAAATGTTATTGGAGTCGATAATGGGCAAACTGAGGAGAAAGACCAAGTCGCCTGCTTCCGGGTCTACATATAAGGGAATAGCGCTACCCAGGAAAAAGGTGAGATGGGTTTCGATGGGACTAGCAGGGCCCGCAGTGGCTGAAGTTAGGATACTTTGGACAAGTTTAAGGGGTATCAAATAGTGTGAATCCTACCCATGGCCGAGTTATCGATCGAGGAGCTTACTTCTTGTAGCATGTCGGGGATGAGGGTTGTTAGGAGTTGTGTTTCAGCTAAATCATATTCACGGCATTAGCGGTGTTCATGCCAATGTTAAACAGAGTTCCTACAGCTGAAACAGCCCCCAGCAGAGCACCCAAAAATCATTTGGGACGCCGGTTGTACCCGCTTAATTCATCCTGGGCTACAGTCATTTTCTGTAATTGTTGCAGCATGTGGTTCACATCTGCCTGGGCATGGGTGAGGACTTCTCAAATTCAACAGGCACATGCCCAAGTGGTTTGAGCGGCTGAGAGGGTGTAGTGAGCTCTGACAACATCACAGGGATCGAGTCAGATGTACACCTTTTGTATCATGCTGATGCAACTTTTCCAGGTACATTCCTTTCCTTTGCAGTGGTGCTTGGTGTTTTGCATTTGCCAGTTGGACCTGGCAACACACCAGGCATCCTTTTACATATTCCGCCATGTCTAGCTGCATGCCAGACCAGTATGCTACTTGCTTGAGAGTTTCATAGGAGGCCTTGGCACCGTGGTGTCCTGCGCATGGTGCATCGTGGGCATGTGTCAGCATCATCCCCCTGTGGCCCTGAGGGACTTCGAGCTTTGGCGCAGTGAGGGGCTCAGGGACATATGTGAGAAAGCCGTCTCTTAGATGCAGCATTGCCTGCTTGGAAGAGTTCCTGGTGCTTGACAGGTTTGTTGTTAGCTGTCTTGAATCCATTCTGTTTCCATCCAGCTAAATGGCATGTGAAGCTTAGACGGGCGTAGTTCAAATCGGTACAGAAGAGGAGTTCTTTGATGTTGTGGGATGCGGCCAGTTGTAGGGTGATGAGGATGGCCGGTATTTCTGCATATTGCGATGAGTGAGGGCCTAAGTTGAATTGTTGCGGTGGGAAAGGGTCATTGTTGAGCCAGACCATTCCCACTCCCGCTTTCAAGTTGCCCTTGTGATTGTAGGAGCAGCCATCGACATATGCTGTGGGCATCCCTTCACACACATTCTCCTCAAAGTACCTGTGATTTGTCAGTTGTGGTTGTGACGGTTCTTTGGGTTCTGCTGATGTGTACAGCGTGTCTGTTGAACAGTTTTGGCAGGCTGCTAGCCCGTTTCCTAGTGAGGATTTGTAGTTTTGGGCATATCTTGCCTCAACATCCCGTCATTGGAGTATGATTAACCAGGTAGCTATGCTTGTGTTGGTGTCACAAATTCGGTCTATGAACTTCTGTTCCCTTTCAGTCGGTCACATCGGGTGACCAACAAATTGGGATCTCGCTTAGAGAGACCAATACACTTTGAGTGTAACTAAACGAGCCAATGCACATTGGCATGCGATTATTGCATCCAGCTGCTGCTGATCACAGCGTGAGTATAAGTAGGCAGCAGGTGCAGCGCATATTCAGCTTTTCGCTTTGGAGCCGAGCGGAGCCATCGTTCTGCTCCTGACTTCTGCTGACGAGTGAATTCAACGAGTTGAGCATAGAGGCTGACATTTTTTCGGGATTCCCACGGGCCACGGGAATCCTGCGGGATGGGAAACAAAATCGCTACGAATCACGTGATTGGGACGGTACAGGAAAAAATGTCATCTGGAGTGGGCGGGACCGGGAATAGTAATGATAGCCAACTTTATACACAAATATGCCTTTTATATAAATAAACTATAAACTGTATATTTTAATTCTGAACTCAGTTCTAGTTGCCCTGTCTCGATCTCCTCCTGTCTGCTTTGGTGTGGCTGCGTGAATGACGCAGTCCGTGATGGACAGATCGTTAACGGCTGGTCTATGTGCAGGGGCGGCGCCAGAGAATTTAGAACGCAGGTGCTGAGGGGGGGCTAGATCAATGACAGGGGGAGCTGGGCAATTAAGAGTAAATATGACCAAAACGTTGTTATTATTATTTTTTATATGAATAATAAAATCGCTATATAGGCGCATTTCACAACAATGAACCAGTTCGCAGACATAACAAATACATTTGCAGAAATCTTGAAAACCTATTAAAAAAAACACACAAACAAGCAAAAAACTACAGTCGCGCATCACAGACCAGATTTAATTTATCACGTGAGGAGAGTGAGTCGAGCTGACTGTCGAGAAGAGTGAGGTGAGACAGATAAGATGATGGCAGAAGAGTTTCAAAACGAAATGTAAAAGCTCCCGTTTTAAAAATATTTTGGATTTTGGAAAAGCCTATTGACCTGCCATTTAGCCTAATATTGGAAGTTTTAAATTTATTTAGTCTCTCATTTATTTGGTGATTTTTATTTTATTCAAACTGTGTGATCCCCCCCCCCCCCTGTTATTTTACATCAATGTGTATGCAGTCCGTGCCTCCAAACATTCTTTTTTTTTTTTTTGTTATCAACATTTTTATTTTTCATACATAACATCCAAAATAAAAAAAAAATTAAATTAAAATAAAAAAATTAAATAAATTTAAAAAACAACAACATCAACAGACACATACTCAAAATAGTTTTGTATACCTATTTAAAATTTTTCGAAGTTATTTGTTATTTTATATTAGGCATATAGCATGGCGTATTTTTATTCGTTTTGTTAATAAAAGTTATATGTTCTACTTTGTATTTTGTTGGTTGAATTGAACTCAAGCAATTGATGCCGAATTTACTGCTAATTTAAAAGTGAAAGTAAAATGCGCAAGGTGCTTTTACAAGCTATTTAAGCAAAGGAAAGTGGGAAAACTCAAATTAACTAAAAACAAACAACTGCTTGATGCCTAATTGCCGCAAATTTGAAAGTGAAAGTAAAATGTGCAGGAGCATTTGCAATTTATTTAAAACTGAATGAAAGCGAGGAAAAGAGCAAAAACTGAAACTCAAACGAGTCAGGCATATAATGGCATTCGGCAACTTCATCTTTCCAGCCGACACTGA
Organism: Acrossocheilus fasciatus; assembly: GCA_036784905.1. Classification (NCBI taxonomy): domain Eukaryota; kingdom Metazoa; phylum Chordata; class Actinopteri; order Cypriniformes; family Cyprinidae; genus Acrossocheilus; species Acrossocheilus fasciatus. Next base: position 30,072,316 of record CM071952.1, on the reverse strand, counting down.
TTGAGAAAGCACTTATTAATAAATAATTAAAATGTCTTCTTTTTCCGATGCATTCATAATAATTACTTTAGGGTGCTTTGCGGCAAGCTTTATGCCTGCACTTGAGCGCAGAATAGGCTATAATACGCCTAAATGCCTATATTAAAGGATGGTTTAGGTTATTATACAAATCAATTTAATATAAATGTGCAACTAGTTGACTAGAAAAATCTTTAGTCGGGGGCAGGCCTACTCAGCACAACTGAACAGATCCATTTTTAAAATAAAATGCTGACATTACGTGCGACTACAAATCAAGTCACGTAGCCTATTGCATTGCAGTTGTTATGCATGAGTCAAATGTTTTTATTTTATTTCATTTTTTATGGGGGTGCTTTGGTTTTTCTTGGGTGTGCTGGAGCACCTGCTAGCCCCTACTTAGCGCCGCCCATGTCTATGTGGTAATACACACTATCATTCATCGACCTCAAATATGGCTTTTCATCTGATGTATGTAGTAGCAACTTTACTTGGCCGCTCAATATGATGTTAACCTAGAGAAATGTGCGCAATTGAAGTGTTTGTGTGGAGAGTGGAAGATGAATAGCGCGCTCGCTGCAGGACAGGCGCCGGTGCGCTCACTTGTTCTTAAAATCTCCATAATTTTTGGTCATACAGATAAAAGTAGCCTAATACATCTTTCGAATCTGTAAAGACTCGTTTATTTGTGTACACTCTGAATAACAACGAAACCTTGCACTTTAAAGCAATCAGGATGCGCTTTAGGTCTCTGAGCGAGAAACTTCGAAACTCCGTCTTTGAAAAATATATCTATAGAGAGTGAAATGTCTACTTTCAAATGAAAAATCAAACAAACAAAAAAAAAAATTCAAATAGAAAACGTGTGTGTTAGCATGGATGATTTACATAAAATTGAATGTGTGCAATGTGGCCTACACTGTGCATAAACTGGCTTTCAGTTCAATATAATAACAAAAAAACTACATTTTGGGTTTTTATTCAACACTGTGATCTGTACTATATTTTTACTGTAACTGACAGATTTCGGCCAAAAAAAATGTATACAAAAAAAAAAAAAAAAAACGGGAGTGGGAGGGAATGGGAGTCATTCTTCCGTGAGTGGGCGGGACGGGATTTTCCCCCCAGTTTTTTCGTGGGATTGGGACGGGACGGGATTTTTTTTTTGTGGGAGTGGGACGGGAGAGGTTTCAAAATGCACTCCCGTGTCACCCTCTAGTTGAGCACACTCTTCGGAAGACTCTCGTGCTGGTGGTACGGCGCTACAGCGGCGGTGGTTATTCCCGTGTCGAGTGGATTGCACACATCAGGTTGCACTACCCCATGTTTGTGTTGCAGATGACCATCTCCCCTGTGCCCTTCAGCACGCTAAAAGAGCTTTTTTCCTAAAAGAGCATTCACGGGTGCGTCTTTTTAAATACGACGTTGCATCTGGCAAACTCGACGTTACGTCTTTGTAAAGACGAGTTGGGTCTTGCTACAGACAACGTGTCACCCGTGCGTTTCTGGATGCGGTCATTACCTGGCGCCGGGATGATGTTCATGATCGCTGTCTCACGTGCCTGGGCAGTAAGCACGCTGAGGTGGCATTCGTGGATGAGTCATCTCCTCATTGGGAAGATGATCATCTCGGAGTTGCGGGCCAGGCTCCGTTACCTCGACAAAGGGGCGGAGCCCTGTTGCCTCTGCCTCGATCTGGTTCTCGTTCTGGCTGCAGACAGGCAAGGACTACTTCAGGCGGTGGCACTTGTGGTCTGAGGATTACAGTGGTGGCAAACCCTCCAGGGAACCAACCCTCGAGGGACCATCTCTCCTTTTGCGCTGTCAATGGAACATGCTGGGCCCTCTACACGGAGTGTACCAGCAGTATCCTTGGCGCTCCTTCTGACGACCGGATGTTGATTGCTACATCAGAGGGTGAGCCGGAGTTTCCTGGGGAAGAAGATTCGGTTGTGCTGCTGCTCCGGCAGTGGCAATGCCTGAATCAGACCCGGAAATGACGGCTATGCTTTCCCGGGCCGCTGAGAGGGTTGAATGAGGTTGGATGACTGGTTTCTTGGAGTAACTTGTGCTGGTTCTCAGCGCCCTGCCCTGGTGGCTCTTTTCCCGGAGATGCATGGGGAGCTTACCAGGTCGTGGCAACTTTTACTGCCAGAAACCGACCTGTTAGATCCTCCTCCCTCACCACCCTCGATACGGGGGTCCCCCCGGTGGAGTGGTCGGTTGCAATGCGGTTGTGTCCTAATACCGCCTCCACCCAGCAGGGTAAACCGTGCCTCCTCTTCCGGGCCTGTAGGTATTCATCTGGTCTGTCCGGCGATGCTTATGTGGCAGGTGGAGAAACTGCCTCCACCTTATGCTACAGCGTTACTGCAGGTTATTCAGGCTAAAAGCACTGAGGGACATGCACGAGGGTGGTCACGATCCAGAAGTTTTGAAAGAGCTTTGTACCGCTACTGACCTCGCGCTACGAGCGATGAAGGTCACTGCGTGGTCTCTGGGTCATACGATGTCCACACTTGTGGTACAGGAGCGCCACTTCTGACTGTGTCTGGTTGACATAGGGACGTTGACAAAGCTTGGTTCCTAAAGGTCCCTGTGTCCCAGACTGGCCTCTTCGGCGACGCGGTCGAGAACATGGCCCAGCAGTTCTCAGCTGCACAGGAGCAGACTGAGACGATCCAACATGTCCTGCCCCGGCGGACAGCTGCTGCCTTCACCCGTCCGCCGGCTGCAGCGCCCCAGCCTGCTTGTCGCCGAGGGCGGCCCCCTGCGTCAGCCCTCGCTCCCGCATCGCATCCGCAGCAGCCTCTAGAAGCGGTGCTGTAGAGCTGTCCGTAGGCAGGCCGCCCTGGCCCCCATCAAACCTGGCGGTGCTCTGAAGAGCAAGAGGCCCAGGACGTGCGACCCAGAGAGAGATAGGGAACTGCTTCGGGAGATGGTGGATGCACCTCTCCCTCCCCCAGAGGAGGGCCGGGTGGAGAATCTTTTGTTTCAAAAAAATAAAAAAACACAAACCTCGACAAGAGGCGGTTGTCTCTTTCTCTGGGTCCCAAAAGGGCATGGAGAGTCATGGACGGACCAACACCGGACCACACTCATCCCCCTCTCTTGCCAGTGAGCAGCTGTGGGCGGTTTGAGAGTGCGACCAATCGTACTACTCATGCACCCTCTGCCAGAACGCAGGTTGGTGTTGCACACACACACTGTCCCTGCATTCCCCTTTGCTGCCCCACCACGGGTATGTCGGTGGTTCTGTCGGTGCCACTTGTGCGGTTTCTGGGAGCCAGGCTAGTGCTTCCCAGTCTCGTTGGCTCCGTCAGACCATCAGACTCGGCTATGCGAATCAGTTCGCCCAGCGTCCTCCCAAGTTCAGGGGCGTCCACTTTACTTCAGAGATCTCGTGCAGAGATCTCAGTCCTACTGGCGAAGGATGCGATAGAGCCGCCCCCTCCAGCTGATATGAGGACGGAGTTTTACAGCCCTTACCTCATTGTACCCAAGAAAGGCGGTGGGATGAGACCAATCTTGGATCTGCGCGTCTTGAACGGGGCCTTTCACAAACTTCCGTTCAAGATGCTCATGCAGAAACGCATCTTCGGGTGCGTCCGTCTCAGAGATTGGTTTGCAGCGATCGACCTGAAGGACGCGTACTTCCATGTGTCGATTCCTGCGGTTTGCCTTTCCCTTCGGGCTGTCCCTGTCGCCCCGTGTCTTCACGAAAGTTACGGAGGCAGCCCTTGTTCCCCTGAGAGAACAGGGCGTTCGCATTCTCAACTATCTCGACGAATGGCTCATACTGGCTCAGTCTCAGTTGTGTGAACACAGGGACTTGGTGCTCTGGCACCTCAGCCAGTTGGGCCACCGGGTCAACTGGGAAAAGAACAAACTCGCCCTGACGCAGAGGATCTCTTTTCTCTGTATGGAATTGGATTCGGTCGATCAGACAGCACGCCTCACACAGGAACGTGCTCAGTAAGTGTTGAACTGCTCGAATACGTTCAAAAGCAGGATGGCGGTCCCACTGAAACAATTTCAGAGGCTCCTGGGGCATATGGCAGCTGCAGCGGCAGTCACGCCGCTGGGGCTGATTCATATGAGACCGCTTCAACACTGGCTCCATGGCCGAGTCCCAGGGTGGACATGGCAACGCGGCACTCACCGGGTCCGAGTCACACTGGCTTGCCGCCAAACCTTCACCCCGTGGTCAGACCTCTCGTTTTTCTGGGCAGGAGTGCCCTGGAACAGGACTCCAGGCATGCTGTGGTTTACACGGATGCCTCCACCAATGGATGGGGGGCCACGTTCGACAGGCTTGCAGTATCGGGGGTTTTGACAGGCCCCCAACTGCACTGGCGCCCGCTCATTCTGAGCTTGCTCAACCGGGCAGCCGATGAGCTGTCACGAGCTGCGCTCCCCGGAGAGTGGAGAGTCCTTCCCCAGACGGTCCAGCTGATTTGGAGATGTTTCGGACTCGCTCAGGTAGACCTGTTTGCTTCTCTAGAGACCTCTCATTGCCAGTTGTTTTACTCCCTGAAAAGCACTGGCACACAGATGGCCGCGGGGCCTTTTCGCAAGTATGCCTTTCCCCCAGTGAGCCTTCTCGCACAGACACTGTGCAAGATCAGGGAGGACAAGGAGCAGATCCTGCTCGTGGCTCCGTACTGGCCCACTTGGACTTGGTTCCCGGAACTGATGCTCCTCGTGACAGCCCCTCCTTGGCAGATTCTTCTGAGGAAGGATCTACTGACTCAGAGATGGGCACCTTTTGGCACCTGCGTCCAGACCTCTGGAAACTTCATGTCTGGTCCCTGGACGGGACGTGGAGGTTCTAGGTGACCCATCACTTCAGCGAGAGTGCCGTCTACAAGACATGCTTACGACTTGAAGTGGAACCTGTTCGTCGAATGGTGTTGTTCTCACCAAGACGACCCCTGGAAGTGCCCGATCAGAGTTGCGCTGTCCTTCTTGCAGCAAGGGTTGGAGCGAAGGCTGTCTCCCTCCACCCTTAAAGTCTATGTGGCTGCAATTGCTGCCAACCATGACACCATGGAAGGGAAGTCGGTTGGGAAGCATGACTTGGTCATCAGGTTCTTTAGGGGGGCGAGAAGGTTAAATCCCCCACGGCCCCACCTCTATACCCTCTTGGGACCTGTCTCTAGTGCTCAGAGCACTACAGCAGGGCTCATTCGAGCTTTTGCAGACAGTCAAGCTGAAGTTTCTTTCGATGAAGACTCTGCTCCTGCTTGCATTGGCCTCCATCAAGAGGGTAGGGGACCTGCACGCATTTTCGGTCGACGATTCGTGCCTAGAGTTTGGGCCGGCTTACTCCCAGGTAATCCTGAGGTCCTGGCCTGGTTATGTGCCCAAGGTTCCCACTACTCCCTTCAGGGACCAGGTGGTGAGCCTGCAAGCACTGCCCTCAGAGGAGGCAGACCCAGCCCTAGCTTTGCTTGTCCTGTCAGGGCATTGAGATGCTACGTTGACAGAACACAAAGCTTCAGGACCTCAGACCAGCACTTTGTTTGTCGCGGAGACCGGCAGAAGGGGAATGCCGCCTCTAAGCAGAGGATGGCCCACTGGATAGTGGACGCCATCACCCTGGATTATCAGGCACAGGGTGTGCCCTGCCCTTTCAGGTTGAGAGCTCACTCTACTAGAAGTGTTGCATCCTCCTGGGAGCTGGCTCGCAGCGCCTCGCTGGCAGATATTTGTAGAGCTGCAGGCTGGGCGACCCCTAACACGTTTGCTAGATTCTATAGCCTCCGCGTGGAACCGGTTTCCTCCTGTGTTCTCACCTCAAACGAGTAGAAGCACTGAGAGGCTCCGGTTTCGGGTTGGCTTGTTAAAACTGCTCCAGAGAGTCTGTATGGTAGACCCTGTCGAGTTTCTCCATCCCCTCGGTTGCCAGACGTGGTGGAGCATCTGGCGCCAGGCCCTCACTCGATGAATCCGTGAGAACCGGTAGAGGGCTGGGTTCCATATGTAGAGACCTATATAGTGACAGGGACACTATACTGTAAAAAAGCACCGTCTTTCGGATGAGATGTTAAACCGAGGTCCTGACTCTCTGTGGTCACTAAAAATCCCAGGACACTCATCGTAAAGAGTAGGGGTGTAACCCCGGTGTCCTGGCCCAATTGCCTCCACTGGCCCCTGTCTATCATGGCCTCCTAATAATCCCTATCCACTGAATTGGCTCTATCTCTATATCTATCTATCTATCTCTCTATCTATCTCTCTATCATCTCTATCATCTCTCTCTCTCTCTCTCTCTCTCTCTCTCTCTCTCTCTCTCTCTCTCTCTCTCTCTCTCTCTCTCTCTCCCTCTCTCTCTCTCTCTCTCTCTCTCTCTCTCTCCCTCTCTCCCTCTCTCTCTCCCTCTCTCTCTCTCTCTCTCCCTCTCTCTCTCCCTCTCTCCCTCTCTCTCTCTCCCTCTCCCTCTCCCCTCTCCACCTGTAACTGGTGTGTGGTGAGCGCCGTTGTCCTGTGGCTGCCGTCTTATCATCCAAGTGGATGCTGCACACTGGTGGTGGTTGAGAAGAGACCCCCTATATGATTGTAAAGTGCTTTGGGTGTATAGCAATACACAATAAAGTGCTATATAAATGCTTCATTCATAAGAAATGGAATTCATTCATTCATTCATTCATAAGAGACCTAATTGGATCCCATATGTGTAAGTCCACGTTATAGCCTCAGAGCCCGTGTTTCCCCGGCAGACTTCCTGCCATTGCCCAAGAGGCTACAATCACCTCTAATCTTCCATATTCACCTAAACGGTTGTTATATGTGTAAGTGCTTCTGAACCTCCTTCGGGAAGGATGGGCTTCCGCAGCGTTCCTGTTCCTGGCACAGGAGGCTTTCACAGGACACTGGAAGTGGCAGTATCCGTGGCCCTTTGGTAGGGATCCCAATTCGTCAGTCACCCGACGTGACTCAGAGTGACCGACTGAAAGGGAATGTCTCGGTTACGTATGTAACCCTCGTTCCCTGAAGGAGGGAAAGGAGACATCACGTCACGTCGCCACGGCTGCTGTACCACCGCTGAGTGGCCAGGTCACCAGCTCAGTTCCTCAGCGAAAACCTGAATATGCGCTGCACCTGCTGCCTACTTATACTCACGCTGTGATCAGCGGCAGCTGGATGCAATAATCGCATGCCAATGTGCATTGGCTCGTTTAGTTACACTCGAAGTGGATTGGTCTCGCTAAGCAAGATCCCAATTTGTCGGTCAACCAACATGACGTCTCCATTCCCTCCTTCAGGGAACGAGGGTTACATACATAACCGAGACGTTCACTCACCACCAGTGGTCACTCGTTCACCACATCGGCTCTTGCACTACGCTAACTATTGCACTTCACCAAAAACTACAATTCCCATCACCCATTGCACTGACGACACACACGCAGCTGATTGCACTAATCACATGCTCATCTGATCCTACACACACACTGAATGCACTGATTACACCACTGCGTGAAAATGTGCGTTTCTGGACTGAGCACGTCAGCTGGCTTTTCTGATGTCTTGACACGGACAGAAACGGACTCTTTTGTGTGCGGGAGTTTTCCAGTCCGCTCACTAACGCGATAAACTCCCAGACACAGTCGGAAATGTTCAACGCACTCACCGGTAAATCCACGTATCGTCCTGTTCACAAGCAGTGAAAACTCCGGCCAATCATATATCTCAGTAAACCTCTGTATATTACCGTGCACTTAATATATTTTAAAATGCTACTGGCCTTCTACACAAAAATGCGTCATATGCACTCATAAAAACAGTAAAGAAAGTCACAAACACAGCAAAGTATCAACAAAACAAACGCAGAACTGCAAACATTTAACAGAACTGCAAATATTATTCAACAAACACAACAGGACTGCAACATTTAACTAATCATTTAGACTGAGAAAAAGATTTTGCAAACACAGACACTTCAAGTGAATCATTAAACTGATTCAACAAAATATATTTATATATATATTTTTTTAAAAATCAATAAAAAAAAAATTATACCAATCAATAACAAACACAATAATGAATACACTTGCAATGGACACTGCAAAGTCAGGGCAGTGATTACCGCTCCATCTCAGACAGTCACACACACACACACACACACACACACACACACACATATTCTACAACTCTAATGGCACCATCAAAATAAGAATAAAATAACAAAATGAGAGGGATCATAAACACTCCATGCTATTTTCATTTAGTACTGTCCTGAATTAGCAATGTTAGATAATTACATATACGGAATTTATAAAAATTAAACAATTTATAAAAATGAAAATGTATAATTTATAAAAATTTTCAAAAGTTTACACTTGACTCTTAATACTGTGTCATTACCTGGTTGACCCACAGCTGTTTTTATGTTTTGTGATAGTTTTTCATGAGTCCCCTGATTGTCCAGGGCTGCAGGTTCTACAATCTACTTACGATTAAAGTGTTTTGGGAAATGCAGCCCAGAGCAGTTCAACTGCCTGCTGTTCTTCAGAAAAATCCTCCAAGTCCTGCAAATTCTTTGGTTTTCCAGCATCGTCTGCCTATTTGGCCCCTGTCCAACAATGACTTATGATTTTGAAATCCATCTTTTCACTCTGAGGAAAACTGAAGGACTCATACACAATTATTATAAAAGGTGAAAACATTCACTGATGCTCCAGAAGGAAACAGTACATTAGGAGCTGGGGGTGTAAACCTTTGAACAGGATGATAATGAGTAAATCATATTTGTTCTTTTAGTACTGCCCTTCAGACGCTACATAAAATACTTTTTTTTTTTTATACTTTTCAGACAAAATAAGTAGTTTACCGATCACTCAATTCAAATACCTTACACCCTGCGTCTCTTAATGCATCGTGTTGCTTTCTTGAGCATCAGTAAATGTGTTTAACTTTTGTAATAGTTATGTATGAGTCCCTCGATTGTCCTTAGTGTGAAAAGATGGATCTGAAATCATAGTCACTGCTGTAAAATGTAAAGTTATATAACAATGCACAGACTGTTTTTTATATTTTTGTTAAGCATGACAAAAATATGTTAGTAATATAATTTAAAAGAAATGTGAGCTAACATCTCAGCAATTAAAGTAAATTTCCAGAACTTTTGTGCTTTCTTCTTGTGCTTCAATGTTAAAACGGCCCTCCTATGAGATGTCAGTCACAGCAATGGCCCCCAGCCAATTTGAGTTTGAGACCCCTGCTCTACAGCATAATTATAGTTGGAAAGCAGCAGTAAATGTCAAGAGATTAATGTGTTTTTTTTTTTTTTTTTTTTTTTTTTTTTTAAAGTGTTTATACATTATTGAGGTGTATTTGGTCATGTCCACTTGTCATTACAAGATGTTCTGGGGGGCTCACCAGCGAATCTGAAACAAGACACCTCTCAACATTAACCCAATCTAAAAACTTAGATGATTGTTGTAATGTGACAGTTGTATTGAAACATTTATAGATTGCATAGAAACAAAATATCCACCTTTTTTTTTTTTTTTTGAGAACATGTGAGAACAAATCTGTTCTCAGATACCAATGATAGCAAGCATCCACTTTCTTCTCTCTTCCGGGATACTCTTCTTCGGTGTTTGTTTACACAGGTTTTGGAGATCATGCCACCGTTCTCACCATTGATCGATACACAGGATGGAGAAAACAATAAATAATCCTTTAACAAAAACCTTAATAATGGGGTTTCCCTTGTACATCATACTCCAGGATTCCCCTAGTGAAAAATACTTACATTGGCTTAATGGGCTATAATGATATAAAAAGACCAAACTCAGTGTACACCTTATTGTCGTGTTCAGAGATAAGCAGAAATTCTGATGTGGAAACAATAACTCATACAGACAAATATCACTGACACTATGTGAGAAAATGGATGTGTGGCATGGGAGTATGAGAACGTTGTCAGTTGTTTGAGTCCAGTGCCGAACTTAGACTTCTGGGGCCCTGAGAAAACATTTTTGTGCATAGAAAAACAAGTTATAAAAAAGTAAAAAAACAAATACATAGATACATACATACACATAGCCAGCATTGTGTAATGTGCAGCACACATTGTATAAGGCTGTTATCTTAAAAAATTATATTGTTAATGTTCTGTTTATACTCTGTTTTATAATACTGTTAATACTACTGTTATACATAAAGACAACTCTGTCTTTATTCAACAGTGATAGTTGCTCTCTCTCTACCTCTCTCTAAAAAAAAAAGGCCATTCTGAATGATTTATAAATTGTTTTCCTCACAAGGAAAAAAATATGTCCCCACAAGGTCAAAGTTTACTGGAACACAATAGTGATATTCAAAATATAAAAATATAAAATGTGTATGGTTAATTATCTGCAATACTCTGTAATAATAATTGTCATGTTTGGTAGAGGTTACCGGTAGAGGGTTACAAAATGGAAAAGAAAAAAAAAAGAAAAAAAATATGACGTCATTATTTCCAGAGAGGCCAGTGGCACCGCCTGTGCTATAAAGAAAAAGAAAAAAAAAGTACCACATAAAATAGGATAAATCAGTGAGCTGAGTGAAGAGTGGCATAAATAAAGAGGGAAGGATGTGGGTAATTCTGTATGTGTGCTTGTTCCTGTCTTGTAACTATATATATGTAGCTTTAATGGCCACTTCAGGTACTTGTAAGCTAAAGGGACACTTCACATTGAATGGGATGTACCAGGATGGAGACCTTCTAATTGGTGGTCTGTTTGAGATTCAGAGGTACCTCAAAGTATTCCCTGAGCTGAGCTTCAGAACAGAGCCAAAACTACCACGCTGTGAGCTGTGAGACCATACTATATTTATTTATTTATTATTTATTTATTTATAAAATGTATATTTGAACAGAATCCAAAAATGTCTCGTATTAAATTTAAATGTTGTGTACCCTTTATTTAATATTTTGTTATTTTTTCTACTGTTAGTATTATTGTGGTTAATGATCAAATTTTCCTTTGCATTGTCTTCTCCAGCTTCTATATGACAAGCTTCCAGCAGGCACTAACAATGGTTTTTGCTATCAATGAGATTAATAACAATCCCAACCTGCTGCCTAACATCACGCTTGGTTACCAAATCTACGACAACTGTTTAAGGCTTGGAGTGGCATTCCGTGGTGCTACATCTCTGGTTAGTGGGACAGAGGAGACCGTCTCTGACCTCAACTGCAAAGGCCCACCACCAGTGATTGGAATCATAGGTGATCCAGGTTCTACACATTCTATTGCAATTTCCAGTGTCCTGGGGCTCTTTCGACTCCCTATGGTATGAGATAGACATTTTCAACCCTTTTTTTTTCCTGTTAAAAAAAATCCATTTCACCCTTTTTTGTCTATCACGTTTGTCAGATTTGTTTCTATCACAATAAATTTGGATATCAATTAAGCCATTATCATATTTTCAATTAAAATAGCAGACCACTGTATGCAAATATCAAAAAACTTGCTTCACACACACTCTTTATTTGTTCATCTTCCTCTCACCTTCCTGTATCTGTCTCTGCTCTCTTATAATTAGATTAGCTACTACGCCACCTGCTCCTGTTTGAGTGACAAGAAAAAGTACCCCTCTTTCTTCAGAACAATCCCCAGCGATGCCTTCCAAGTTCGGGCTATGGTTCAGATCTTGAAGCATTTTCGATGGACCTGGGTTGGTCTCATCTACAGTGATAATGACTACGGCATATATGCTGCTCAGTCATTCCATCAGGAAATGAAGCTATTTGGATATTGTGTTGCTTTTTCTGAAATCCTGCCCAATGATAACAACCCCATAGATATTCAGCACATAACGCGAGTGATTCAGTCCTCTACAGCTAGAGTGGTTGTTGTTTTTTCTGCTTCATCCTTACTGATACCTTTGATGAATGAGGTGGTGTTGCAGAACATAACAGGCAGGCAGTGGATTGCAAGTGAAGCTTGGGCCACTTCACCTGTATTTCGCACACCACGTTTCCAGCCATTCCTGGGGGGCACAATGGGCATTGCTATCAGACGTGGAGATATCCAGGGGCTTCATGACTTTCTGTTATGTATTCGTCCCAACAATGATCAAAGAAATGATATAGTGAGGATATTCTGGGAGAACATATTTGGGTGCAGTTTTGAAACTGAGGGTAAAGGAACTAATGGAGAGCAAGTCAAAAAGGTTTGTACAGGACAAGAGGATCTGAGCACAAAAAACACGCCATTCACTGATGTTTCAGGATTGAGGGCATCGTATAATGTTTATAAGGCAATTTATGCCCTGGCACATGCACTTCATGACCTAATGCAGTGTGAGGAGGGGAGAGGACCATTCAGTGGGAACAGATGTGCTGACATAACCAACCTGAAACCGTGGCAGGTAAGACCCACATGCACAGTGCATTCTCTTCAGGCATATAGAAGAGCTGAATGTGGAAAAGAAAAATATGTGCTATATATTAATTCAAATTTCAGATAAAAAATATATGTCCTGTCTACAAACTGTACAGCTGGTTCACTACCTACAGAAAGTGAACTTCACCACAGGCTTTGGGGATCATGTGTCATTTGACAAGAATGGAGATGCTCTGGCCATCTATGATGTGTTGAACTGGCAGCCGAGCGCTGATGGATCAGTTAAGCTCCACAAGGTCGGTGTAGTAAATGAAGCAGTAGCAACAGGGATGGTTCTCACACTCGACGAGGATGCATTTTACTGGAATTTTGAAACAACAAATGTAATTACCTATGAATGTTAAAATGTCATCCTATTTGCAAGTATAAAGTCGAAATAGTAGTTGAGATATAAGACAATTGTAAATAAATTAATGGACAATCCAAGCTAGTCATTATGTAAAAGACGAACACATGACTGATAGCAGTTGATGTATATTTTAGCCCCCACAGTCAGTATGCAGTGAGAGTTGTCCCCCAGGAACCAGACGAGCCACAAGAAAGGGCCTTCCTGTCTGCTGTTTTGACTGCTTGCCATGTGGAGATGGAGAGATTTCCAATACAACAGGTGAGGAGGTTACTGTTGGCAAAATTTTTAATCAAATTTGAAAGTAATTTCCTCATCAAAATCTCACCTTCTGTCTTTTACTTACTCAAAGATGCTATTGAGTGCACAACATGTCCAGATGAGTTCTGGTCCAATCCAAATAAGGATCAATGTGTCCCCAAAGAAATAGAGTTTCTATCTTATGAGGATCCTCTGGGAATCTCTCTCACCACTGCTTCCCTGCTTGGCACCTTGATCTGTGCTCTTGTGATGATCGTCTTTGCTCTTCACCGTAACACTCCCATAGTACGTGCCAACAATTCAGAGCTCAGCTTCCTGCTGCTGTTGTCACTCAAACTGTGTTTTCTGTGTGTACTGTTGTTCATTGGCCAGCCGCAGTTGTGGACATGTCAGTTAAGACATGCTGTGTTTGGTATAAGCTTTGTCCTGTGCATCTCCAGCATCCTGGTCAAGACTATGGTGGTAATAGCCGTATTCAAGTCATCTCGACCAGAGGGTAAAGGAGCAATGAAATGGTTTGGAGCAGCTCAACAAAGATGCACAGTTTTGGTCCTAACAGCCCTCCAGGTTGTGATATGTGCAGTTTGGCTATCAACTGCCTCTCCAACACCACAGAAAAACAACCAGTATACTCGCTCTAAAGTAGTATATGAATGTGCCGTTGGCTCAGTAGCTGGTTTTTCTATGCTGCTGGGATACATTGGATTGTTGGCAGCAGTAAGCTTCCTGTTAGCCTTCCTTTCAAGAAATCTTCCAGATAATTTTAATGAAGCCAAGTTCATCACTTTTAGCATGCTGATCTTCTGTGCTGTGTGGATTGCATTTGTTCCAGCATATGTGAGTTCACCAGGGAAATATGCAGTTGCTGTGGAGCTATTTGCCATCCTGGCTTCAAGTTTTGGATTACTGGTGGCTATATTCGCCCCAAAGTGCTACATCATCCTTGTACATCCAGAGAAAAACACCAAAAAAGCCATCATGAGAAGAGAAGCACAAAATAAATAGTTTTACATTATTGTGGTCAACCATCTACAGACACATTGGTGACATTTTGATTTGTATTTTACTTTAAATTTGAAATCTGAATTAAGTTGATATTGTTAAAATTGTATGATTACATTTTTTGTGTAGAAACAATTTAAACTTCATCAGCCTCTTTACAATGTGATATAATTTAAAAGCATAACAAATAAACCTTTAAAAAAACATCACTGAATTAAGAATTTTTTAACAGAACATGAATAGTTAGAACTATAACAGAGATAAAAACAGAGAGGAAAAACATAACATTATTGGGACCAATTAGCTGACATTTATCTATTATCTATATGCATGTTGTTGATCTTATCTCATCCATGCATGTGTTTCAGAATTTAGTCTTCTGGTGAAATGACAGATTTATCTTGGTTCACATATTCCTTGCATTCAGATGTCCCTATATATTGTTGAATGTTACACCCACATCTCAAAATCCAACTATTTTTATTATTTGGTCAGAATTTCTCAACAGGGCATTCAGAGAACAAAGTCTTGCAGCAACATTTTGAAAAGGGTTTGTTCACAATTCACTGCAAAATGAGCTGAAACTTGTAACTAAAACAGAATATAAATAGGCAAACAAATGATTTACAACTAATTTTAATGGGAAACAAAATGACAGATAGTGTTGCCAGATCTTGGTAAAAGAAAAACAGCAAACCAAACAGCTCCGCCTCTGGCTGTCTGCAGCTTGGCCTAGGCACCCGGATTTCCAAGCTCCACCTTGGACACTCCTTCTCAGTCTGCAGACCCATTGGCTCCACCTTGGCTCCTCACTCGTTTGTCTCCATCTTGGGTTGTCATCCCTCAGCCTCTGCCAGGATCCCTCGTCTCTCTGGTTCTGCCTTGGTTGGTCATCACCCTAATTTTGCCATAGGCTTCCGGACCTCTCACTGCGCCTCAGCCCTTCACACCTTCAGCTGCACTCATCCTTCCCTATGGCTACACCTTTGTGAAAGTATACTTTATTGCCCCCGAAAGGAAATTTGTTATAGACTTCATGATGCTGCACAGACCAAAGAATAGTACCACATTACCACATATCTTCAATGCTAACATACCATCAAGCTAAACTGCTATTAAACATTTACAAAGATACAGGTACAAAATAATTAACATATCTATTTAATTTACAGACTAGTACTCCATATCTTTTCCCAGAAGGAAGCAATTCATAATGTAATTTCTAAAAATTAGATTGATTGAGATTATTGAAAATATTCTGCACCTAATTTAGCATCTCTTAATAGCTGATTTGATTCATTCTGGACAGATTTTGGTTCTGAAAACATCAGATGACAAATTATCTTATTTGTTATACTGTATATAGTAAGGTTTATTGTTGGGGTTAGTGATCACCTCCTTTAAGGATTCCACATTTTCTGTACAAAATATAATCTTCTCCATCATTTCTATGTTTGCTTCATCAATATTGTTGCTATGGAAAACTTCACAGTCGGTGCAAATAAAACATCATTTTAGAGATTCAAACATTTTGAATTGTATGTTGGGATTGAATGCACAATATTATGATCAACGTCTTTAACAAACATGCAGGTGCCACCACCTCTTTTCCCTTAATTTTTCTTGAGGTGACAGATCTATCTGCTTGAACAAGACAGAAGCATTTTACCTCAATTTGCAAGCTGGGGATCTCAGAATCAAGCCAAAATTTTGTGAGGACACTGAGACTTGAATCTTGATACTCAAATGCTTAGTTCTTTTATTTTAGGTTTGTAACAATGCTCAAGATTATTGCACTTAACTGAGGTCTATATCCACATTGTCGAAGACAACGTATGACTGCACCTCAATATAAACCTAAATCTTTTTAATTGAAATTAAAATAAAGTCACAAATTTGTATCTGAAATGTAATGTCAGAAAGGTTTTCAAGTGTTTGGCCGATTCTGAGAGGGGTATTCCCTAGGTGGAAATGTAATTTCTACCAAAGGGAACCACCCCCCGGAATGCGATCACAATTTCTACCGAGTCGGACTTAGGAAAGTAATTTGGCTGTGTCTGTGTTCAATGTGCGCAGTAAATCACCCGCATAATTTTCCCCTCCCATCGGCGCTTTTATGGAATTACGCTTTAACACCAATTTGCCGTGTTTAGTAAATCTGGCCCTTAGCCTCTAAAAGTCATTGTAAAACCAACTGCTGCTGGGATTGCTGAGAATCGATTAAATGTTCCCTGTATAAAGGAAGTCAGTTCAAATGGTTAAAATGGGAATCAAATCCTAAAAACTTGGAATCAACTTGGTTAATAATCGATTCAGAATGAATATTTTACACTTTATTAACTATTCGTCCAGCGTGAAGTTGACAGTGTATTTTACCAATTCTGGATTTATATTATTCCTGTGGCCAATGCTAATAATAGAATGATAAACACTGAGCAAGTTAACAAGATTGGCAACATAAGACAAGGTAACACTTTATTTTGATGGTCCCTTTTTGAACATTCTGTTGACACTAAGTAATGTTACAACTACATGTCAACAAACTCTCTTAAGAGTATTAGTAGACTGTCTGCTTCATATCTGCTAACTCATTATTGTGTTGGTCTCCCAACAGATATTCTACTGACTATAAGTAACTTTGCAAGAACGTGCCAACTTAATCTAACCCAAACCCTACCAGTCAACTAATACACTACTAACACTCTAATGAGAGTCAGTAGAAATGTAGGTGCAACATTGCTTATAGTCAACAGAATGTGTTAAAGGCACCATCAAAATAAAGTGAAACCCAAGACAATAACTTAAGCATATAACACAAGACTGCTCTTTGTAACTTCATGTACCTTCACAGTGTTCCTAGTGATAAGCATTGCTATGGATGATGGGTTGTGAGCAAGCAGTACCTCATCAATTCAATCCACACCTGAGTTCATGACCTGGCTCTGTGGATTTCCTGTTACAGTTGTAAAAATGTACATTTTCCTAATGAATTTTGCACAATGTTTTTTTTTTTTTTTTTTTTTCCCAACAAGTATGAACAAGTATCCAAATTCTAGCAACTGAGGCACTTTTCATTATATATATATATATATATATATATATATATATATATATATATATAATCATTTAGCAGTCCTCATATCATTGCTCTTTTGTTCCATGGAAGCAATCAAAATCAACAAAAGAGCAATGATATGCAAGTGCTATAACAAGTCTCAGTTAGTTGAATGCAATACATGTAACAAGGTTTTTATTTATTTATTTATTTATTTATTTTTAATATAATGAAAAGAAAACAGAATAGAATAGAAAAAGAATAGAACAAGCTAGTGTTACAGACCCTTTTTTTAAAGGGATCATATGACGTTGCTAAAAATAACATTATTTTGTGTATTTGGTGTAATGCAATTTGTTTATGCGGTTTAAGGTTCAAAAAATACATTATTTTCCACATACTGTACATTATTGTTGCTCCTCTAAGCCCCGCCTTTCTGAAACGCATCTAGTTTTACAAAGCTCATCATTCTGAGAAGCGAGGCGTGCTCTGATTGGCCAGCTATCCAGTGCATTCTGATTGGCCGACTATCTGAAGCGTGAGACGGAAATATTACGCCCTTTACTGTATTGTGATGCCGTGTCCCGGTGCGACAACACAAAAACAATAAGATCCATTACAAACGAGGCATTTGATGCATCCAGTGGGAACATAATTGCTGATTATAATGACTTATACTCTCTTTTTACACGCCGCGTTGCATCGTGCCACGTAAACATTCACAAATGCAGACATGGTATCAGAGAAACGACAAACAACAAACACTACTCTACACAGCTCGTCAGTGGCAAATTCTTTAAATATGAAAACATACTTTCAGGCTGTGAGTCAGAAGTGCTAGACTGTCCTTGCAAAGTCTGTCCTTGCAAAGTCTGAATTGCCCCACTTTATAGAAACAGCCTTTGAGCATAGCTGGCAGGCTACTCCCAGGTTCAGGAAATAGTCCTCCATAACATGTGCTGCACACACTCAAATATTTGGGTTGAACTGTTCTGGAACAGTGTTGCAAATGCAACCTAACCACTGATTTCTAGTTGTGTCCTTTTTGGAAGGCCAAACAAAGTAGTTTCACTTTCACAACGAAACACAGCATCTCCAGTACATGGTGCCAGCGACAGCAAACAGTCCTACAGCGAGAATAAAAGTCCCACCCTCTTTCTTTGAGTAAACGTTTGGGTGGTGTTTTGCAAATCTCCCCACACCGTGATGTAGACATGTGGGGGCGTGTTTGAATGAGCCGTTTTTAATGGGGCGTGGTTGAGTAAGAAGTTAGTTCAACCTGAATTCCGGAAATGTTGGGACATTTTTTTTTTTTTTTTTTTTTTGAATAAAATGAAAACTAAAAGAATTTCAAATCACATGAGCCAATATTTTATTCACAATAGAACATAGATAACATAACAAATGTTTAAACTGAGAAATTTTACAATTTTATGCACAAAATGAGCTCATTTCAAATTTGATGCCTGCTACAGGACTCAAAATAGTTGGGACGGGGGCATGTGTACCATGGTGTAGCATCTCCTCATCTTTTCAAAATAGTCTGAAGATGTCTGGGCATCGAGGTTACAAGTTTCTGGAGTTTTGGTTTTGGAATTTGGTCCCGTTCTTGCCTGATATAGGTTTCCAGCTGCTGAGGAGTTTGTGGTCATCTTTGACATATTTTTCATTTAATGATGTGCCATGTTCTCTATAGGTGAACGATCTAGACTGCAGGCAGGCCAATTCAGCACCCAGACTCTACTACTACGAAACCATGCTGTTGTGATGGCTGCAGTATTTGGTTTTGCATTGTCCTGCTGAAATACACGCCATCTAGAGGGGAGCATATGTTGCTCTAAAACCTTTATATACCTTTCAGCATTCATAGTGCCTTTGTAGTGAACAACAGTCAAAGTGGGATTCCAAGGACCAGTTTATGGCAGGGCCCCTCTCTAACTGCCGGCGTGGAGGGAGATGTGCCCCATTGTGATTGGATCGTGGTAGAGGAACATAAAAAGATGTTCAGAACCATCAGATAAGATGCCAAGACAACTGCCAGACACCTCCAACAGGACAGGAAGGGAGACCTTCTGCATCCTCGACCACCTAAGAGAGGACTTCTCATTGGACTACGGGTTGACCCACACCATCACACCCAATCCTAAGGTTTAGGAAATGACTACCATAAAAATTCCTCCAGATCTCTGGATGCAACAGCAGTGGCTGAAACAAAGAAAGGCCACACAGATCAATCCAAATTCATTCATACCCATGTTTGGAGACCTTAAATGGATGCAAATTTCAAGGAATTCACTTCATCCTCAGATGAAGTACAGTTTATGTTGATGGCCATTGACTGTTAACACAACAGTTCACGGAAGCAGGCCTATTAACATATTATGGTATGAATAAGTGATAGTTCAACAGTTTCCTATCATGTCTCTTTTTGCTCCTTATGATGCTGATAATAGTTTGGAATAGGTTTGGTAAAGAAATATTGCAGGGCTGAAATGTTAAAGACACTGTTTAACTTTGTACTCCACTGTATACAAATGAGTTCCACACTAGGGCGGGCAACATCATGGCCACCTTGGACACAAGCGGCCAATCACATTCCTGGAACAGAGAGGCGCCAGATTCCAATCTCCTCCTCATCAAAAATAGATAAATGTACCTTCCCAAAAGACACTCCTTGTTCTGAGTCTGAGTCCTGTTACCGGGAAGACAGCAACAGGAACACTCCCCGTTTCTGAGTCTTTCATCTAGAGAGACACTAACAGAAACACCAAAGTTTTAAGTCTCTGATACATCCAGAGAGACAGTAGCAGATACGACGTTCTGAGTCTCTGGCCTGACGAGGAAAGAGATTTCAAGACAGCTAAGGTTTAACTCAGCCCCTGAGCAAACCTTCCTTATCGGATTTGGCTACCCTTCAGTTGCAAAGGACCCAGCAGTGACGGACCCCGTCTGATTCTTGCCGCTCCGAAAGCAGCACAACCCAGTCCGCACAGGACCTCCGCAGTGGCAGACACTGCCTGAAACCCACGGCTCCTCAACGACGCAGCCAGGCTGCAAAGGACCCCGTGTTGACCCATCTGACCCAGCTGCCTGGTCCATGCTCTAAGGACCCTTTGTGGCACAACAGCAGTTCAGCATTCTCCAGGTCAGCGCATTGACAGCTACCGGAACGCAACTCTGTGCCCTCCCCACTGCACGCAGTCTGCATCACCAGTGGAAGACATCTCTACCCCCGGACTGATCACCCGCCTGTGGAACGTAATTATAAACTTACCAAACCTCTTTCCTAAAGACCTTGGCTTAGGTTATACCTGCAGCCTATGTTTTTCTAACCTGTTTAGATAACATTTACTTGGGGTCAGCATTACGAATAATAGATATATTATTTGTTCAGAGATAAATAAGCAGTTATTTATCATTAATTCCACCAGAGCCATTAAGTGGTTCCCATAAGCAACATTTCCATAGAAATCTATTCCATTGCTACATTCAGCTCAACAGCATTGCATTCAGCCATTCTGTATTCATTCCATTTATTTGTTTCTGCGATTCATATTTAGTATTTTCCTTCATATTTAGTTGTCTATTATTCTCTATTAGCAGTGCATATTCACTTATTGGTATCATCACTAGTTGTTGTATTTACTCTTGCATATCTATTGTTAATAAATTTCATTTATCTTATTACAATTGTGTCTTCTTTGTGTTGATGATCCAAGGCTCTACTAGCTAGCTAAACCACCAATCTTTCAAATAAATCAGCTGATCAGCTCCCTCCAATGTGTGTGATTCAAATTATTGAACAGCTTGTGGGAAACACGCCCACATTGCCAAATTACCAGTCTTCGACTGGTGCACTAAACTAAGTGAGGTGGGAACTGGTCATCTGATATACTCATAACTGCACCTTGAGTGACGTGTGACCCAAAATCACAACGTCTTAGGTGACGTGAGTCCTACACACTACACACTAAACATACAAGCTGCCCATACCGTATGCATTTATGCACCCCCATACCATCAGAGATGCTGGCTTTTGAACTGAATGTTGATAACACGCTAGAAGGTCTCCCTCCTCTTTAGCCTGGAGGACACAGCGTCCATGATTTCCAACAAGAATGTCAAATTTGGACTCGTCTGACCATAGAACGCTTTTCCACTTTGAAACAGTCCATTTTAAATGATCCTTGGCCCACAGGACACGACAGCGCTTCTGAACCATGTTCACATATGGTTTCCTTTTTGCATGATAGAGCTTTAGTTGGCATTTACAGATGGCACAGCAGATTGTGTTTACCAACAGTGATTTTCAGTTTTCATTTTATTCAAATTTAAAAAACGTCCCAACATTTCCGGAATTCGGGTTGAAAATTAATATAGTGCACAGAGTCATTTTTTGTTGTTGTTTTTTTTAAGAATAGGATTAGCGTAGAGAGTGCTAGAGTTAGAGGGTCAAATAAAGATGGAAGAGATGTATTTTTAGCCGATTCTTGAAGATGTCTAAGGACTCAACTGCTCGGATTGAGTTGGGCAGGTCATTCCATCAGGAGGGAACATTTAATTTAAAAGTCTGTGAAAGTGATTTTGTGCCTCTTGGGGATGGCGCAATAAAGTGACGTCCAGTTGCAGAACGCAAGCTTCTAGAGGGCACATAAGTCTGAAGTAATGCATTAAGGTAAAGTGGTGCAAAGCCAGTGGTGGTTTTGTAGGCAAACATTAATGCCTTTAATTTTACGGAGTGTCTATTTACACTAAGTGCAAATAGCCTGCCTTTGTTGGCAGAGGTTATTAACACTAACTCCGCCCACCAATGTGTGATTGGGCTAGTCAACAATACAAAAGACTGTTATCAATCATCAGCTCGAGTGGTGCAGAGGATATAGGACATGTATCCTCTTTTCGGCGCGATCGACCCGGGTTCTAATTTTTTTCTCCCTTTTCAAGTATCATATCATATCAGAAAGGCATTTATTTTGAATAAAAATGAAGGCAATAATTAAAGTTTAGGTTAGGGTAAGTGTAGGGAGGGCTTATTGTCCCAAAAAGGCAGCATACATTTAATAAATTGAATTAAAACTATAATTTACACTCAGTACGTAATTACTGCATACTGTTTTAATGAACTACAATACAGATGTGCAGATAGTTGTGTCTATTTGTAATAAGTATTATTACAAATAGAGTCTTAGCAGTGTAAAAATAATCTATAGCAGTGTTAATTTAGTCAATGAAGACAAAAAATATTCGTTAACGAACCTTTTTTCTACGACTAAGACGAGACGTTGACGAACTAAAACTAATATCTGATGATAAAAACTATGACGAAATTTATGCAGCGTCTTCATTAACAAGACGAGACAGGACTAGAATATTATTTGAGGACTACCGGACATTCAAAATACATCCTATAGGCTAAGTTAATGGTCTTGTCTTTCAAAATGTGCATACCTGTCATTAGATTACAATCGGATGAGGGGCGTTTGCATATCTACTCTCAGTATGGCAGCCGCAGCGGACAGATAGGCTACCAAAACACGAACTAGTGATCTGAAACAATGGCCTCAGCAACCAAAAAGTTAGGGTTAGGGTGACCAGATGTCCTGTTTTTCCAGGAATTCACAATTCGTTGTCAATTAACTTAAAGTTAGTGAAGGTGCGATAGGTGGAATAACGCTAATAGAAGTGCTCTCTCTCGTGCACGCTCCCCTTCTTCAGTTCTCATACAGCGCGCGATCAGTTCTCAGTTTTCAAATACACACACAGCAGTCCAGATGTCTATTGTGTAGACAGTATCTCATGTAAAAACAGTCGGTTATGGCTTAAGTGAACGTAAACAGGTGGGTGAAAACTGAATGTGTGTCAGTATTACATACACGCTTTCCGTCTTAAAGGAACAGCATTCCTAAATACTTATCTGTGTCAGTAATGCTAACCAACAAAATATGTTAAATAAATGTATACGTGTTAAGTAAACCTACTGTATCTGAAAAATTAGTTTAATTTGTATCTCTACCAAAAAATGTTTTTTCCAAATTCAATCCTTGATACAAATTTCTCATAAGCTTAATTGATTTGGTCTAAATAGAGAAGAATGAATGACTATTTTTGTTTGAAGACTACATATAAAATAGCTACCAAAATAAATGATGGTAACTGCAGTTTGACTAAAAGTAATGACTAAAAGTTGACAAAAATGCAATGAATTTTTGTCGACTAAAACTATGAAAGACTCAAATGACTAAAATGTGACTAAGACTATTAAGCATTTTCATCTCAAGATAAAGACCAAGGGCCTCATTTATAAAATGTTGCGCAGAAAACATCCTAAATTTGATCTTACGATCATTTCTTAGATTTGCGTACGAGCGATTCATAGAATGAACGTACAAACAGAAATCACACGTATGCCTCTCTTTCAGATGTGAAATTTATGAATTGCAAATGATCTTAAACTTGCACACAATTGAATGGTTTCAACTCTCTGCCTTGTAAAGGACTCCTAATTAATGTCATTAGCATATAAAACATCACCAATCATCATAATTTAGAACAGCAAGCTGCAAGAACAGCTTACATTTTCAAAAACCTGCAGTACTCCGACAATAAAAAGTGTGTACGTCTGCTCAGACTCTGACGTGACGCTAAGCACTTTTCCACGTCAAAGACTGTTTTTATAAATATGAGCCCTGGCGTAGATTTAAGCGTACGCACACTCTAAGATCAAATCTGAGCTTATGCACGCTTTATAAATGAGGCCCTAAGACTAAATCAAAAATGCCTGCCAAAATCAACACTGATCTATCGCTATTTGCACTTAGTGTAAATGGCATCAATCGTTAAGAAAATATGCTGTTATCACTTAGTGTAAATAACATCTATTACTATTTTCACTTAGTGTAAATAGCATCTAATTGCTGTTTTCATTTAGTGTAAATAGCATCTATTGCTATTTGCACTTAGTGTAAATAGCCTCTATCGCTATTTACACAGTGCAAATAGCCGCTGCCTTAATTTTATGTGAGCAACTATTGGTAGCCAGTACAAACTGATAAACAGAGGTGTGACGTGCATTATTTTTGGCTCATTAAAAATTAATCTTGCTGCCGCGTTCTGGATTAATTGTTTGATAGGTTTTAGGAAGACCTACCAAGAGAGCATTGCAATAGTCCAGCCTGGACAGAACAAGAGCTTGAACAAGGAGTTGTGAAGCATGTTCCGAAATAAAGGGTCTGATCTGTTGAATAAATCAAATCTGCTGGACCGGGCAGTTTTAGTCATGTGGTCTGAGAAAGTCAGCTGATCACAATCATAACTCTAAGGTTTCTGGCTGTTTTTGAAGGAGTTAATGTTGATGTGTCTAACTGGATGGTGAAATTGTGATGAAATGATGGGTTTGATGGAACCACAAACAGTTCTGTTTTAGCAAGGTTGAAGGTGATGATCTTCATCCTGCAAGAAATGTTTGTTAGACAAGCTGAGATGCGAGCAGCTATCATTGGATCTTCAGGATGGAATGAGAGGTAGAGTTGAGTGTCGTCAGCATAGCAGTATTATGAAAAGCCATGATTCTGAATGACAGAACATAGTGATGCTATGTAAACAGAGAAGAGAAGTTGTCCGAGAACTGAGACACCCCAGTAGCTAGACGTTGCGACTTGGACATGTCACCTCTCCAAGAAACCTTGAAGGACCTATTTGAGAGGTAAGACTCAAACCACTGGAGTGTGGTTCCTGAGATGCCCTGTGCCAGTAGGGTTGACAGGAGGATCTGGTGGTTAACCCTCTGGGGTCTGAGGTCATTTTGGGGCCCTTGAGATGTTTTGACATGCCCTGATATTTGTGCTTATTTCAGCTACTTAAAACATACTATTGACCAACATGTAATTTTTTTTGTATTCAGCACAAACTGTGCTACAATAATATGTGACCAAGATGGATGTACATGTTTGCATTTTTTAGAAAAAAAATATTATGCGTGGTTAGTAAGTTTTGGGAAAAAAAATGTAGCTGAAATAAGGCCATAAAACCCACACTAAATAGTTGTGAATAAGACTTTTGAGTAATCAGTCTTGTAGGCTAGAATATTTACTTCAAAATTATGTGAAAATCATTCTGCTTACTCATTCACAGAAAACAATATATTGATTTAAAATTTTCAAGACATGTTTTGTGATCGAGGGTCTATATGCGAGGGAGTGGCAATGGCCATGAATATTAAGTGAGTCTCATCTGAGAGACAAAGGGCCCTCCCCTAATGGCCCCTAATGGACCATCAGTGTGACTGTGACTGTGAGGCAGGTAAGAGAGAATGTGAGGAGATTGAAAAAAGTTTTTTTTTTAAGTTATTTGTGTTTTATTTACAACACAGTATAATCAAAACATACATAATGAAGGTCAAAGACACATTATTGTGCAGATCTAACTGATCTAACCACAGAGATGTGAACAGACTT
Source organism: Acrossocheilus fasciatus (assembly GCA_036784905.1). Taxonomy (NCBI): domain Eukaryota; kingdom Metazoa; phylum Chordata; class Actinopteri; order Cypriniformes; family Cyprinidae; genus Acrossocheilus; species Acrossocheilus fasciatus. The sequence goes on along the minus strand of CM071952.1, from coordinate 30,046,774 downwards.
TGAGTCATTCCTGCAACAGATTCTGTCTAACAAGTGAAACAAGTAAATCATACCTGATATTTACGTGTTTTATTTAAGTGTTTCTACTTCTTTCCATGGATTCAAGAAGAAAAAAACATAATCAGTAGAAAAGGAGCTTATTTTAACATAGAATATCAGTGTAGCTGAACATCTGATGTTGGTACAGCGCTCTCAGATGAAAACAGTTTGAAGAGACATCAGGATACATCTGGTGCTGGTATCTGATTCAATAAAATACAAACAAAAAAACATTTGTGAGCATGTTAATATCAGGAACATCTGTATATATATATATATATATATATATATATATATATATATATATATACGTTTTGTAGCCATAGACTCACACATGCTTTGTACTATCATAAAAAAGAGAAAGAAATCTTATATCTGAGAAGCTAATTATTATTGTTTAGTAGGTTATTAAAATCTATTTCTGAACAGAGTAGGCTATTTATAATAAACATGTACTAAACATACTTAGACTCGTAGCATTCATCATGTTACAGTGTACACTCATATTACTTTTTTTGTTTTATATAGAGCATGAAAACATCATCGCGCCGTAAGAAATATAAATACAGTGAATTGCCCATCATATTCAAAATGTTTTACACGATTTCAAACACTGTAGTCAGGAATTATAGTTTGGGAAAAACCCAACTATGATTTTGTAGTCATATAGTCTAGTATGTATGATTTTATAGTAGCCTATGATATGACTCTGTAGCCACAGACTCAAGCAAGCTTTGT
>CM071952.1:29955000-30045897 GCA_036784905.1 Acrossocheilus fasciatus | reverse complement strand
CCCCATCATAGGGGCTCAACTGTGGGGGCTCAAGTTCGCATTTAACTCTATTACCTAACCCTAACTCTATTACCTAACCCTAACCCTAACCTAACCCTAACCCTAACCCTAGCCAGTTTGAATCCCGACTTGCTGTTTAGGTGGCCTCAGACCTTTTCTCTCAAACTCTTCTTGGGTGACCTGGGATACCTTGCGGTGTTAACGAAGGGTCACTTGGGGGAGTCGTAAGTATCCAGCCCCCCTGGGTCCACTAGGACAGCACGCAGGGACGGTGGCCTGGGGCTAACAGGCCTTAATTGGAGCCCAGTCTTCTACTGGTGATTAGCACCACTCACACAACAGCACATTGCACCAACACCCACCCACATACGACTGTCCAAGCCTAGGGCTGACCAGCTGTAAAGAGAAATTTAAACCTTGGGCTGACGCGCGAAACTCAAGTGGGGGTGCAGTACAATATCTCGTCGCCTGGTGGCGCTAGAGAGACCAAACCAAGTGCAATCAACTTGAGGCGGCCCAATTAGTATATATACCAAGTTTCAGCACTCTACGTACAAGAGAACTGGAGGTGCAATACCGTATCTCGACGCCTGGTGGCGCTAGAGCTTCCAAACTATGTGCAAACGATCGGGCGCCCTCGAATTAGTATATATACCAAATTTCAGAGTCCTGTTACTAGCCTTAGTAAGTGCACCCCATCATAGGGGCTCAACTGTGGGGGCTCAAGTTCGCATTTAACTCTATTACCTAACCCTAACCCTAACCCTAACCTAACCCTAACTCTATTACCTAACCTAACCCTAACTCAAGTTCGCATTTAACTCTATTACCTAACCCTAACCCTAACAGCACTCAGAACCAACAGAGGCCCTCCAAAGACCAGCCTAAACCTACCCAAGAGAGCCTCTGACAGCACTCAGAACCAACAGAGGCCCTCCGACCTCAAGCAAAAAACAAACAAACAAAAAAACAAACATTTAATGGCCATTGCACCCAAATCAACTGAGTGTCACTGACATTCTCAGTCATCCACATGGAAAACTTTGGGTGAAAGTTTTGATGATTCAATCTTGCAGGACTGTACTAACCCAATTAATGTACACGTTTGTTTCCATGATGGTGAGTTTTCAAAAAAAAAAAATTGTAAATCTAAGTGATGATACTTTATCAGTGATAATGAAAAACTATCTAAAATTTCAGAAAAGATTTGAAAAAAAAAACAGTAGAAATCATGCTTTTTGTATTAAAATTCGACCAGGAAGGAAAAAACAGGAAGAGCAGGGGATTGTGGGATTGAACAAGTTACTCACCATGAATGAGACAAGTGTTCCAAGGAATGGGGTTCCTCAGACCAGCTTTGCCTATTGCAGCCTAAGAGTTTTTGCAGTCAGCGGTTTTCCTGTAAGGATAATGTCGGTCTGATCCTTGCAATTGCTCTAGGGGTAATAACTGGTAGAAGCTTGTTGTACAGAAATGTACATCCGCCAGTTTGAATCCCGACTTGCTGTTTAGGTGGCCTCAGACCTTTTCTCTCAAACTCTTCTTGGGTGACCTGGGATACCTTGCGGTGTTAACGAAGGGTCACTTGGGGGAGTCGTAAGTATCCAGCCCCCCTGGGTCCACTAGGACAGCACGCAGGGACGGTGGCCTGGGGCTAACAGGCCTTAATTGGAGCCCAGTCTTCTACTGGTGATTAGCACCACTCACACAACAGCACATTGCACCAACACCCACCCACATACGACTGTCCAAGCCTAGGGCTGACCAGCTGTAAAGAGAAATTTAAACCTTGGGCTGACGCGCGAAACTCAAGTGGGGGTGCAGTACAATATCTCGTCGCCTGGTGGCGCTAGAGAGACCAAACCAAGTGCAATCAACTTGAGGCGGCCCAATTAGTATATATACCAAGTTTCAGCACTCTACGTACAAGAGAACTGGAGGTGCAATACCGTATCTCGACGCCTGGTGGCGCTAGAGCTTCCAAACTATGTGCAAACGATCGGGCGCCCTCGAATTAGTATATATACCAAATTTCAGAGTCCTGTTACTAGCCTTAGTAAGTGCACCCCATCATAGGGGCTCAACTGTGGGGGCTCAAGTTCGCATTTAACTCTATTACCTAACCCTAACTCTATTACCTAACCCTAACCCTAACCTAACCCTAACCCTAACCCTAGCCAGTTTGAATCCCGACTTGCTGTTTAGGTGGCCTCAGACCTTTTCTCTCAAACTCTTCTTGGGTGACCTGGGATACCTTGCGGTGTTAACGAAGGGTCACTTGGGGGAGTCGTAAGTATCCAGCCCCCCTGGGTCCACTAGGACAGCACGCAGGGACGGTGGCCTGGGGCTAACAGGCCTTAATTGGAGCCCAGTCTTCTACTGGTGATTAGCACCACTCACACAACAGCACATTGCACCAACACCCACCCACATACGACTGTCCAAGCCTAGGGCTGACCAGCTGTAAAGAGAAATTTAAACCTTGGGCTGACGCGCGAAACTCAAGTGGGGGTGCAGTACAATATCTCGTCGCCTGGTGGCGCTAGAGAGACCAAACCAAGTGCAATCAACTTGAGGCGGCCCAATTAGTATATATACCAAGTTTCAGCACTCTACGTACAAGAGAACTGGAGGTGCAATACCGTATCTCGACGCCTGGTGGCGCTAGAGCTTCCAAACTATGTGCAAACGATCGGGCGCCCTCGAATTAGTATATATACCAAATTTCAGAGTCCTGTTACTAGCCTTAGTAAGTGCACCCCATCATAGGGGCTCAACTGTGGGGGCTCAAGTTCGCATTTAACTCTATTACCTAACCCTAACTCTATTACCTAACCCTAACCCTAACCCTAACCTAACCTAACCCTAACCCTAACCCTAGCCAGTTTGAATCCCGACTTGCTGTTTAGGTGGCCTCAGACCTTTTCTCTCAAACTCTTCTTGGGTGACCTGGGATACCTTGCGGTGTTAACGAAGGGTCACTTGGGGGAGTCGTAAGTATCCAGCCCCCCTGGGTCCACTAGGACAGCACGCAGGGACGGTGGCCTGGGGCTAACAGGCCTTAATTGGAGCCCAGTCTTCTACTGGTGATTAGCACCACTCACACAACAGCACATTGCACCAACACCCACCCACATACGACTGTCCAAGCCTAGGGCTGACCAGCTGTAAAGAGAAATTTAAACCTTGGGCTGACGCGCGAAACTCAAGTGGGGGTGCAGTACAATATCTCGTCGCCTGGTGGCGCTAGAGAGACCAAACCAAGTGCAATCAACTTGAGGCGGCCCAATTAGTATATATACCAAGTTTCAGCACTCTACGTACAAGAGAACTGGAGGTGCAATACCGTATCTCGACGCCTGGTGGCGCTAGAGCTTCCAAACTATGTGCAAACGATCGGGCGCCCTCGAATTAGTATATATACCAAATTTCAGAGTCCTGTTACTAGCCTTAGTAAGTGCACCCCATCATAGGGGCTCAACTGTGGGGGCTCAAGTTCGCATTTAACTCTATTACCTAACCCTAACCTAACCCTAACTCTATTACCTAACCTAACCCTAACTCAAGTTCGCATTTAACTCTATTACCTAACCCTAACCCTAACAGCACTCAGAACCAACAGAGGCCCTCCAAAGACCAGCCTAAACCTACCCAAGAGAGCCTCTGACAGCACTCAGAACCAACAGAGGCCCTCCGACCTCAAGCAAAAAACAAACAAACAAAAAAACAAACATTTAATGGCCATTGCACCCAAATCAACTGAGTGTCACTGACATTCTCAGTCATCCACATGGAAAACTTTGGGTGAAAGTTTTGATGATTCAATCTTGCAGGACTGTACTAACCCAATTAATGTACACGTTTGTTTCCATGATGGTGAGTTTTCAAAAAAAAAAAATTGTAAATCTAAGTGATGATACTTTATCAGTGATAATGAAAAACTATCTAAAATTTCAGAAAAGATTTGAAAAAAAAAACAGTAGAAATCATGCTTTTTGTATTAAAATTCGACCAGGAAGGAAAAAACAGGAAGAGCAGGGGATTGTGGGATTGAACAAGTTACTCACCATGAATGAGACAAGTGTTCCAAGGAATGGGGTTCCTCAGACCAGCTTTGCCTATTGCAGCCTAAGAGTTTTTGCAGTCAGCGGTTTTCCTGTAAGGATAATGTCGGTCTGATCCTTGCAATTGCTCTAGGGGTAATAACTGGTAGAAGCTTGTTGTACAGAAATGTACATCCGCCAGTTTGAATCCCGACTTGCTGTTTAGGTGGCCTCAGACCTTTTCTCTCAAACTCTTCTTGGGTGACCTGGGATACCTTGCGGTGTTAACGAAGGGTCACTTGGGGGAGTCGTAAGTATCCAGCCCCCCTGGGTCCACTAGGACAGCACGCAGGGACGGTGGCCTGGGGCTAACAGGCCTTAATTGGAGCCCAGTCTTCTACTGGTGATTAGCACCACTCACACAACAGCACATTGCACCAACACCCACCCACATACGACTGTCCAAGCCTAGGGCTGACCAGCTGTAAAGAGAAATTTAAACCTTGGGCTGACGCGCGAAACTCAAGTGGGGGTGCAGTACAATATCTCGTCGCCTGGTGGCGCTAGAGAGACCAAACCAAGTGCAATCAACTTGAGGCGGCCCAATTAGTATATATACCAAGTTTCAGCACTCTACGTACAAGAGAACTGGAGGTGCAATACCGTATCTCGACGCCTGGTGGCGCTAGAGCTTCCAAACTATGTGCAAACGATCGGGCGCCCTCGAATTAGTATATATACCAAATTTCAGAGTCCTGTTACTAGCCTTAGTAAGTGCACCCCATCATAGGGGCTCAACTGTGGGGGCTCAAGTTCGCATTTAACTCTATTACCTAACCCTAACTCTATTACCTAACCCTAACCCTAACCTAACCCTAACCCTAACCCTAGCCAGTTTGAATCCCGACTTGCTGTTTAGGTGGCCTCAGACCTTTTCTCTCAAACTCTTCTTGGGTGACCTGGGATACCTTGCGGTGTTAACGAAGGGTCACTTGGGGGAGTCGTAAGTATCCAGCCCCCCTGGGTCCACTAGGACAGCACGCAGGGACGGTGGCCTGGGGCTAACAGGCCTTAATTGGAGCCCAGTCTTCTACTGGTGATTAGCACCACTCACACAACAGCACATTGCACCAACACCCACCCACATACGACTGTCCAAGCCTAGGGCTGACCAGCTGTAAAGAGAAATTTAAACCTTGGGCTGACGCGCGAAACTCAAGTGGGGGTGCAGTACAATATCTCGTCGCCTGGTGGCGCTAGAGAGACCAAACCAAGTGCAATCAACTTGAGGCGGCCCAATTAGTATATATACCAAGTTTCAGCACTCTACGTACAAGAGAACTGGAGGTGCAATACCGTATCTCGACGCCTGGTGGCGCTAGAGCTTCCAAACTATGTGCAAACGATCGGGCGCCCTCGAATTAGTATATATACCAAATTTCAGAGTCCTGTTACTAGCCTTAGTAAGTGCACCCCATCATAGGGGCTCAACTGTGGGGGCTCAAGTTCGCATTTAACTCTATTACCTAACCCTAACTCTATTACCTAACCCTAACCCTAACCCTAACCTAACCTAACCCTAACCCTAACCCTAGCCAGTTTGAATCCCGACTTGCTGTTTAGGTGGCCTCAGACCTTTTCTCTCAAACTCTTCTTGGGTGACCTGGGATACCTTGCGGTGTTAACGAAGGGTCACTTGGGGGAGTCGTAAGTATCCAGCCCCCCTGGGTCCACTAGGACAGCACGCAGGGACGGTGGCCTGGGGCTAACAGGCCTTAATTGGAGCCCAGTCTTCTACTGGTGATTAGCACCACTCACACAACAGCACATTGCACCAACACCCACCCACATACGACTGTCCAAGCCTAGGGCTGACCAGCTGTAAAGAGAAATTTAAACCTTGGGCTGACGCGCGAAACTCAAGTGGGGGTGCAGTACAATATCTCGTCGCCTGGTGGCGCTAGAGAGACCAAACCAAGTGCAATCAACTTGAGGCGGCCCAATTAGTATATATACCAAGTTTCAGCACTCTACGTACAAGAGAACTGGAGGTGCAATACCGTATCTCGACGCCTGGTGGCGCTAGAGCTTCCAAACTATGTGCAAACGATCGGGCGCCCTCGAATTAGTATATATACCAAATTTCAGAGTCCTGTTACTAGCCTTAGTAAGTGCACCCCATCATAGGGGCTCAACTGTGGGGGCTCAAGTTCGCATTTAACTCTATTACCTAACCCTAACCCTAACCTAACCCTAACTCTATTACCTAACCTAACCCTAACTCAAGTTCGCATTTAACTCTATTACCTAACCCTAACCCTAACAGCACTCAGAACCAACAGAGGCCCTCCAAAGACCAGCCTAAACCTACCCAAGAGAGCCTCTGACAGCACTCAGAACCAACAGAGGCCCTCCGACCTCAAGCAAAAAACAAACAAACAAAAAAACAAACATTTAATGGCCATTGCACCCAAATCAACTGAGTGTCACTGACATTCTCAGTCATCCACATGGAAAACTTTGGGTGAAAGTTTTGATGATTCAATCTTGCAGGACTGTACTAACCCAATTAATGTACACGTTTGTTTCCATGATGGTGAGTTTTCAAAAAAAAAAAATTGTAAATCTAAGTGATGATACTTTATCAGTGATAATGAAAAACTATCTAAAATTTCAGAAAAGATTTGAAAAAAAAAACAGTAGAAATCATGCTTTTTGTATTAAAATTCGACCAGGAAGGAAAAAACAGGAAGAGCAGGGGATTGTGGGATTGAACAAGTTACTCACCATGAATGAGACAAGTGTTCCAAGGAATGGGGTTCCTCAGACCAGCTTTGCCTATTGCAGCCTAAGAGTTTTTGCAGTCAGCGGTTTTCCTGTAAGGATAATGTCGGTCTGATCCTTGCAATTGCTCTAGGGGTAATAACTGGTAGAAGCTTGTTGTACAGAAATGTACATCCGCCAGTTTGAATCCCGACTTGCTGTTTAGGTGGCCTCAGACCTTTTCTCTCAAACTCTTCTTGGGTGACCTGGGATACCTTGCGGTGTTAACGAAGGGTCACTTGGGGGAGTCGTAAGTATCCAGCCCCCCTGGGTCCACTAGGACAGCACGCAGGGACGGTGGCCTGGGGCTAACAGGCCTTAATTGGAGCCCAGTCTTCTACTGGTGATTAGCACCACTCACACAACAGCACATTGCACCAACACCCACCCACATACGACTGTCCAAGCCTAGGGCTGACCAGCTGTAAAGAGAAATTTAAACCTTGGGCTGACGCGCGAAACTCAAGTGGGGGTGCAGTACAATATCTCGTCGCCTGGTGGCGCTAGAGAGACCAAACCAAGTGCAATCAACTTGAGGCGGCCCAATTAGTATATATACCAAGTTTCAGCACTCTACGTACAAGAGAACTGGAGGTGCAATACCGTATCTCGACGCCTGGTGGCGCTAGAGCTTCCAAACTATGTGCAAACGATCGGGCGCCCTCGAATTAGTATATATACCAAATTTCAGAGTCCTGTTACTAGCCTTAGTAAGTGCACCCCATCATAGGGGCTCAACTGTGGGGGCTCAAGTTCGCATTTAACTCTATTACCTAACCCTAACCCTAACCTAACCCTAACTCTATTACCTAACCTAACCCTAACTCAAGTTCGCATTTAACTCTATTACCTAACCCTAACCCTAACAGCACTCAGAACCAACAGAGGCCCTCCAAAGACCAGCCTAAACCTACCCAAGAGAGCCTCTGACAGCACTCAGAACCAACAGAGGCCCTCCGACCTCAAGCAAAAAACAAACAAACAAAAAAACAAACATTTAATGGCCATTGCACCCAAATCAACTGAGTGTCACTGACATTCTCAGTCATCCACATGGAAAACTTTGGGTGAAAGTTTTGATGATTCAATCTTGCAGGACTGTACTAACCCAATTAATGTACACGTTTGTTTCCATGATGGTGAGTTTTCAAAAAAAAAAAATTGTAAATCTAAGTGATGATACTTTATCAGTGATAATGAAAAACTATCTAAAATTTCAGAAAAGATTTGAAAAAAAAAACAGTAGAAATCATGCTTTTTGTATTAAAATTCGACCAGGAAGGAAAAAACAGGAAGAGCAGGGGATTGTGGGATTGAACAAGTTACTCACCATGAATGAGACAAGTGTTCCAAGGAATGGGGTTCCTCAGACCAGCTTTGCCTATTGCAGCCTAAGAGTTTTTGCAGTCAGCGGTTTTCCTGTAAGGATAATGTCGGTCTGATCCTTGCAATTGCTCTAGGGGTAATAACTGGTAGAAGCTTGTTGTACAGAAATGTACATCCGCCAGTTTGAATCCCGACTTGCTGTTTAGGTGGCCTCAGACCTTTTCTCTCAAACTCTTCTTGGGTGACCTGGGATACCTTGCGGTGTTAACGAAGGGTCACTTGGGGGAGTCGTAAGTATCCAGCCCCCCTGGGTCCACTAGGACAGCACGCAGGGACGGTGGCCTGGGGCTAACAGGCCTTAATTGGAGCCCAGTCTTCTACTGGTGATTAGCACCACTCACACAACAGCACATTGCACCAACACCCACCCACATACGACTGTCCAAGCCTAGGGCTGACCAGCTGTAAAGAGAAATTTAAACCTTGGGCTGACGCGCGAAACTCAAGTGGGGGTGCAGTACAATATCTCGTCGCCTGGTGGCGCTAGAGAGACCAAACCAAGTGCAATCAACTTGAGGCGGCCCAATTAGTATATATACCAAGTTTCAGCACTCTACGTACAAGAGAACTGGAGGTGCAATACCGTATCTCGACGCCTGGTGGCGCTAGAGCTTCCAAACTATGTGCAAACGATCGGGCGCCCTCGAATTAGTATATATACCAAATTTCAGAGTCCTGTTACTAGCCTTAGTAAGTGCACCCCATCATAGGGGCTCAACTGTGGGGGCTCAAGTTCGCATTTAACTCTATTACCTAACCCTAACTCTATTACCTAACCCTAACCCTAACCCTAACCTAACCTAACCCTAACCCTAGCCAGTTTGAATCCCGACTTGCTGTTTAGGTGGCCTCAGACCTTTTCTCTCAAACTCTTCTTGGGTGACCTGGGATACCTTGCGGTGTTAACGAAGGGTCACTTGGGGGAGTCGTAAGTATCCAGCCCCCCTGGGTCCACTAGGACAGCACGCAGGGACGGTGGCCTGGGGCTAACAGGCCTTAATTGGAGCCCAGTCTTCTACTGGTGATTAGCACCACTCACACAACAGCACATTGCACCAACACCCACCCACATACGACTGTCCAAGCCTAGGGCTGACCAGCTGTAAAGAGAAATTTAAACCTTGGGCTGACGCGCGAAACTCAAGTGGGGGTGCAGTACAATATCTCGTCGCCTGGTGGCGCTAGAGAGACCAAACCAAGTGCAATCAACTTGAGGCGGCCCAATTAGTATATATACCAAGTTTCAGCACTCTACGTACAAGAGAACTGGAGGTGCAATACCGTATCTCGACGCCTGGTGGCGCTAGAGCTTCCAAACTATGTGCAAACGATCGGGCGCCCTCGAATTAGTATATATACCAAATTTCAGAGTCCTGTTACTAGCCTTAGTAAGTGCACCCCATCATAGGGGCTCAACTGTGGGGGCTCAAGTTCGCATTTAACTCTATTACCTAACCCTAACCCTAACCTAACCCTAACTCTATTACCTAACCTAACCCTAACTCAAGTTCGCATTTAACTCTATTACCTAACCCTAACCCTAACAGCACTCAGAACCAACAGAGGCCCTCCAAAGACCAGCCTAAACCTACCCAAGAGAGCCTCTGACAGCACTCAGAACCAACAGAGGCCCTCCGACCTCAAGCAAAAAACAAACAAACAAAAAAACAAACATTTAATGGCCATTGCACCCAAATCAACTGAGTGTCACTGACATTCTCAGTCATCCACATGGAAAACTTTGGGTGAAAGTTTTGATGATTCAATCTTGCAGGACTGTACTAACCCAATTAATGTACACGTTTGTTTCCATGATGGTGAGTTTTCAAAAAAAAAAAATTGTAAATCTAAGTGATGATACTTTATCAGTGATAATGAAAAACTATCTAAAATTTCAGAAAAGATTTGAAAAAAAAAACAGTAGAAATCATGCTTTTTGTATTAAAATTCGACCAGGAAGGAAAAAACAGGAAGAGCAGGGGATTGTGGGATTGAACAAGTTACTCACCATGAATGAGACAAGTGTTCCAAGGAATGGGGTTCCTCAGACCAGCTTTGCCTATTGCAGCCTAAGAGTTTTTGCAGTCAGCGGTTTTCCTGTAAGGATAATGTCGGTCTGATCCTTGCAATTGCTCTAGGGGTAATAACTGGTAGAAGCTTGTTGTACAGAAATGTACATCCGCCAGTTTGAATCCCGACTTGCTGTTTAGGTGGCCTCAGACCTTTTCTCTCAAACTCTTCTTGGGTGACCTGGGATACCTTGCGGTGTTAACGAAGGGTCACTTGGGGGAGTCGTAAGTATCCAGCCCCCCTGGGTCCACTAGGACAGCACGCAGGGACGGTGGCCTGGGGCTAACAGGCCTTAATTGGAGCCCAGTCTTCTACTGGTGATTAGCACCACTCACACAACAGCACATTGCACCAACACCCACCCACATACGACTGTCCAAGCCTAGGGCTGACCAGCTGTAAAGAGAAATTTAAACCTTGGGCTGACGCGCGAAACTCAAGTGGGGGTGCAGTACAATATCTCGTCGCCTGGTGGCGCTAGAGAGACCAAACCAAGTGCAATCAACTTGAGGCGGCCCAATTAGTATATATACCAAGTTTCAGCACTCTACGTACAAGAGAACTGGAGGTGCAATACCGTATCTCGACGCCTGGTGGCGCTAGAGCTTCCAAACTATGTGCAAACGATCGGGCGCCCTCGAATTAGTATATATACCAAATTTCAGAGTCCTGTTACTAGCCTTAGTAAGTGCACCCCATCATAGGGGCTCAACTGTGGGGGCTCAAGTTCGCATTTAACTCTATTACCTAACCCTAACCCTAACCTAACCCTAACTCTATTACCTAACCTAACCCTAACTCAAGTTCGCATTTAACTCTATTACCTAACCCTAACCCTAACAGCACTCAGAACCAACAGAGGCCCTCCAAAGACCAGCCTAAACCTACCCAAGAGAGCCTCTGACAGCACTCAGAACCAACAGAGGCCCTCCGACCTCAAGCAAAAAACAAACAAACAAAAAAACAAACATTTAATGGCCATTGCACCCAAATCAACTGAGTGTCACTGACATTCTCAGTCATCCACATGGAAAACTTTGGGTGAAAGTTTTGATGATTCAATCTTGCAGGACTGTACTAACCCAATTAATGTACACGTTTGTTTCCATGATGGTGAGTTTTCAAAAAAAAAAAATTGTAAATCTAAGTGATGATACTTTATCAGTGATAATGAAAAACTATCTAAAATTTCAGAAAAGATTTGAAAAAAAAAACAGTAGAAATCATGCTTTTTGTATTAAAATTCGACCAGGAAGGAAAAAACAGGAAGAGCAGGGGATTGTGGGATTGAACAAGTTACTCACCATGAATGAGACAAGTGTTCCAAGGAATGGGGTTCCTCAGACCAGCTTTGCCTATTGCAGCCTAAGAGTTTTTGCAGTCAGCGGTTTTCCTGTAAGGATAATGTCGGTCTGATCCTTGCAATTGCTCTAGGGGTAATAACTGGTAGAAGCTTGTTGTACAGAAATGTACATCCGCCAGTTTGAATCCCGACTTGCTGTTTAGGTGGCCTCAGACCTTTTCTCTCAAACTCTTCTTGGGTGACCTGGGATACCTTGCGGTGTTAACGAAGGGTCACTTGGGGGAGTCGTAAGTATCCAGCCCCCCTGGGTCCACTAGGACAGCACGCAGGGACGGTGGCCTGGGGCTAACAGGCCTTAATTGGAGCCCAGTCTTCTACTGGTGATTAGCACCACTCACACAACAGCACATTGCACCAACACCCACCCACATACGACTGTCCAAGCCTAGGGCTGACCAGCTGTAAAGAGAAATTTAAACCTTGGGCTGACGCGCGAAACTCAAGTGGGGGTGCAGTACAATATCTCGTCGCCTGGTGGCGCTAGAGAGACCAAACCAAGTGCAATCAACTTGAGGCGGCCCAATTAGTATATATACCAAGTTTCAGCACTCTACGTACAAGAGAACTGGAGGTGCAATACCGTATCTCGACGCCTGGTGGCGCTAGAGCTTCCAAACTATGTGCAAACGATCGGGCGCCCTCGAATTAGTATATATACCAAATTTCAGAGTCCTGTTACTAGCCTTAGTAAGTGCACCCCATCATAGGGGCTCAACTGTGGGGGCTCAAGTTCGCATTTAACTCTATTACCTAACCCTAACTCTATTACCTAACCCTAACCCTAACCCTAACCTAACCTAACCCTAACCCTAACCCTAGCCAGTTTGAATCCCGACTTGCTGTTTAGGTGGCCTCAGACCTTTTCTCTCAAACTCTTCTTGGGTGACCTGGGATACCTTGCGGTGTTAACGAAGGGTCACTTGGGGGAGTCGTAAGTATCCAGCCCCCCTGGGTCCACTAGGACAGCACGCAGGGACGGTGGCCTGGGGCTAACAGGCCTTAATTGGAGCCCAGTCTTCTACTGGTGATTAGCACCACTCACACAACAGCACATTGCACCAACACCCACCCACATACGACTGTCCAAGCCTAGGGCTGACCAGCTGTAAAGAGAAATTTAAACCTTGGGCTGACGCGCGAAACTCAAGTGGGGGTGCAGTACAATATCTCGTCGCCTGGTGGCGCTAGAGAGACCAAACCAAGTGCAATCAACTTGAGGCGGCCCAATTAGTATATATACCAAGTTTCAGCACTCTACGTACAAGAGAACTGGAGGTGCAATACCGTATCTCGACGCCTGGTGGCGCTAGAGCTTCCAAACTATGTGCAAACGATCGGGCGCCCTCGAATTAGTATATATACCAAATTTCAGAGTCCTGTTACTAGCCTTAGTAAGTGCACCCCATCATAGGGGCTCAACTGTGGGGGCTCAAGTTCGCATTTAACTCTATTACCTAACCCTAACTCTATTACCTAACCCTAACCCTAACCTAACCCTAACCCTAACCCTAGCCAGTTTGAATCCCGACTTGCTGTTTAGGTGGCCTCAGACCTTTTCTCTCAAACTCTTCTTGGGTGACCTGGGATACCTTGCGGTGTTAACGAAGGGTCACTTGGGGGAGTCGTAAGTATCCAGCCCCCCTGGGTCCACTAGGACAGCACGCAGGGACGGTGGCCTGGGGCTAACAGGCCTTAATTGGAGCCCAGTCTTCTACTGGTGATTAGCACCACTCACACAACAGCACATTGCACCAACACCCACCCACATACGACTGTCCAAGCCTAGGGCTGACCAGCTGTAAAGAGAAATTTAAACCTTGGGCTGACGCGCGAAACTCAAGTGGGGGTGCAGTACAATATCTCGTCGCCTGGTGGCGCTAGAGAGACCAAACCAAGTGCAATCAACTTGAGGCGGCCCAATTAGTATATATACCAAGTTTCAGCACTCTACGTACAAGAGAACTGGAGGTGCAATACCGTATCTCGACGCCTGGTGGCGCTAGAGCTTCCAAACTATGTGCAAACGATCGGGCGCCCTCGAATTAGTATATATACCAAATTTCAGAGTCCTGTTACTAGCCTTAGTAAGTGCACCCCATCATAGGGGCTCAACTGTGGGGGCTCAAGTTCGCATTTAACTCTATTACCTAACCCTAACCCTAACCCTAACCTAACCCTAACTCTATTACCTAACCTAACCCTAACTCAAGTTCGCATTTAACTCTATTACCTAACCCTAACCCTAACAGCACTCAGAACCAACAGAGGCCCTCCAAAGACCAGCCTAAACCTACCCAAGAGAGCCTCTGACAGCACTCAGAACCAACAGAGGCCCTCCGACCTCAAGCAAAAAACAAACAAACAAAAAAACAAACATTTAATGGCCATTGCACCCAAATCAACTGAGTGTCACTGACATTCTCAGTCATCCACATGGAAAACTTTGGGTGAAAGTTTTGATGATTCAATCTTGCAGGACTGTACTAACCCAATTAATGTACACGTTTGTTTCCATGATGGTGAGTTTTCAAAAAAAAAAAATTGTAAATCTAAGTGATGATACTTTATCAGTGATAATGAAAAACTATCTAAAATTTCAGAAAAGATTTGAAAAAAAAAACAGTAGAAATCATGCTTTTTGTATTAAAATTCGACCAGGAAGGAAAAAACAGGAAGAGCAGGGGATTGTGGGATTGAACAAGTTACTCACCATGAATGAGACAAGTGTTCCAAGGAATGGGGTTCCTCAGACCAGCTTTGCCTATTGCAGCCTAAGAGTTTTTGCAGTCAGCGGTTTTCCTGTAAGGATAATGTCGGTCTGATCCTTGCAATTGCTCTAGGGGTAATAACTGGTAGAAGCTTGTTGTACAGAAATGTACATCCGCCAGTTTGAATCCCGACTTGCTGTTTAGGTGGCCTCAGACCTTTTCTCTCAAACTCTTCTTGGGTGACCTGGGATACCTTGCGGTGTTAACGAAGGGTCACTTGGGGGAGTCGTAAGTATCCAGCCCCCCTGGGTCCACTAGGACAGCACGCAGGGACGGTGGCCTGGGGCTAACAGGCCTTAATTGGAGCCCAGTCTTCTACTGGTGATTAGCACCACTCACACAACAGCACATTGCACCAACACCCACCCACATACGACTGTCCAAGCCTAGGGCTGACCAGCTGTAAAGAGAAATTTAAACCTTGGGCTGACGCGCGAAACTCAAGTGGGGGTGCAGTACAATATCTCGTCGCCTGGTGGCGCTAGAGAGACCAAACCAAGTGCAATCAACTTGAGGCGGCCCAATTAGTATATATACCAAGTTTCAGCACTCTACGTACAAGAGAACTGGAGGTGCAATACCGTATCTCGACGCCTGGTGGCGCTAGAGCTTCCAAACTATGTGCAAACGATCGGGCGCCCTCGAATTAGTATATATACCAAATTTCAGAGTCCTGTTACTAGCCTTAGTAAGTGCACCCCATCATAGGGGCTCAACTGTGGGGGCTCAAGTTCGCATTTAACTCTATTACCTAACCCTAACTCTATTACCTAACCCTAACCCTAACCTAACCCTAACCCTAACCCTAGCCAGTTTGAATCCCGACTTGCTGTTTAGGTGGCCTCAGACCTTTTCTCTCAAACTCTTCTTGGGTGACCTGGGATACCTTGCGGTGTTAACGAAGGGTCACTTGGGGGAGTCGTAAGTATCCAGCCCCCCTGGGTCCACTAGGACAGCACGCAGGGACGGTGGCCTGGGGCTAACAGGCCTTAATTGGAGCCCAGTCTTCTACTGGTGATTAGCACCACTCACACAACAGCACATTGCACCAACACCCACCCACATACGACTGTCCAAGCCTAGGGCTGACCAGCTGTAAAGAGAAATTTAAACCTTGGGCTGACGCGCGAAACTCAAGTGGGGGTGCAGTACAATATCTCGTCGCCTGGTGGCGCTAGAGAGACCAAACCAAGTGCAATCAACTTGAGGCGGCCCAATTAGTATATATACCAAGTTTCAGCACTCTACGTACAAGAGAACTGGAGGTGCAATACCGTATCTCGACGCCTGGTGGCGCTAGAGCTTCCAAACTATGTGCAAACGATCGGGCGCCCTCGAATTAGTATATATACCAAATTTCAGAGTCCTGTTACTAGCCTTAGTAAGTGCACCCCATCATAGGGGCTCAACTGTGGGGGCTCAAGTTCGCATTTAACTCTATTACCTAACCCTAACTCTATTACCTAACCCTAACCCTAACCCTAACCTAACCTAACCCTAACCCTAACCCTAGCCAGTTTGAATCCCGACTTGCTGTTTAGGTGGCCTCAGACCTTTTCTCTCAAACTCTTCTTGGGTGACCTGGGATACCTTGCGGTGTTAACGAAGGGTCACTTGGGGGAGTCGTAAGTATCCAGCCCCCCTGGGTCCACTAGGACAGCACGCAGGGACGGTGGCCTGGGGCTAACAGGCCTTAATTGGAGCCCAGTCTTCTACTGGTGATTAGCACCACTCACACAACAGCACATTGCACCAACACCCACCCACATACGACTGTCCAAGCCTAGGGCTGACCAGCTGTAAAGAGAAATTTAAACCTTGGGCTGACGCGCGAAACTCAAGTGGGGGTGCAGTACAATATCTCGTCGCCTGGTGGCGCTAGAGAGACCAAACCAAGTGCAATCAACTTGAGGCGGCCCAATTAGTATATATACCAAGTTTCAGCACTCTACGTACAAGAGAACTGGAGGTGCAATACCGTATCTCGACGCCTGGTGGCGCTAGAGCTTCCAAACTATGTGCAAACGATCGGGCGCCCTCGAATTAGTATATATACCAAATTTCAGAGTCCTGTTACTAGCCTTAGTAAGTGCACCCCATCATAGGGGCTCAACTGTGGGGGCTCAAGTTCGCATTTAACTCTATTACCTAACCCTAACCCTAACCTAACCCTAACTCTATTACCTAACCTAACCCTAACTCAAGTTCGCATTTAACTCTATTACCTAACCCTAACCCTAACAGCACTCAGAACCAACAGAGGCCCTCCAAAGACCAGCCTAAACCTACCCAAGAGAGCCTCTGACAGCACTCAGAACCAACAGAGGCCCTCCGACCTCAAGCAAAAAACAAACAAACAAAAAAACAAACATTTAATGGCCATTGCACCCAAATCAACTGAGTGTCACTGACATTCTCAGTCATCCACATGGAAAACTTTGGGTGAAAGTTTTGATGATTCAATCTTGCAGGACTGTACTAACCCAATTAATGTACACGTTTGTTTCCATGATGGTGAGTTTTCAAAAAAAAAAAATTGTAAATCTAAGTGATGATACTTTATCAGTGATAATGAAAAACTATCTAAAATTTCAGAAAAGATTTGAAAAAAAAAACAGTAGAAATCATGCTTTTTGTATTAAAATTCGACCAGGAAGGAAAAAACAGGAAGAGCAGGGGATTGTGGGATTGAACAAGTTACTCACCATGAATGAGACAAGTGTTCCAAGGAATGGGGTTCCTCAGACCAGCTTTGCCTATTGCAGCCTAAGAGTTTTTGCAGTCAGCGGTTTTCCTGTAAGGATAATGTCGGTCTGATCCTTGCAATTGCTCTAGGGGTAATAACTGGTAGAAGCTTGTTGTACAGAAATGTACATCCGCCAGTTTGAATCCCGACTTGCTGTTTAGGTGGCCTCAGACCTTTTCTCTCAAACTCTTCTTGGGTGACCTGGGATACCTTGCGGTGTTAACGAAGGGTCACTTGGGGGAGTCGTAAGTATCCAGCCCCCCTGGGTCCACTAGGACAGCACGCAGGGACGGTGGCCTGGGGCTAACAGGCCTTAATTGGAGCCCAGTCTTCTACTGGTGATTAGCACCACTCACACAACAGCACATTGCACCAACACCCACCCACATACGACTGTCCAAGCCTAGGGCTGACCAGCTGTAAAGAGAAATTTAAACCTTGGGCTGACGCGCGAAACTCAAGTGGGGGTGCAGTACAATATCTCGTCGCCTGGTGGCGCTAGAGAGACCAAACCAAGTGCAATCAACTTGAGGCGGCCCAATTAGTATATATACCAAGTTTCAGCACTCTACGTACAAGAGAACTGGAGGTGCAATACCGTATCTCGACGCCTGGTGGCGCTAGAGCTTCCAAACTATGTGCAAACGATCGGGCGCCCTCGAATTAGTATATATACCAAATTTCAGAGTCCTGTTACTAGCCTTAGTAAGTGCACCCCATCATAGGGGCTCAACTGTGGGGGCTCAAGTTCGCATTTAACTCTATTACCTAACCCTAACCCTAACCTAACCCTAACTCTATTACCTAACCTAACCCTAACTCAAGTTCGCATTTAACTCTATTACCTAACCCTAACCCTAACAGCACTCAGAACCAACAGAGGCCCTCCAAAGACCAGCCTAAACCTACCCAAGAGAGCCTCTGACAGCACTCAGAACCAACAGAGGCCCTCCGACCTCAAGCAAAAAACAAACAAACAAAAAAACAAACATTTAATGGCCATTGCACCCAAATCAACTGAGTGTCACTGACATTCTCAGTCATCCACATGGAAAACTTTGGGTGAAAGTTTTGATGATTCAATCTTGCAGGACTGTACTAACCCAATTAATGTACACGTTTGTTTCCATGATGGTGAGTTTTCAAAAAAAAAAAATTGTAAATCTAAGTGATGATACTTTATCAGTGATAATGAAAAACTATCTAAAATTTCAGAAAAGATTTGAAAAAAAAAACAGTAGAAATCATGCTTTTTGTATTAAAATTCGACCAGGAAGGAAAAAACAGGAAGAGCAGGGGATTGTGGGATTGAACAAGTTACTCACCATGAATGAGACAAGTGTTCCAAGGAATGGGGTTCCTCAGACCAGCTTTGCCTATTGCAGCCTAAGAGTTTTTGCAGTCAGCGGTTTTCCTGTAAGGATAATGTCGGTCTGATCCTTGCAATTGCTCTAGGGGTAATAACTGGTAGAAGCTTGTTGTACAGAAATGTACATCCGCCAGTTTGAATCCCGACTTGCTGTTTAGGTGGCCTCAGACCTTTTCTCTCAAACTCTTCTTGGGTGACCTGGGATACCTTGCGGTGTTAACGAAGGGTCACTTGGGGGAGTCGTAAGTATCCAGCCCCCCTGGGTCCACTAGGACAGCACGCAGGGACGGTGGCCTGGGGCTAACAGGCCTTAATTGGAGCCCAGTCTTCTACTGGTGATTAGCACCACTCACACAACAGCACATTGCACCAACACCCACCCACATACGACTGTCCAAGCCTAGGGCTGACCAGCTGTAAAGAGAAATTTAAACCTTGGGCTGACGCGCGAAACTCAAGTGGGGGTGCAGTACAATATCTCGTCGCCTGGTGGCGCTAGAGAGACCAAACCAAGTGCAATCAACTTGAGGCGGCCCAATTAGTATATATACCAAGTTTCAGCACTCTACGTACAAGAGAACTGGAGGTGCAATACCGTATCTCGACGCCTGGTGGCGCTAGAGCTTCCAAACTATGTGCAAACGATCGGGCGCCCTCGAATTAGTATATATACCAAATTTCAGAGTCCTGTTACTAGCCTTAGTAAGTGCACCCCATCATAGGGGCTCAACTGTGGGGGCTCAAGTTCGCATTTAACTCTATTACCTAACCCTAACTCTATTACCTAACCCTAACCCTAACCCTAACCTAACCTAACCCTAACCCTAACCCTAGCCAGTTTGAATCCCGACTTGCTGTTTAGGTGGCCTCAGACCTTTTCTCTCAAACTCTTCTTGGGTGACCTGGGATACCTTGCGGTGTTAACGAAGGGTCACTTGGGGGAGTCGTAAGTATCCAGCCCCCCTGGGTCCACTAGGACAGCACGCAGGGACGGTGGCCTGGGGCTAACAGGCCTTAATTGGAGCCCAGTCTTCTACTGGTGATTAGCACCACTCACACAACAGCACATTGCACCAACACCCACCCACATACGACTGTCCAAGCCTAGGGCTGACCAGCTGTAAAGAGAAATTTAAACCTTGGGCTGACGCGCGAAACTCAAGTGGGGGTGCAGTACAATATCTCGTCGCCTGGTGGCGCTAGAGAGACCAAACCAAGTGCAATCAACTTGAGGCGGCCCAATTAGTATATATACCAAGTTTCAGCACTCTACGTACAAGAGAACTGGAGGTGCAATACCGTATCTCGACGCCTGGTGGCGCTAGAGCTTCCAAACTATGTGCAAACGATCGGGCGCCCTCGAATTAGTATATATACCAAATTTCAGAGTCCTGTTACTAGCCTTAGTAAGTGCACCCCATCATAGGGGCTCAACTGTGGGGGCTCAAGTTCGCATTTAACTCTATTACCTAACCCTAACCCTAACCTAACCCTAACTCTATTACCTAACCTAACCCTAACTCAAGTTCGCATTTAACTCTATTACCTAACCCTAACCCTAACAGCACTCAGAACCAACAGAGGCCCTCCAAAGACCAGCCTAAACCTACCCAAGAGAGCCTCTGACAGCACTCAGAACCAACAGAGGCCCTCCGACCTCAAGCAAAAAACAAACAAACAAAAAAACAAACATTTAATGGCCATTGCACCCAAATCAACTGAGTGTCACTGACATTCTCAGTCATCCACATGGAAAACTTTGGGTGAAAGTTTTGATGATTCAATCTTGCAGGACTGTACTAACCCAATTAATGTACACGTTTGTTTCCATGATGGTGAGTTTTCAAAAAAAAAAAATTGTAAATCTAAGTGATGATACTTTATCAGTGATAATGAAAAACTATCTAAAATTTCAGAAAAGATTTGAAAAAAAAAACAGTAGAAATCATGCTTTTTGTATTAAAATTCGACCAGGAAGGAAAAAACAGGAAGAGCAGGGGATTGTGGGATTGAACAAGTTACTCACCATGAATGAGACAAGTGTTCCAAGGAATGGGGTTCCTCAGACCAGCTTTGCCTATTGCAGCCTAAGAGTTTTTGCAGTCAGCGGTTTTCCTGTAAGGATAATGTCGGTCTGATCCTTGCAATTGCTCTAGGGGTAATAACTGGTAGAAGCTTGTTGTACAGAAATGTACATCCGCCAGTTTGAATCCCGACTTGCTGTTTAGGTGGCCTCAGACCTTTTCTCTCAAACTCTTCTTGGGTGACCTGGGATACCTTGCGGTGTTAACGAAGGGTCACTTGGGGGAGTCGTAAGTATCCAGCCCCCCTGGGTCCACTAGGACAGCACGCAGGGACGGTGGCCTGGGGCTAACAGGCCTTAATTGGAGCCCAGTCTTCTACTGGTGATTAGCACCACTCACACAACAGCACATTGCACCAACACCCACCCACATACGACTGTCCAAGCCTAGGGCTGACCAGCTGTAAAGAGAAATTTAAACCTTGGGCTGACGCGCGAAACTCAAGTGGGGGTGCAGTACAATATCTCGTCGCCTGGTGGCGCTAGAGAGACCAAACCAAGTGCAATCAACTTGAGGCGGCCCAATTAGTATATATACCAAGTTTCAGCACTCTACGTACAAGAGAACTGGAGGTGCAATACCGTATCTCGACGCCTGGTGGCGCTAGAGCTTCCAAACTATGTGCAAACGATCGGGCGCCCTCGAATTAGTATATATACCAAATTTCAGAGTCCTGTTACTAGCCTTAGTAAGTGCACCCCATCATAGGGGCTCAACTGTGGGGGCTCAAGTTCGCATTTAACTCTATTACCTAACCCTAACCCTAACCTAACCCTAGTTCGCATTTAACTCTATTACCTAACCCTAACCCTAACAGCACTCAGAACCAACAGAGGCCCTCCAAAGACCAGCCTAAACCTACCCAAGAGAGCCTCTGACAGCACTCAGAACCAACAGAGGCCCTCCGACCTCAAGCAAAAAACAAACAAACAAAAAAACAAACATTTAATGGCCATTGCACCCAAATCAACTGAGTGTCACTGACATTCTCAGTCATCCACATGGAAAACTTTGGGTGAAAGTTTTGATGATTCAATCTTGCAGGACTGTACTAACCCAATTAATGTACACGTTTGTTTCCATGATGGTGAGTTTTCAAAAAAAAAAAATTGTAAATCTAAGTGATGATACTTTATCAGTGATAATGAAAAACTATCTAAAATTTCAGAAAAGATTTGAAAAAAAAAACAGTAGAAATCATGCTTTTTGTATTAAAATTCGACCAGGAAGGAAAAAACAGGAAGAGCAGGGGATTGTGGGATTGAACAAGTTACTCACCATGAATGAGACAAGTGTTCCAAGGAATGGGGTTCCTCAGACCAGCTTTGCCTATTGCAGCCTAAGAGTTTTTGCAGTCAGCGGTTTTCCTGTAAGGATAATGTCGGTCTGATCCTTGCAATTGCTCTAGGGGTAATAACTGGTAGAAGCTTGTTGTACAGAAATGTACATCCGCCAGTTTGAATCCCGACTTGCTGTTTAGGTGGCCTCAGACCTTTTCTCTCAAACTCTTCTTGGGTGACCTGGGATACCTTGCGGTGTTAACGAAGGGTCACTTGGGGGAGTCGTAAGTATCCAGCCCCCCTGGGTCCACTAGGACAGCACGCAGGGACGGTGGCCTGGGGCTAACAGGCCTTAATTGGAGCCCAGTCTTCTACTGGTGATTAGCACCACTCACACAACAGCACATTGCACCAACACCCACCCACATACGACTGTCCAAGCCTAGGGCTGACCAGCTGTAAAGAGAAATTTAAACCTTGGGCTGACGCGCGAAACTCAAGTGGGGGTGCAGTACAATATCTCGTCGCCTGGTGGCGCTAGAGAGACCAAACCAAGTGCAATCAACTTGAGGCGGCCCAATTAGTATATATACCAAGTTTCAGCACTCTACGTACAAGAGAACTGGAGGTGCAATACCGTATCTCGACGCCTGGTGGCGCTAGAGCTTCCAAACTATGTGCAAACGATCGGGCGCCCTCGAATTAGTATATATACCAAATTTCAGAGTCCTGTTACTAGCCTTAGTAAGTGCACCCCATCATAGGGGCTCAACTGTGGGGGCTCAAGTTCGCATTTAACTCTATTACCTAACCCTAACTCTATTACCTAACCCTAACCCTAACCTAACCCTAACCCTAACCCTAGCCAGTTTGAATCCCGACTTGCTGTTTAGGTGGCCTCAGACCTTTTCTCTCAAACTCTTCTTGGGTGACCTGGGATACCTTGCGGTGTTAACGAAGGGTCACTTGGGGGAGTCGTAAGTATCCAGCCCCCCTGGGTCCACTAGGACAGCACGCAGGGACGGTGGCCTGGGGCTAACAGGCCTTAATTGGAGCCCAGTCTTCTACTGGTGATTAGCACCACTCACACAACAGCACATTGCACCAACACCCACCCACATACGACTGTCCAAGCCTAGGGCTGACCAGCTGTAAAGAGAAATTTAAACCTTGGGCTGACGCGCGAAACTCAAGTGGGGGTGCAGTACAATATCTCGTCGCCTGGTGGCGCTAGAGAGACCAAACCAAGTGCAATCAACTTGAGGCGGCCCAATTAGTATATATACCAAGTTTCAGCACTCTACGTACAAGAGAACTGGAGGTGCAATACCGTATCTCGACGCCTGGTGGCGCTAGAGCTTCCAAACTATGTGCAAACGATCGGGCGCCCTCGAATTAGTATATATACCAAATTTCAGAGTCCTGTTACTAGCCTTAGTAAGTGCACCCCATCATAGGGGCTCAACTGTGGGGGCTCAAGTTCGCATTTAACTCTATTACCTAACCCTAACCCTAACCCTAACCTAACCCTAACTCTATTACCTAACCTAACCCTAACTCAAGTTCGCATTTAACTCTATTACCTAACCCTAACCCTAACAGCACTCAGAACCAACAGAGGCCCTCCAAAGACCAGCCTAAACCTACCCAAGAGAGCCTCTGACAGCACTCAGAACCAACAGAGGCCCTCCGACCTCAAGCAAAAAACAAACAAACAAAAAAACAAACATTTAATGGCCATTGCACCCAAATCAACTGAGTGTCACTGACATTCTCAGTCATCCACATGGAAAACTTTGGGTGAAAGTTTTGATGATTCAATCTTGCAGGACTGTACTAACCCAATTAATGTACACGTTTGTTTCCATGATGGTGAGTTTTCAAAAAAAAAAAATTGTAAATCTAAGTGATGATACTTTATCAGTGATAATGAAAAACTATCTAAAATTTCAGAAAAGATTTGAAAAAAAAAACAGTAGAAATCATGCTTTTTGTATTAAAATTCGACCAGGAAGGAAAAAACAGGAAGAGCAGGGGATTGTGGGATTGAACAAGTTACTCACCATGAATGAGACAAGTGTTCCAAGGAATGGGGTTCCTCAGACCAGCTTTGCCTATTGCAGCCTAAGAGTTTTTGCAGTCAGCGGTTTTCCTGTAAGGATAATGTCGGTCTGATCCTTGCAATTGCTCTAGGGGTAATAACTGGTAGAAGCTTGTTGTACAGAAATGTACATCCGCCAGTTTGAATCCCGACTTGCTGTTTAGGTGGCCTCAGACCTTTTCTCTCAAACTCTTCTTGGGTGACCTGGGATACCTTGCGGTGTTAACGAAGGGTCACTTGGGGGAGTCGTAAGTATCCAGCCCCCCTGGGTCCACTAGGACAGCACGCAGGGACGGTGGCCTGGGGCTAACAGGCCTTAATTGGAGCCCAGTCTTCTACTGGTGATTAGCACCACTCACACAACAGCACATTGCACCAACACCCACCCACATACGACTGTCCAAGCCTAGGGCTGACCAGCTGTAAAGAGAAATTTAAACCTTGGGCTGACGCGCGAAACTCAAGTGGGGGTGCAGTACAATATCTCGTCGCCTGGTGGCGCTAGAGAGACCAAACCAAGTGCAATCAACTTGAGGCGGCCCAATTAGTATATATACCAAGTTTCAGCACTCTACGTACAAGAGAACTGGAGGTGCAATACCGTATCTCGACGCCTGGTGGCGCTAGAGCTTCCAAACTATGTGCAAACGATCGGGCGCCCTCGAATTAGTATATATACCAAATTTCAGAGTCCTGTTACTAGCCTTAGTAAGTGCACCCCATCATAGGGGCTCAACTGTGGGGGCTCAAGTTCGCATTTAACTCTATTACCTAACCCTAACCCTAACCCTAACCCTAACCTAACCCTAACTCTATTACCTAACCTAACCCTAACTCAAGTTCGCATTTAACTCTATTACCTAACCCTAACCCTAACAGCACTCAGAACCAACAGAGGCCCTCCAAAGACCAGCCTAAACCTACCCAAGAGAGCCTCTGACAGCACTCAGAACCAACAGAGGCCCTCCGACCTCAAGCAAAAAACAAACAAACAAAAAAACAAACATTTAATGGCCATTGCACCCAAATCAACTGAGTGTCACTGACATTCTCAGTCATCCACATGGAAAACTTTGGGTGAAAGTTTTGATGATTCAATCTTGCAGGACTGTACTAACCCAATTAATGTACACGTTTGTTTCCATGATGGTGAGTTTTCAAAAAAAAAAAATTGTAAATCTAAGTGATGATACTTTATCAGTGATAATGAAAAACTATCTAAAATTTCAGAAAAGATTTGAAAAAAAAAACAGTAGAAATCATGCTTTTTGTATTAAAATTCGACCAGGAAGGAAAAAACAGGAAGAGCAGGGGATTGTGGGATTGAACAAGTTACTCACCATGAATGAGACAAGTGTTCCAAGGAATGGGGTTCCTCAGACCAGCTTTGCCTATTGCAGCCTAAGAGTTTTTGCAGTCAGCGGTTTTCCTGTAAGGATAATGTCGGTCTGATCCTTGCAATTGCTCTAGGGGTAATAACTGGTAGAAGCTTGTTGTACAGAAATGTACATCCGCCAGTTTGAATCCCGACTTGCTGTTTAGGTGGCCTCAGACCTTTTCTCTCAAACTCTTCTTGGGTGACCTGGGATACCTTGCGGTGTTAACGAAGGGTCACTTGGGGGAGTCGTAAGTATCCAGCCCCCCTGGGTCCACTAGGACAGCACGCAGGGACGGTGGCCTGGGGCTAACAGGCCTTAATTGGAGCCCAGTCTTCTACTGGTGATTAGCACCACTCACACAACAGCACATTGCACCAACACCCACCCACATACGACTGTCCAAGCCTAGGGCTGACCAGCTGTAAAGAGAAATTTAAACCTTGGGCTGACGCGCGAAACTCAAGTGGGGGTGCAGTACAATATCTCGTCGCCTGGTGGCGCTAGAGAGACCAAACCAAGTGCAATCAACTTGAGGCGGCCCAATTAGTATATATACCAAGTTTCAGCACTCTACGTACAAGAGAACTGGAGGTGCAATACCGTATCTCGACGCCTGGTGGCGCTAGAGCTTCCAAACTATGTGCAAACGATCGGGCGCCCTCGAATTAGTATATATACCAAATTTCAGAGTCCTGTTACTAGCCTTAGTAAGTGCACCCCATCATAGGGGCTCAACTGTGGGGGCTCAAGTTCGCATTTAACTCTATTACCTAACCCTAAAAAAAGACTACCCCTAAAAAGACTACCCCTTTTTCTAAACCTCAAAAAAAAAAAAAACACTTCACATTACTCATTTTATTTCTTTTTTATATATATATTTCCCAGACATGAAATACAAACAAATATGGACAACGCAACTAACACAAACATCCACCAAGGGACAAACTAACTGCTGCAGCAGGCTGTTACTGTGAAGTCAAATTCAGCAACTAGACACACTGCCTGTCGGAACAGACGCAAATATGGAGGTGGGCGATGAGCTGGAGAAGAGCAGGCAATGGGGAAGGGTCAAAGTTCATGGAGCCAGGGTGGAGTTGATGGAGGAAGGAACCTGAAACAGAAGGAGCCAGGCGGCAATTCAGAGGCCAGCCAGGATGGCGGAGTTGACAGCAGGAGGAGCCATGGTGGAGAAGGGACTGACTGACAGAGACTGAGCTGCTGGAGGTGGAGATCCAAATTGAACGGAGAAGAAGGGTGGGGATCCGCAAGACCACAGTAGAGCCGGTGCGACTGAGAATGAAGGTGGAGCTGGAGGGAAAAAGGAGCCTGACAGAGCCGGAGGGATGGATTGACGAGACAAAGCCAGAGGAGTGGAATCCCGAGGTGGCAGATGGTCGACGACTGACCAAGGCGGAGCCGGAGGGACGAAGCAGCCCAGTGGAACCAGTGGGATGACAGGCGACGGTGGAGACGAGGGAGCTAGGAGCCGAGGCGGAGCAGATGGGTCAGAGGACCGAAGTGTAGTCCAAGGCTCGGAGGCTGGAAGTGGAGACAGGGGATCCGCATGTCTGGGCGGAACTGTAGACTGGAAGTCCCGAGGCGGCAGAACAGAGCACATGGCAGGCACTGACTGAGGGTGAGCTGAGGGACTGACAGGCATCAGCGGAGCTGGAGGCGAGGAACTAGCTGGTTTGAGAGGAGGCGGGAGAGGGAGGCTGGGAGGGAACACACCAACAACACTCCCTCGAAGATGGACGATGTTGCCGGCTCACGCACTTGGTCAGACGATGTTTCACAGCAGGCTCAGGCAGTATTTCCGTATAGCGGGGTGACGGCTGGCTGGTCTCTGGTTCGGGAGGGGGGCTGGTGATATCCTCCTCTGAGGTGCTGACGGAGAAAAACAGTCCATTATTCTCCAGCACCCACTCCACACAAATGGTGAAATCTTCTTTGGGACCGCTCGCTTAAGCTGGAGATGTAGAAAACGCAGAGCAAGCGGTCCGGGAAGTGGGTAAGGCACGCCAGATCGAGAAAGTCCCTGGTATGGTGCTCCAGCAAATGGTTCATCTGCTCCAGGCACAGGAGCTGGACAGCTGACATGAGGTGAGGTGCACGATGAGGAGTAAAGTCCAAACAGAGTCTTTTTAATAATAAACAATACAAGAAACAGAAACAATCCAGGAACGAGGGGTAGCAAACACACAGATGAAATAATAGCAGACAAAGAAACAGGGGGGGAACACAGGCTTTAAATACTCAAAGTGATCAAGGGGAAACAGAAACAGGTGAGCTAATTAACTAATCAGGGAACTAAGAAAACTAGGTCAACGTAACTGTTACGGTCTAAAATGGTCTAGGGAAGACTGCAACAGAACTAAAAATGGTTGATGGTGAGGCACTGTGCGACGGCAGAGAAAACGTCTCCAGACCCAGAAAAAAAACAAAAGGTACAATAACCCACACAGCCACGGTAGTTCAGCAAAAAGAGAAGTTTTTATTTACCATCTAAACAGGAGTGACGTTGAAGGGGGTATTAACTTCAGAAGGGGGCAAGGCCAAAATAACAAACATAAAGGAGCTAACTGTGTAAACCAACTGACTAAGCTTCAAAGAAAAGACAAAATACAGCAGATTTAAACTAACTCCCTAAACTAACATAACCAGGAGAAAATAAGTAATACAAAACGGCACCCAATTTCCTACTGAACCCAAAACAAAAAGACATAAATTAAAGCTTAAGATTTAATATGGGCTACTGAAGTTAACACTCACTTCTCTGTAGATTAAGGATCAGTCTTAGCTGTAATCAACGAAACCAACAGCAGAAACTCTACTTCAACAATCTCAACACAATTGAGATAAAAGGTACACCAAAGCACCAATTAGGGCTTCACAATAAAGCCTGAAGTCTAGAGAGGAGTTCTCAGCCGTCGCACACCATCCAGCCACCACCAACTGCTGGTCTGAGTAGCATGTGGGATAACAGGCGACGGTGGAGACGAGGGAGCTAGGAGCCGAGGCGGAGCAGATGGGTCGGAGGACCGAAGTGTAGTCCAAGGCTCGGAGGCTGGAAGTGGAGACAGGGGATCCGCATGTCTGGGCGGAACTGTAGACTGGAAGTCCCGAGGCGGTGGAACAGAGCAAATGGCAGTTGCTGACTGAGGGTGAGCTGAGGGACTAACAGGCATCAGCGGAACTGGAGGCGAGGAACTAGCTGGTTTGAGAGGAGGCGGGAGAGGGAGGCTGGGAGGGAACACAGGAGGACTTGAGCTGGACGGAACCAGAGGAGACACAGAAGATTCAGGGCTGGACGGAACCAGCGGAGACGCAGGACATTCAGAAGCACAGGGTAGTACTTCTCCAAACCAGTCTATCAGGTCCATCTGGAAGATGTCCATTAGTTCCCCTTTATAACTCCCAGAAACCAGATGCAGCTCATCCTCAGTCGTAGGAGTGTGGGCGGGGCTTCCCTCCAAGCCCTCGTACACCAACAAAACTCCCTCGAAGATGGACGATGTTTCCGACTCACGCACTTGGTCAGAGGATGTTTCGCAGCGGGCTCAGGCAGTATCTCCGTATAGCGGGGTGACGGCTGGCTGGTCTCTGGTTCAGGAGTGGGGCTGGTGATATCCTCCTCTGAGGGGCTGATGGAGAAAAACAGTCCATTATTCTCCAGCACCCACTCCACACAAATGGTGAAATCTTCTTTGGGACCGTTCGCTGGCAGGCGTGCCTTACACCGCTCGCTTAAGCTGGAGATGTAGAAAACACAGAGCAAGCAGTCCGGGAAGTGGGTAAAGCACGCCAGATCGAGAAAGTCCCTGGTATGGTCCTCCAGGAAATGGTCCATTTGCTCCAGGCACAGGAGCTGGACAGCTGACAAGGCCATTCCTGGAGAGGGAACAAAAAACAAAAAATAAATAAATAAACAAAGAAAAATGCCACTTACAAATACTTCAGTTTTTCGGTCTGCTATACTGTTACGGTGTGCTATACTAATGAGGTGCACGACGAGGAGTAAAGTCCAAACAGACTCTTTTTAATAATAAACCATACAAGAAACAGAAACAATCCAGGAACGAGGGGTAGCAAACACACAGATGAAATAATAGCAGACAAAGAATCAGGGGGGAACACAGGATTTAAGTACTCAAAGTGATCAAGGGGAAACAGAAACAGGTGAGCTAATTAACTAATCAGGGAACTAAGAAAACTAGGTCAACGTAACACTGACATGCCTTGCCTCAGCGTGGATGTTTGCAAGTTTATTTATATAGCACATTTCATACACAATGGTAATACAAAGTGCTTTACATAAAATTAATATTCATAAAAACAAACACAAAAATAAAACCAAGGAATTGAAATTTAAAAATTCTTTTGAAATAAATTAAATCAGTTAAGAATACATAAAATAAAGTGCACTGAGAACAGAAGAAAGAAAAAAACAGGCTTGTTCTGATTTATTTAAAAAAAACAGTTTGAGGCAGTAGGTTTAAATGTAAACTACAAACTCAAAGGTGACGCATAGAGATAAAATTTCAAGGTATTTAAGAGAAGGAAACCTGTTCAAGGTGAACTTGTGAGAGAGAAGAGGGCATCAGTGTCTCGTTGAACCAAAGTCTATAAATGACCTTGATGCCTTGAGACTTATTCAGACAAATACCAAAGTACTCAATGTAAAGGATAACACATCCAACTGAAAGATCCCAGCTAATCTGCAGAAAATTACATGCGAGGTAAAAATAGATCTGAAATGCAAAATTTGCTTAAACAGAAAGTTATTATTTCAAGATATTACAGAAAGTAAACATGCTTGTTTGGTCTGGGGGAAAAAAAGTTAAATCATGTCCTCTGGTACAATCAAGGTCTCAGTCCAGCAAAAGATGAGCTGACAGCAGCTTCAGATCTGAGACTATGGAGGTGCCAAACCGCTGTACACACATGTTGGTGGAGAGCAGTGAGTTAAACACACACGCACTAAAACACACTATAAAAAAAATAGCATAACTTGCATCAAAAACACATTTACTCTTATGAATTCCAATTTGTACAGTCACCACAACATTGAGGATGTTAAATGTCAAGGCTTTAACAAAAGATACCGCTTTACTCCGATTAAATCACATTCACAGCAATGCTTTGCAACCACTGCATTTGGTCAGCATCCACAATTTAAACCATTGTTTCTGCACTGCTCAGAACCAAATAAATATACAAATAAATCTATACAAGCTTTGCGTGGGTGAATTTCTGAATGTTACTCACTCATTTAAAGCAATAAAAAAGCATTTGAAATTGCAATTAACAATTAATCCTCAAGCACTCCGATCGTTTGTGAATAAAATAAGAATCAAGTTCCTTCAGTTCATGTCAGCACTGAGTCTTACCTGAAATTGACAAAAAATAAAATAATACAATAGTGATAAACTGAAACACAGTTATGGAAATATGCATTCACAACACATGCTGAATACTTTCCTCTGAGGCGATTTCGCTTGATGAAGCTCTTAACATCTGTGTCACACTTAAACTGCACGTGCAGACAAAAACTCACCTGCCTGTAGCTTTTTTGCAACCCTTAGACCTTGATTAGCTGGTTCAGGTATAACTGTTCAGATTATTATTCAAACCAATGATAGTTACATATCTGATTTTTGGGTGGGTTTCCAAACATCTACGATGAATTATCCTACTTAATAAAATAAGGCAGCCACAAAACTCTTTTTCTGAACTTGTATTCCTTTCAATTGAAATGATAGTAAAAAAGTAATACATATTTTGCACCAAACACAATATCAACCAAACACCTTTTGCTCATCTGAGATCAAAATCTGCCCCATCTCGATCACACTATGAATAAAGTTCTTTTGTGTGAAAGCATTATATGTGCAAAAAAAACAAAGAGAACAGTCTTATTTGTAATTATGTTAGTTACTGAAGGAGTTCAATGGAGATGATAACTGAAGTCAACGTTGTCCTTGAAGCATGGTTATAATCCATATTGTAGAGCGTCAAAGCAGTCCTTACAACAAACCCACGGCAGGGCACCAAACAGGCCGACTCCACATCGCTGACATATGCTTTAAGCGTAACGAAAAAGACCCTTCTACCAACAGAAAATTACCTCAATTATTACCCAATTAACCACAGGAAAAAAGATACCAAAGAAGTTTGCTTTACAAAATGGCTAATCAAAAATAACTTTCATAAATAAATGGATGTAACAAAAGTAACCATACTCACAGTTGAGAATAAAACAAATGTTTCTCAACAAGGGCCTTCCCCAAACGCTGCTACTCTGCACATTGGCACACTACCAAATGGTAGCCATACTTTCTTCTTCCATTAAACTACTACATTTATCCATACTCACAAAAAAGGTTAAGGCTGCCCCCTACAAGTGAGGAATAAAACTGCAGCTGCACTCAACTAGTAACAGCCTGAAGACTGTTACACAGGTGTGTTTGATTAGGGTTGCAGCTGAACTCTGCAGGACTGAGCCACCACTGGGTTAGATGTTTCAGTATCATCAAAATCAGTTATACAAGCAAGGTAAATAATTAAAAGAATAAAGTACAAACAAACATTGAAATTTAACAAACATAGAATATTTTTTTTAATCTCCAATAGGTTATTCACTTTCCAACCTCCATTTTACACTGACAGTCCTGTGAAACTTCAGCTTGTGAGCATTTATACTCATGGGCACAACCATTGAGGGGGATGCAAGCGACCAGGAATTACATTCATCAAATAACAAAATCTCAGGTTTATAAACTTTTTGTACATACATTAATCCACAAATTATTGAACAGACATTTATGCATAGTTCCAGTAATTACATTTAAAAACAAATCCATTTTACCATCTTAATATTAATCAAGGGTTTTAAAAACCACGATGCTTTAGTCAAATAAATGCACATCAATGCCTTGCAACCACTGTATTTGGTCTGTATCCACAGTGTAACCCATTAAGATTCAGCAAAGTTCAGAATTAAATTAATGCTACTCACCCATTTTCAGCAACAGCGAAGCATCTGAGAAAGCGATTCTTAATCCTCAGATTCACAGATCATTTGTGAATAAAAATAAGATTCAAATACATTCAAAATGTGGCAGCATCGAGTCTTAACAGGGAAAAGCAAAAAGATACTATAGTGATGAAATGCAAATATGGAAATTTATACATTCAGAATACTTATTACAACTGAACAATTACTTTCCTCTGAAGCAGTTTCTCTTGGCTCAGCTCTTAATATCCGGGTCACACAGGCAAACTGTGCTCAATAATAAGAATTTATTCAAACTCAATATGCACCATTACCATTAAAAACACAAATAAGCAAGATAAATTTAGGGATGGCTGACGCGAAACTGACGTTTCGACACGGTGTCGAGATCCCGAAGCGCAGATGTTTCGAAACACTGCTCCGAAGCGTGATTCGAAACACCCATGTCACGTGACTAAGGTGATTCGAAACACTCATGTCACATGACTAAGGCGATAGAAGCATCAGGGCGTGTCACAAGTGTTTCGAGACTTGTCATACCGCCGAATCTGCGTTTGATTGACAGGGTCGGTAAATCACACAATCTGTCTCAACCTAACTCCCACAATGTAGAAAAGTGGAGTTAACGCATCTTCACTTTGTGGGTTTTTGTGAGAGGATTTTTTCAAAGGCTGGAGAAATTACATGTAAAAAAAGAAGTAGGCTAAGTCCATCAACAGCAGAACAATGAATATTTTTAAATAAAAATCTTTATATGTAAAAAAGTGTCTTGATGTACTTTATTGTATATTTTTCATTACCAAAATAACACTTACTTATTCACAAAGAGTTCATTCAGAGGTTAGACTGATGTTTCAACACATTATAAGAACAGAACAATAAAAACACATTTTAATTATTTTGTCAAGATGACTGCGGAGCGGTGTTTCTGATATCAGTGAGCACGAAGTGGAGTGATTATTAAATGCTCGGAGCTTGTAGGGGAAATTAGGGATGGCAGGATTCGAACCCAAGGTGACAGCATTCCAGTCGAACACACTAACCACTCCCCCAAATCACTTAGTGGATCGATTAACACAACATAGGTTATAAATCGTCAATTCGCTTAACTATTTCTTTGTCGACGCTGTTTCAGAGCAACACTTGAAAGTGACCACTAGGTGACACCCTAGAGACGGGTGTCGAAATGTTTCGAAGCCTCGACACATTTGCTTCGACTGCTTCAGTGTTTCACGAAGCCTCGCTTTGCCCACCACTAGATAAATTAACTTCAAGATAAAATACAACAGAAAAATAAACAGCATTTTCTTTATATAAAAAAAAAATTACAATTAAATTTAAATATTCAGCAGGTAATTCACTCTCCAACTACTATTTCAGTCTGACAGTTCCGCACAAGCGCAGCTGGTGGACATTTATACTCATGGCCACAACCATTGACAGGGCAAACAACCAGGAATTAAATTCACCAAACAACCACATCTAGACGCCCAAACCCAAGCTGATAAGATTTTGTACATGCTCTAATCCACAAATTATTGCTATTCAACAGTAGTTTATAGGTATTTCACCATTGCACAGCCATTCAATTTTAAAACAAAAACAGTCCCCTTCACTTGGTTTCTCCCATATCCCATG
This sequence comes from Acrossocheilus fasciatus, assembly GCA_036784905.1. NCBI lineage: Eukaryota > Metazoa > Chordata > Actinopteri > Cypriniformes > Cyprinidae > Acrossocheilus > Acrossocheilus fasciatus. Next base: position 30,011,832 of record CM071952.1, on the reverse strand, counting down.
ATGCACCACAGCACAGACATAAAAGTTGATTACAGGAGTTTAGTGATGGCGAAGTGAAGCTTTCAACCCAATTGTATCAGAAAAAGGTTCATTAATCAAAGCTTTTTAAAAAGGTTCATGCTATGGCCATGTTATGGTCATAAAAATGGATAACACCTTTCAAAGTGCTGTGTTCCATTACAGCTGCTGGTTTCACATCTGGTTCTACAACTGATTCCTTGGTTTAACTTATTGTATAAAAATAATGGCCATTATTAAAGTCATTCCTTTGTGTCGGTGTACTGCCACTGTGATCTGTCTGTTATCTCTGCCTCATGCATTATAATGTAAAGGAAACGGCGCTGAGGTTCACGTCGTGTGAACCAGATACTGAAGCAGTCAGTGGTTTTCAGGCGAATGAAGCTTCGGACATCATAGATCACGTGCTTTTGGCAAAACGAATCAAGCTCCGATATAGCACTTCAATGTGAAATGTGTGGGGGGTTTTTTATACAAGCTTAGGAGCTTCGGTGTTCAACATAACATCACTACAGGAGTCCCTCTGGTTTCTCTCTCTCTATCACACTTCTTGCGATGTTCTTCAATTGTGAGTCACTTTGTGTAAAAGCATCTGCTCAGTGAATAAATGTAATTAGTGCATTTAGTGTAGACTGAGCCACACAGTTTATTAGTATTTGTTCAAAAGTTATGATGATGTTAACTTAACAGTCGACCCAAAATTGGTTCAGAGGCTGTATCTTGACCAAAGTTTGATCAATTAACACAAAACTTGGTACGCTTCATCGACACCATGAACTGAGGATATATGCCAAAGTTGGGAACAGCGCCACCTATGGGTCTTGAGATACCAAAAATGCACATCTATGCTTATAACTTTTGATTACTTTTGTAGTGATAGCCATGAATACAGATCTGACCAACTTTGGGGTCTCTAGAACCAACTCTATAGCGCCACCACCAGTTCAAAAATTCAACATTGTAATGGTAATAACTCCTGAACCCCTTTTTCTAGAAAAATGAAACTTAGTACACCTGATTACTCTCTGCGTGCTGATTGCATTCAATAGCTTACATTAAGACTCCACCCATTACAGTAGCAGCCATTTTGAAAAGTACAGTATTCTGTCTTTTTGCTACTCCTCCTTCAAAATTAATCCAATTCTTCCCAAAATTGGCTCAGATGATCTTTGGATTAACAGACAAAATAAACAGATTTTGTTTATTCATCTTTGTTAAAAAGTTATCATGTTGTGAACTTAACGAGGTTGACCCAAATTGGTTCAGAGGCTGTATCTCAGCCAAACTTTGATCAATTGAAACAAAACTTGGTACGCTTCGTCAAAACCATGATCTGAGGGTCCATGCTAAAGTTGGGAACAGCGCCACCTATGGGTCATGAGATACCAAAAATGCTCATTTTCGCTTATAACTTTTGAACAGTCAATCAGAAAATTATAAACTTGATGTCTATGGATTCCTTGGGTCATGCTGAATTTTGGACCTTGTTTCTGTCTAATTTCTTCTTCTTGGCCTATGGGAGTCTATGGGTGCCAATGAAGGGAACGTAGGAAAATGATGAAAATTGCTACACTTGTAGTGATGGCCATGATTAGTGATCTGACAGACATTGGGGTCTCTAGGAGTAACTCTATAGCGCCACCAGCAGTTCAAATATTCTCATTCTCACACCTTAACCTGTCCAAGGTAAGCAGTCAGACCGCAGCGACCGAGTGGCATGTTCTGCTGTGCCACTGGCCCTGAACCTATCAGGTCATGGGTTCGAATCCAAGGTGGACCGTGCCCTGACCTCAAGAGGTACTGTGACCAGAAGCAGTGCAGACATTGCTTTTGTTCCAGACGTCGCGTGCGCGTTCGTCTTGAATCAGAAACGTGAGCTTGTTCGTTCACGTCTGAACTTCTGTTCGTTTTTGAACTTCTGCGCTTCTGAACCTATCTGCTTTTTTGACGAACATTCTATTTCCGCCGGTGTCAAGTCAAGTCAAGTCAAGTCACCTTTATTTATATAGCGCTTTTACCAATACAGATTGTGTCAAAGCACTTAACAGTATCAAATTGGAGGACAGAGTGTCAGTAATGTATAATGATAAGATTAAACACTCAATTTTCAGTTAAAGGCATTTCATTATTGAATTCAGAGATGTCATTGTCTAGCTCAGTTTAGTTTAAATAGTATCTGTGCAGTCAAATCGCTAATAATCGCTAGAAATTAAGTGTCCCCAACTGAGCAAGCCAGAGGCGACAGCGGCAAGGAACCAAAACTCCCTCTGTGACAGAATGGAGAAAAAAACCTTGGGAGAAACCAGGCTCAGTCGGGGGGCTAGTTCTCTTCTGACCAGACGAAACCCGCAGTTCAAAAGTTTATATTTCTATTTTAATTTTGTTGCAATTTCCAACAATAGTAGTATTATGTAGTTAGGTATTTTATTAAATTTTTAGTTATTTTGTTATATTTTTTAGTTTTATTGTATTTTAATTGAGGTTTTCACTGGGGATATATCTCTGAAGGTCATCTGGGTGTCTTGGGGCCTCATTTATAAAATGTTGCGCAGAAACCGTCCTAACTTTGATCTTACGATCGTTTCTCAGAAATGCGTACGTGCGATTCATAGAATGAACGTACGAACAGAAAACGAGCATACACGCCTCTTTCAGATGTGAAATCTATGAATTGCAAATTATCTTGAACTTGCGCGCAACTGAATGGTTTCAGCTCTCTGCCTTGTAAACAACTCCTAATTAATATCGTTAACATATAAAATATCACCAATCATCATAATTTAGAACAGCGACCTGCAAGAACAGCTTACATTTGAAAAAAATATGCATTACTCCGACAATAAAAAGTGTGTACGTCTGCTCAGACCCTGATGTGACGCTAAGCACTTTTCCACGTCAAAGACAGTTTTTATAAATATGAGCGCTGGCGTGGATTTAAGCGTACGCACACTCTAAGATCAAATCTGTGCATACGCAAGATTTATAAATGAGGCCCCTGGTCTCCACTGACGATCAGGGCTGTAGACATCATCTCTTGGTGCTGATCCACCATCTGATCGGATACGGACTGAGAAACAGAATAGGAAAGAAACAGACAAATATTAACGTAGATGCCATTCTACTTACGATGTAACGAGTACATCATGTGTTATGGGGAGTGTTCCCGGTTCCGGTTGATCTAATTAATGCAGCCTAACAATCCTTTAACGGATTTGAATAATAGAAGCGTATTAGTGTGTTATGTGTAAGCCAGGCTAAGAGAGTCTTTAATCTAGATTTAAACTGACAGAGTGTGTCTGCCTCCCGAACAGTGTTAGGTAGATTGTTCCAGAGTTTGGGTGCTAAATAGGAAAAGGATCTGCCGCCCGCAGTCGATTTTGATATTCTAGATCTTATCAAACGGCCAGAGTTTTGAGAACGCAGTGGACGTGGAGGACTATAATGCGATAAGAGCTCGCTCAAGTACTGAGGAGCTAAACCATTCAGGGCTTTACAAGTAATTAACAAGATTTTAAAATCTATCCGATGTTTGATAGGGAGCCAGTGCAGTGTTGACAGAACCGGGCTAATATGGTCATATTTCCTGGTTCTAGTAAGGACTCTAGCTGCTGCATTTTGGACTAACTGTAGTTTGTTGATCAATCGTGCAGAACAACCACCCAATAAAGCATTACAATAGTCTAACCTTGAGGTCATAAATGCATGAATTAACATTTCTGCATTTGACTTTGAGAGCATAGGTCGCAATTTAGATATGCTTTTGAGATGAAAAATGCAGTTTTTCAGATGCTAGAAACATGGCTTTCAAATGAAAGATTGCTATCAAACAGCACACCTAGGTTCCTGACTGATGAAGAAGAATTGACAGAGCAGTCATCAAGTGTTAGATAATGTTCTAGCTTATTACATGTGGGGTTTTTAGGTCCGATAATTAACACCTCTGTTTTTTCAGAATTTAGCAGTAAAAAATTACTCGTCATCCAGTTTTTTATATCGACTATGCATTCCGTTAGTTTCTCAATTTGGTGTGTTTCACGGGGCCGCGAAGAAATATAGAGCTGAGTATCATCAGCATAATAGTGAAAGCTAACACCATGTCTCCTGATAATATCTCCCAAGGGTAACATGTAAAGCGTGAAAAGTAACGGCCCTGTACTGAGCCTTGAGGTACTCCATACTGCACTTGTGATCAATATGATACCTCTTCATTCACTGCTATGAACTGATGGTGGTCAGATAAGTACGATTTGAACCATGCTAAGGCGCTTCCACTAATGCCAACAAAGTTTTGTTGTCTATTCAAAAGAATGTTGTGGTCGATAGTGTCGAACGCAGCGCTAAGATCCAGTAGAACTAATAAAGAGATACAACCACGATCAGATGATAGAAGCAGGTCATTTGTAACTCTAATGAGAGCAGTCTCAGTACTATGATACGATCTAAATCCTGACTGGAATTCCTCACAGATATAATTTGTGTCGCTCTTTCCGCTCTGCGCCGTGCTACAGGCCGTTCGCAAGCTTGGCCCCGAAATCGCTGCTTGCAGCTATATTATTAAGTCTGTTTTTGTTATTGATTAATATAACTAATTTTAACTCCGTTTTGGTCTTTTTAAAATATATAGCAAAAGATTTATTCAAAAGACATTTAGATACAATATAATTTAAATGCAAAGAAATGTTCAAGAGCAACAGTAAACATTCAAAAACAAATACATTCAAATGTACAAATATTTTATATTTAAGAATTACTACAGGACAACTAACTACAAACAATTCAAAAGAAAACTATACAAATTATATGCACAATAGAGTATTGTTAAAATACCTCCTGGGTCAGTTCCCAAGTCATTTATTTTATTAGATTATTTAACAGGGACAATGCACATTATTTAATGTTATTGTAAATGAGGTAGAGTTAGCCAAAGCCTGTTGCAAACTTATGTCAGCAGCCAAACATCCATCCATTCATTGTCCACGCTGTTTATCCTGTGTAGGGTTAGGAGAGGCAAAGAAAATACAACAAGTAAACTCTCCCTAGCATATATAAGTAGATGCAGAGGAACCAAGACTCAGCTTCAGAAACCCTACTCAGCTTCAGAAACCCTCCTCCTCCTCCACAGACTGACATCAGACATTATGTGAAAATTCTCTAGCCTAAACTGGAGCATCTCCTCAGAAAGGAGAGAGACATAAGTGAGAATCCGAAAAGACAGAGAGAGATAACAAAATATATCAGAAAGATCGACAGGATATTGTTCATTAATTTAGGTGACCAGTTGGCATGTAAAAAAATGCATTGTTATAAATTTCACTCTGCAAAATACAAGTCAAGTCAAGTCAAGTCACCTTTATTTATATAGCGCTTTTACCAATACAGATTGTGTCAAAGCACTTAACAGTATCAAATCGGAGGACAGAGTGTCAGTAATATATAATGATAAGATTAAACACTCAATTTTCAGTTAAAGGAATTTCATTATTGAATTCAGAGATGTCCTTTTCTAGTTTAGTTTAGGTTAAATAGTATCTGTGCAATCAAATCGGTGATAATCGCTAGAAATTAAGTGTCCCCAACTGAGCAAGCCAGAGGCGACAGCGGCAAGGAACCAAAACTCCCTCTGTGACAGAATGGAGAAAAAAAACCTTGGCAGTGCATGCGCATCTCGTCAGTAAAGCCAAGCTACAAGCTACACGATATCACGTTCATTATCGCAGATGAATCGCCTTCGATAATGAACGCGTTATCGCGTAGCTTGTAAGTGAACTACGGCTCCGTGTATTAAATGCCGCTCCATTTGAAAACAGGTGATGGAGATTTACCGCTAATAAAAAGGATACATAAAAAAAGGAAGATACCTAAATAACCATTACAAGTGGGGACATGATATCATAAACTTTTACAAGGTATAATCACATCCCCCCCAAAAAAAGGAAAACAGTCATACCAACAAGAATCATAATGATGAATCATTTCACAAATATGAAATTAAGTTTAATTCCTCATTCAAACCAGGAAAAATGTTGGCTTTTAACTGAAAAATCAGTAAAAAAAAAAAGTCTTTGTAGTCTATCGCTCTTTCTAATAGATCCAATTACAACTTCCAAACCAATGATTCTTAAAGTATTATTAAATACGTTTTCTTTGTGCATTTGGTCTGAATTACATTCTCGCAGTGATTGTAGTGTCCACACTTAAACATGCCTCGTATTCCTCTGTCCAACCACGTTGTCCGTTTCACAGCAGGCGAGTAACTTCTCACAACTCTGTCTTTAATTGTAGGTGTTACGAACCCCACTTATGAAATGCTCGCTGAGGAAGGGGTTAAGTAACATAAAAAGGACACGCAAGGCAGAACATCTATTTAACCATTTATTAATGGTCAAACAGCTCATGAGTCACATTCAATCAACCGCCAACAGATATAATAAAGTATATAAATCAACTAAAAACAAACAAAACATAGATCAACACACACACACACACACAAATCAAACACAGAGTATTTCATATGATTGATTTCATATCCATAGCCATACGATTAAAATCGGAGTCTTGATCACATATCCGTCTTAATCTTTGAAATTGACCCAGTGGAATGCTTTCTATCAGATGTTTCGGATGAAAGCTCTTTGCGTGCAGGATGGTGTTGCGGTCTGTATTCTTTCTGAAAAGAGAAGTATGTAGACGTCCCATCTTTAAAAATAGTAATGTCTAAAAAATGTATCTTATCCTGATCATATTCGAGACTCAACTTAATGCATGTATTTATGGAGTTACTAATAACTAAGTAATTCAGTTTTATGTCCTTCAAAAATCATACAGATGTCATCAATATATCTGGTCCACCATTTTATTTTTGTGAAGAAAGGATTAGTCTTAGCATTGAATACAAACTCCTCTTCCCAGAGTCTCAAAAAAAGATTGGCATAGTTTTGGTGCAAAACATGCTCCCATAGCAGTACCTTTAACATGTTGGAAGAAGTTGTCTTCAAACACAAACACATTATGTTTCAAAATCCATTCCGTTAGTGTCAGGATAAATTCTGCCGGAGGACTCTCATCCATCAGTCCAGATGTTAGATCGTGTCTCGAAGACCTTCATCATGGTTGATGTTAGTGTATAAAGCCTCCAAGTCCATAACTACCAACAGAGAAACAGGATCAACAGACCCAATATCCTTAATTTTTTTAATAGCATCTGTTGTATCCTGAACAAAGGCTGGAAGAGTGGGTATCAAAGGCTTAATAAAATAATCAATGTATTGTGAAGACGGTTCCAGAAGGCTCCCATTATTCGAAATAATCGGACTTCCAGGAGGTTTGTTCAATTTTTTGTGAATTGTTAGCAACATGTAAAAACATGCAACACATGGATTTGTCACATAAAGAAATTTTAATTCATTATCCATAATCCAGCTCCTTTCTCTTGCATCAGTTAATAAAGATAGCATTTTTTTTTATCATTTCTGTTAGATCATTCCATAGAGGTTGCTAAAAATCCTCATTCTCAAGTTCTCTTCTATATACAAGTGTCTACTCCATATTACTACAGCTCCACCTTTATCTGCTGGCTTAATGACCAAGTCTTTATTATTTGTTAAGGAGATCAATATATCTTGCTCTTTTTTTGTTAAATTCCTTTTCAATGGTTTGACATCCTTCTTAAAAATTAATTCTACATTCTGACCTTTTTAATAAAGATATTGTGGTTGGATTCTGAATTGGAGGCAGAAAGAAAGATTTTGTTTTAAACTCAAAGGATCCCTTGAGGGTTCTTGATTCTCTCTTGACATATTACTCGGTGTTTGTGTTGTTTGTCCATACCATGCTCCCAACTGCAAATTACGGTGGAAATGGAATAAATCAATTTTAGTTTTAAATTCTGTTGTTTGATGCGTTGGAGCAAATAAGAGACCTTTTGATAAAACTTGTACAGCATCATCTGTTCGTGGAATACTTGACAAATTCACTACAGTGTCCTTTTGGTAAAACTGCGTGTACTCGGACGTCGCTGGTTGCTTAACTGTCTTCTTTCTCCCTCTCCTTGTCTTTCTCTCGCTTTTGAATGATCCATTATTGGCCTGAGCTGTGACTGTAAAAAAGACTTGTCCGTTTCATAGCAGGCAAGTAACTTCTCACAACTCTGTCTTTAATTGTAGGAGCCTTTCAACAGCTCACCATTGGAGGCTCCTGAAAAATCTCTCGTAGACTTGGATCACTTTGAATAATCCCCCAATTACATTTATTATACGCTTGATGTCATCTGAGACAGTACTAAAATCCATAACAAAATACAGTCGTGTGGAGCTGTTCTTATTGCTTTTCTTTCTGAGTAGATCATCCTGTTGTAACAGTGTCACTGTATCATTACTATCTTAAGATTTAACTTTTTTTATGTGCAGATCCATTAGATTTTGTATTTTTCTAATTCATGCAAAGTAAGACAGCTCTCCTCTGTCTTTCCAGATATTTTAAATTAATTCCGACAAACCCTGTAATAAATCTAACAAAATACTTGGGACTCTTGCTGATATCATTTCTCTTTTGTTCCATTGAATTTTCTATGATTTACAACAAAAATATTTTTGTCACAATTCTGATTGTCACACCAAATGACACAGTGTCACACTAGATGATGAACTGCACCACACCACAAAAGAGTATTTTATATGCATTAAACATTCAATGAATTCAATTCAATTAAGATTAATGAAACTAAAAATCATCAAACATACTAACTGTAAGGTCTGTTTTGGGTTCTGTTTCATGTTCTTGTTTTCATGTCTTTTATTTTGAAGTTTAGTCATGGTTCCTGGTTGTTTCATGCTTCCCTTTCCCTCATGTCTTCATGCTAATAGGTTTGTTTGAGATGCGCCTCGCCTGAAATGTAGGCGAGAGTAGACGGCTGTAGTGAGGGGAATAGTGAAATAAGTGCAGTCAAGACGGACAGTTCTGCCTTCTCGAAGTAGAACAGATACCTACGATATCAAAGGCAGATATTGCGTTATTCTCTCTCATGTGCTGTGCTGCTGATAAACATGATATCTTTTCAGTTCTGTTGCCTTTATATAAAAATAAATATGATGAACAAGACACTCAAAGTGTCACAGGTTGGGGTGGGCACCTAAGCAACCGGCCGTCACCCCTAACTTGCACACCACCATGAGGAGCCGCACCACAGGACACAACAAACGGGACAAAGGCAAAGTAAAAAATAAAAAAAAAGAATCTCTTTAAAACGACTACTGTAGTAGCTTCAACGTCCTCTTCAATGGAATCCGGGGGGAAAGAGAAGCACATATGTGGCACAGCTTGGCCAGGCTCTTCACTGGACTCTCACAGCTTTAGCAGGCTCTTCACTGGGCTCACAACTTTAGCAGGCTCTTCACTAGACTCAGACAGAGAGAAGGGTACATATACCTCACAGCTTTTAGCAGGCTTCCACTTCAACCCACACAGGTAATCACACGTGAATATATATACATAAAACACTGCAAATCTCACAACTCACAAAGAAGGCGCCGGCATGGGGTCTTGTCCACCACTCGCTGATGTAAAGCTAGATGGGAGCGGCTGTGAAGCGCAAATCTCTGAATACAGCTATAAATCCTCCACAAAAGTTACAGTCGTCATACGATTCCATACGATTCACGGAGACATCAATTGTTCCAGGATCCGACTAGAGTTCCACACGATCTCTATCGCCCCAGATGCTGGCCTCGTTTCAATTCCCCACTTCTTCCTTCAGCCCAACCTTCACCTTGCCTAGATTCGAATCTCTCTCTCCTTCTTCACGAATACTCAACTGCTTCCCAACCACACTGAACTCAATCCCAATGTCCTCTTATACTTCTCCTACAACAGCACACGCCCCAATCACCACTCTATCCCTCCGCTCCCGCACCTGATCGCAATTCCCGTCATCAATCCCGTCATTTGTCCACACACCCGGAACCGGCAGCCTCCTCGGTCCCCCACCGAAAGTGCCCCCTGCGGAAACTCAGGCTCCATTTCAAGTTCCTGCCTGCATGACATTCGTCACCCGTGACAAAAGTGCTTGCTATTTAATTCCATACGAAAGGCATATTTATCATTCATTTTTACTTTAATACAAACATGTATTTTAGATTTTTATAGAAATATGACAACAATCACATATCTCACACAGAGATTGCACTCTAGTGTCATAGTGTTTGGAAATATTCATGCATAATTTAGATACATAATCGCATGAAATGAGATTAAAAAAAAAATAAAACATTTTAGAAGAGAACGTAGCGTCACGGTTGTCTGAACCAATCAGCATTAAGCTGTGTCGTCAGTCAGTCATTTCCCATCATGCTTTTGATCAGCGCAGTCGGTGGAGAGCAACTGCGCGCGACTGCTCAATCTGACACAGCCACCTCGCCGTCGCGAAAGTTTTTTGGCATCTCGGACACTTTTCTAACTGGCATGCATCTCGCGGTGATCACCGGTGATCGGTTCTGTGCAGATTTTGCTCATCTCAAACAAGCCTATTGGTTCCCTTGTACATTGTGTCATGTTCTCATTGGTTGCTTTAGTCATGTGTCTTGTCTCTCATTGGTTTGTTCATGTCATGTGACTCTCATTGTTTGTTATAAGTAGCCATGTCGTCGCCTTTATTCTTTGTCATGTATTAATGTTGTAACCTGCTGTTGGTGAGTCTAGTCTGTTCATGCCATGCCAAGTCTGTCTCTGGTCAAGTCTGTTCAAGTCAAGTCTGTCTTTGTTTGGATTTTGTTTTTATCTTGGATTTCACATTTATAAATAAACTGCACTTGGGTTCTTCATAGTGGTGGGCAGAGCGAGGCTTCGTGAAACACTGAAGCAGTTAAAGCAAATGTGTCGAGGCTTCGAAACATTTCGACACCCGTCTCTATGTCACTTTCAAGTATTGCTCTGAAACAGTGTCGACAAAGAAACAGTTAAGAGAATTGACAAATTATAACGGCGTATGTTGTGTTTGTCATTCCACCAAGTGGCTTGGGGATGTGGTTAGTGTGCTCGACATGAATGCTGTCTCCTTAGGTTTGAATCCTGGGTGAAGCAGTCGTCTTCACAAAATTATAATAAACAATTAAAATGTGCATTTTTATTGTTCTGTTCTTGTTATGTGTTGAAATATCGGTCTGACATCTGAATTAATTCTTTGTGAATAAATAAGTGTTATTTTGGTAATGAAAAATAGACAATAAAATAAATCAAGCCACTTTTTTTTACATGTAAAGATTTTTATTTAAAAATATTAATTGTTCTGCTGTTGATGGCCTACTTCTTTTTTTTACATAGAATTTCTCCAGCCTTTGAAAAAATCTTCTCACAAGGGACACTTGTCGCTGGCACGCACAGATACATTTCAGCTAGAATGTACAGATGATCTGAATTAGATTGCATACAATGCATACCTTGCTTAGATGGCCCAGCAGTGTCAATAGCAGGCCTAGGTACAGGGACAATGTTACCATCCTCTGCACCACCCAAAAGGGCAGGATGAGTGCTTCTTAAATGGCACATCATGGATGATGTATTATTACAGTAGGATAGCTGCCTATCACACATACATACATCTCACTTTATTTTGTGTTTCCAAATGGAAATGCTCCCACACCACAGACAGATGGTATCTCTTGCGTGGAGCTTCCATTATTATGTAATCTATCAATATGAAATAATCTATGTATCAACTAGCCTTGCTGTGCTTGTCACTATCTAACTTATATTAATGTGTATGCCTATATGAATGTATCAGTGTATCTATCCTAATTATCTGTCAATGTCTATAGCCTGTCTATCAATATCTTAATAATAACTTTTAATGTAGCCTAAATATAAATGACCAAATTACACTATAAATATCACTATATCGCAAAATCTCTTTCCTCTTACAAAAACCTACGAAGTGAAGATGCGTTAACTCCACTTTTATACTTTGTGGGAGTTAGGTTGACACAGATGTGCGATTGTGTGATTTGTTCCCGACCCTGTCAATCAAACGCAGAATCGGCAGGTATGCCACGTCTCGAAACACTTGTGACATGCCCCGATGCTTCAAATCGCCTTAGTCACGTGACATGGGTGTTTCGAATCACGCTTCGGAGCAGTTTCGAAACATCTGCGCTTCGGGATCTCGACACCGTGTCGAAATGTCAGTTTCATGTCAGCCATCCCTAGTTCTTCACTACGCTCGCCTTCAGTGGACTCATTACAGAAATATCATTTTAAAACTTTCTTTGGCTGATAACTGTATTTTTGTGTACTCCCTTTACTTGGCATTTGTGCGTAACACAGACAAAAAATTCAATTCAGTTTAATTAGTTTATTTGTATAGTGCTTTGTATAGTGTTTATTTGTATCGGTGAACATTATTAACAGCAATGATTATATGTTACGATCAAACTTACAGAACTACCAAATTTTTCTATATGTTGTTTTAGGGTTAGCATCATCTGAGGTCCTCTGAGGGGTCTATATCATCTCTTCCCAGGTGTTCGGTCATCTCAGATCTTCGTAAGGGCTGGATGCCGACTGAAGCTTGTGTAATTCCTAGTTACCTCGGGATGCCAGTCCTTTGGCATTCACATAATATTTTTCATGATCTTGTAATTGAGTTATATCTGATCAAATGCACTATTATTATTTTGCTTGAGTTGAACACATTTTTGCTTGGTTGGAACGCTAATTTTGTCTCTATTTGTTTCCGAATTGACTGAAATGACTAAATTGGCTAAAGAGATGTGTCTTTAATCTAAATTTAAACAGAGAGAGTGTGTCTGAACCTCAAACGTTATCAGGAAGGCTATTACAGAGTACCAAATGGGAAAAAGCTCTGCCTTCTTTAGTGGACTTTGCTATCCTAGGTACTACCAATGGCGCTTTTCCACTGCATGGTACGACTCGGCTCGGTACGGTTCAGAACAGCACGGCACAACTCAGTTCGGCTCAGTTTGCATTTCCACTGCAGTTTAGTACCGCTTTAGAGTGGGCGGGATTATTCACGTGTGATTATAGTTGCGCCGCCTCTACTGCCGTGACTCCTGAAAAACGTTTTCATTCCGCGTCACTCCATCAAGCTCTCGCTGGATCCGCTCCTCGGCTATCAACGAGAGACAGTCTGTACTTCCTCAACAGACAATGAAACAGCCATTTTTTTGGTTGTTAAAAGAAAGGTGCGCTCATTCAAAACAGTCGCGTTCGATCCTTCGCTGGCTGTGCTGATTTAAATCTAGCGGGTCTGTTGTGTCTCATGCCGCAGGTTCAGTGGAGTGTTCAGGCAGTGATGATTTTCTCCAGCCAATCAGTGATCAGCAGAGTTTACACATCATGTTTTGGTAACGGTACGGTTCGCTTGGAACCTCGGCCGAGGTGGTACTAAAAAAGTACCCAGTACCAGGTACTGTACCCAGTGGAAAACCCCCCAAAAGCGAGCCGTACTGAACCACACCGTGCCGTACCATGCAGTGGAAAAGTGCCACAAGAGTCCAGAGTTTTGCAACCTTAGGGAACGTGATGGATTGTAGCAAGATAGAAGACTAGTTAGATACACAGGAGCTAAACCATTAAGGGCCTTATAAGTAGTAATATTTTGTAACTGATACGGAACTTAATAGGTAGCCAGTGCAGAGACTGTAAAATTGGGGTTATATGTTCATATTTTCTTGACCTGGTTAGGACTCTAGCCGCTGCATTTTGGACTAACTGTAGCTTGTTTATTGAAGATGCAGGACAACAAGCTAGCAGTTCATTACAATAGTCAAATTGCATCTTTTAATATGCAAACATGGTGAAACATGTTTAAATTAAGTATAAAACTGAAAAGGAATTCATTAATTGTATGGGTAATTTTGTCCATTAAATTCTTTAGTGTATTTATTTATTGTATAATATTTATTTATTTATTTATTATTAAAAAAGGTTTATGTATTATTGTGTGACAAATGTATCTTGGAAAAAAACTGCATGACTTAGCTTAACTGAACAGATCAGTTAATTCAGTTAATCTATTGGTTAACTAAAAACAGCTAACTTGCCTGCCACATGGCAACAATGTGAGCATATCAGATACAGAGCTTTTAAATTTAAATTAAAACATCAAAACTCACCTCTTGACCTTCCAAACCACTCCAGAGATGAAAACTTCCTGGTTGAGTGTGGACCTCTTCATTATAATGATGTCCAAATTATTGCCTGTTCAAAATATAGATTGTAATGTCACACCATATGACGCCCATTTTACAGACAAAATGTATTTGTCCAGAACTTGCTTTAAAATCATGCACAGACATCAACACTTTCTGTGTCCATTAACGTGCCTAATTCTATTCTGTTTATTTTGTTTTACTGTCCTCTCCCGGGAATGGATCAGCCAGCCGTCCAACTCCTGTGCCTGGAGCAGGGAGATCGCTTGCTGGAAGCTCACACTCAAGACTTTATTCAGCTCGCGTGCCTTACCCACTATCCAGACCGCTCGCTCTGTGTTTTTTTATTTCACCAGCCTGAGTGAGCGGTCCAAGGCACGTGTTCCAGCGGGCGGTCCTAAAGAGGATTTTGCCGCCTTTGTGGAGTGGGTGCTGATACACAACGAGTCTGCATTCACCATCGGCCCAGTGGAGGATGATATCGCCACCGGCCCCACTCCACCACTGCCAGAGACCAGCCAGCCATCCCCCCGATCTATGGAAATACTCCCTGAGCCCACTGCAGATGGAGAGCCTGAGCCTGCTGCGACTGAGCTTCTACCATCCACTGACCAAGTGCGTGAGCCGGCAACATCGTCCATTGTCGAGGGAGTATTGGTGGTGCTTGAGGGCTTGGAGGGAAGCCCCGCCCACACTTCTACGACTGAGGGTGAGCTACTTCTGGTTCCTGGGAGATATGAAGAGGAACTGAAGGACATTTTCCAAATGGACCTGATTGACTGGTGGGGAGAAGTACAAACCTGTGCTCCCGAATCTCCTGCGTCTCCGCTGGTTCCGCCCAGCCCTGAATCTCCTGTGTTCCCTCTCAGCCTCCCTGTCCCGCCTCCTCTCAAACCAGCCAGTTCCTCGCCTCCAACTCCGCTGATGCCTGTCAGTCCCTCAGCTCACCCTCAGTCAGTGCCTGCCATGCGCTCCACTCTGCCGCCTCGGGACTTCCAGTCTCCATTCAGTATATATGAATAACGTGACACGCACCTGTAATAATACGGAGATTAGAAACGATGGAGGGGAAGAAAGCATTGCATTCTGAGGAAAACACAACAAGCTGCCAGCAGTCTCTGTTCCTTACCCTCATCCAGAACGGGCGAGCAGAACGCGACGGCAGCGTAAAGGCAAACAAATTCCATCACATTTCTATGGCACCGAAAAAGCGTGGAATACAGCCATACAAAATCATTATGCATTAGACGTAAATAAATTAAAACAGCGACCAGTAACACTGCTCTTTCTGAGTACATCATTTGTGCTGTAAAGTGGGGTATGTGAATAATGGAAGTAAAAAATTAACCACAATTCTTAGCGAATAATAAGAATAATGGAAATTGCATGTAAACGGGAGTAAGAGCTTTGCTCTTGACATGTAAACATCAAAATGCGATTAAGTCCTTACTCTGATTATTGGAAATAATCGCAATATTCATGCGCATGTAAACGCAGTCACTGACTATGTGCTGATTCTGTACGCGTCTCTCACATAGACTGACAAAGGAGTATACTTTAAAGGCTTGTGCACTCAACTGTTTGCGAAATGGAGCTTTGTGCTCGTTTACCTCTCTCATTCGGCACAAATCCAAATATTCCATAATATTTCCATATTTGCGATGTAACGTATCTGAATGCAAAACTATTATTTTTTATGTAAATGATAGGCTTTGTACTTCAGTCACGTTCCAACGGTGACACAGAGGCACGCGCGCAGATGTTTGGCTCACTGTATTTTATTTTGATGAAGTACCAACTGTGCTGTCAAGTTAGCAATGCTGGAACTGATTTGTTTTGTGTGTGTGTGTGTGTGTGTGTGTGTGTGTGTGTGTGTGTGTGTGTGTGTGTGTGCGCGCGCGCTCCGGCGCGATCACTTCAACTGTTTCCTTATACCAGCAAAATCAACTTTAAACACTTATTGTCTTACTAATAATCACTGTATAAAGGTCTGCTTTTATTTGTGTACACTCACAATGAAAATAAAACAGATTTTATATATATAACATGTAATAATATTTAGTATTTTCACATCTAGATGGAATTTTTTTTTATTTGCACTACTGTCTGTTCAAAATAAATGAAAAGAAACTGAGCATAGCAGATTTTTTTTTTCCCCTGTTGTGCCAAAATCGTAGTGAACCGTGACCCCCGAACCGAGGTACGTACCGAACCGTGACATCTGTGTACCGTGCCACCCCTATTAATTAGTTATATTAGTTCTTTCTGTGGTATTGAAATGGTTCAAAACAATGAAACAACTTTATTTGTTTACTTATTGTGGCAGGGCTTATGAAAGTTTTGGCAGCACAAGAAAAAAAAAAAAAAAATTCTATGCAGATGAATTTCCCAACAAAATCACCCCTAGAATTAGGGGTGCTCTGATTGATCGGCTATTGATCCCTATCGGCTGATAATCGCTTTGGGAGGTTTGATCGGCGGTTTCTAAAAAAGCCGATCTCATAAACCGATCTCAAGCTGATGTTGCGCTTGCCGTGAGAGGTTTAGACATGCAGCGCACCGTCTCAGTCTCTGTCTGGCGCGGTTGAAACAATTATAATGCTGAAGGTGCCGTACAATTCATATTTCTTCATTAAATAACTTCTAAAGTAATTTGAAAACTTTCTGTGAGACATAATTTCACAAACAATCACTGTGCGCACACTCTCTTTCTCTCTCTCAAGCAAATGGCTTCAAATCACATCGTGTTTGTCTTTAAGCGAGCTGGCTGTCAGGAGCTGCCACTATCCACTGGCCTGCCATTCTAGCCAGTTATAACTACTGACTGAAGACAAATTTACGTATTTGGACGTTTTATTTTTATTTTATTTTTATGTTTTTTGTTCCTTTTTTGTAAATTACTTTGAATAAATGAACATATATATATATATATATATATATATATATATATATATATATATATATATATATATATATATATATATATATATATTTTTTTTTTTTTTTTTTTTTTTGCCTTCAGGTCCTCCATAACAGTATCCTTCAGCCAGCCTTTTTAAGCTAGATGTATGCCTATTCATTCCCTACCACTCCTGTTGCAAGAAAATGCATAATTTTGTTATTGTGAACACAGGTAATTTCTTTTGAATCAAATTTTTAAGATGTAGATTTTAAGGAGGATTATTATGTAGTCTAATGGCTGTGATCCCAACTGATGGGTTACTGCCGCATCTGTCCAGCAGCTGCCAGTTTAACGCGTTCCCTATGACTCTTACTGAAATTAAATTAATTGTTTCATAATTATTACAGTTTTTCTGGATTGCTAACACACTGTAACTGACTAATTTGGCCCATTTTTCCAAACCATCCATACAGTTCTCAAAACAAAGACATGTCTCTCAAAACTTTTAACACATTTCACCTGTTTTCACACACGTTCCAATTTGCTCAGTGTTTTCTGCAAAATTCTACACAAAAACGCCATCATTTTGCACAGGTTTAACCATATTCTCATTTAGAAAACTCAAACACACAATATAAATAACTCTAGCATCAAAAAATGAACACAAACAGCACATGTTTATCCGTGTGTGAACATTCAGTAGCAGAACTGATGACACACAGGTCAGAATCTCAGGATGATATGCACAGGAGCACAAGTGATTATGTGTTTTGGAAAATGAATCGTGGCAGTGGGAGACAAAGAGTAATAGGAGGAGAAAAGAAAAATTTAAGGGGATGAGGTCAAAGGTCGTTTGTTCCTGATGAAATACAAAGCACTATAGTTGACCGCGTTCTTCTGCATGGACTGACCGTGAGGGAAGATGGCCTACAGGCTCATCTACAAGGTTTCAATACTACTGACACATACAATATAATTACAGTACATAGCAGCAGTACTTCAGTTGAGACAACTTTCATTATTCTATGTACAGTAAATAATGTAGCACATGTTGTACACCCTCAAACTCGATTTGTAGCCAAGTAGTCCTTACATGTACTCTATTTTTGCAGAACTGAGAGACGACTGTTCAGGGAAGGCAGATAAGTCTTTTTTTAGAAGACAAAGAAACCGCTATAACAAATAAGGATACTACCAATACTGTAATGCAATTTGGCTGAGGATGCTGAATGAATGAATGAATGAATGAATGAATTTATTTATTCATTCACAGTAACTGACAGTATAGTCCAGTGTGTGTTTACTGTATATTACAGTTTTTTTCAATTGTTTACACGCAATTTTAAAAACCGGGTTCTTTTTTTCCAAATATAAGCACAATTATCCAAACACCACACTCAATTTGCATAATTCCAAGATTGTTTGCAAAATGACACACTTCAGTCAAAACATACACACTTCAGTCAAAACATATACACATATTTGTGAAAATGCTATTAGTTTTTATTTAACCAACACAGTCCTCAATGATCAGACACTATTGCAGCCAGTTTCACACTGCTGTGATAAATAAAAAACACATTTGTAAAAAAACGAATTTTGGAAATAGCATGTGCTAGATTTTTGGCCAGACATTGTTATGTAAGGGATCATTCAGATGGGAAAAATATTGTGACAAACCCACAACATTCTTCATGATTAGTTTGAGATATAGGGAGAATGTACACAAATAGGCCTATAAAACTTACAAAGCACTGCACAACACTGATGCTGCTGACTGAATATTTCAAGTATTTATTTCAATACTTACAATATTTCTTACCATAATCAGTTACAGTAATCAACCAACAATGAAATCAATGAAACATAAAATCTTTAGACAAATAAAAATTACTGCATGAATTACAATACATACACTTTGACTCTGAAGAAAAGTAAAGTAAACAGAAATTACAGAAAACTACTGTAAAAGCAACAAGAATACTGTAACTATTCATCTCTCCGTCTGGCTGGATCAGGCCATAAGATTTCATCCACATCACAGGCTATGTCTTCATTGGCAAGGCACCGTTGGAAGAATCGCCTTGTGTGACGAATTCACCCCTGCTTCAATAAGATCACAGGCCTGCTCCATGGCCTGAATGAGGGGCAAACGGTCATAGGGCCGCAGGTCGTATACCTTCCACCGCCACGCTGAAAAAAACTCTTCTATAGGATTCAGGAAGGGGGAGTATGGGGGAAGGTATAAGACTTCAAAATCAGGGTGATCATGGAACCAATTCTGGACCAGAGCAGCCCGATGGAATGAGACATTGTCCCAAACGACAATGTACCGCATATGGTCCACTTGGTGTAATGCTGTGACAATCTCATGCAATCGGTCAAGAAATGCAAGAATTAGATTTGCATTATAGGGTCCCAGATTTGCATGGTGGTGGAGGACCCCATTTTGTGTGATAGCAGCGCAAATGGTGATGTTACCCCCTCGCTGCCCTGGCACATTGGTGATTGCCCTGTGTCCAATTACATTTCTCCCTCTTCTTGTTTTCGCAAGGTTAAATCCAGCCTCATCCACATATATAAATTCATGTTGAATTTCTGCTGCATCCATTTGCAAGACTCTCTGAAACACATTAAAGACAATAAGATGCTATTCAATATCTATTGGACCGTATTTTTTTTGTGACAGAACATTATGAGCAGTGCACAATACCACACCATAGTAAGATGAACAATACATACCTCCACATACTCATTGCGCAGATGTTTCACTATCTCTGAATTTCTGTCAAATGGTACCCAATACAGTTGCTTCATGTATATTTGATTTTTCTTTAGGATTCGACCTAATGTTGACAGAGAGACTCGTTGAATGTTACTGAAAATATTGTCATCATTGATGATATTGGCTTGGATTTCTCGCAGCCTGATACAATTATTGGCCAAAACTATGCTCACAATGGCAGCCTCTTGTGCACGAGTGAACATAGGGCCCCTTCCACCTTGGTGTCCTCTACCCTCAATCCTATGTAAAAAAAAAAAAAAAAATTATATATATATATATATATATATATATATATATATATATATATATATATATATATATATATATATATATAAAATACATATGCAGCCTACTGTCAAATGTCACAGTAAACATTATTGATGACAAGTACAGCAAGCTTCAGTTTCAATATACTGTGTGGTTAGCTTACCTGTTTTCTCGATGAAATGTCCAAATTACTGACGCAACAGTATTTCTGCTGAGATTTGGTTGAACTCTTTGTCCAGCTTCCATCAGTGTCAGTCCATGGTTGATAACATGGTCAATAAGTGTTGCACGGATTTCTCAAGTCAAATTTGGTCCTCGTCTTCTTTGTTCAGGTTCTATTAACCCTTCAAGTCCTTCTCTACCTCTTCCTCTATTTCCTTCTCTTCCTCTACCTCCTTCTCCTCTTCCTCTGCCTCCTCTTCTTCTACCAAGGCCTCTTACTCTATCTCCTTCTCCTCTTCCTCTATCTCCTTCTCCTCTTCCTCTACCTCCTTCTTCTCCTCTTCCTCTACCCACTTCTTCTCCTCTTCCTCTACCGCCTTCATCTCCTCTTTGAGCTCCCCCTCTCATTCTCACTCTTCTTCTTCTTCTAACTCCTTCCATTTTTGTTGAAGACAGGTGAACTCACCTGCTGCCTTTTATAGCACAACTGAGTGCTGCGTTTTCAAATTAGCACATGTGTGCTTCCACACCTGGTGGTTGTGATTATCCAATTCGTTCATTAGTGTGGTCATTGGCAATCCAGTGCTTTGTAATGACAAGGAAGTAACCTCACAATCCTTATCTGTGTCTAAGGTGTGAAAATGTGTGTAGAGTTTTACAAATCACTGTGTGTAATGTTTTGCAAAAAGGGTGAAGCAGACATTGTGTGTAATGTTGTGCAAATCTGTGGAGGTGTTTTGCTCATTGGAGTAGAATTTTGCAAATTGCGTGGAAATTTTTATTTTAGTGTGTAAACAATCGTAAAAAACTGTAAATTGTTTGGTCTTTGAACATTTCTCTTCTAGTGCTTTTCATCTGATGTATGATATCTTTACAGTTGTGTAATGAAAGTAAACTTTTCTTAAAGTTTATTGCTGAATTTTACTGTATCTGCACCCCTTTATTTATGCTGCATACTGTAACAGACATTGACTAGCAAAAGGATTCCTATTTCCCAAAAGGAGGTTTTTGAAACCTGCTTTGAATTGATCTCACTAGTGTTCTCTAGACAGGAACGTAGTCTGAGTATTTGACAGGTTTGTGTATCATCTGAGGCCAAAGTTTGAGTCTGACAAAAGAGAATATATTTTGACTAAACTGTTTGATTTTGACCTGGAAGTTTGAAGTTTGCACAAGTTGGTGTGTAGTTTTGAGATTGTGTTTATAGTTGTGAGAAAATGGTGAATTGTTTAATGAATTGTGTGTTATCGATCAAGAAAAACTGTAATGTATTCTTATGAATCTACTCATACCTCATCGACGTTTAAGTTAGGTTTATCCTTATCTGTTGTTCCTTGACAGGCGTCTTTGATTTGCTTATATACCATGTGGCATGACTTTTAGTCAGATTTCTGACATGGATATTATGACTTATATTTTATTACATTACGACTAGTGAAGACTTACATGGCCTTGATGTCCCTCAGCGCAGACCTCCTCAGCCACCACACATCATGTTAGGACCAGCCATGTCAATAACACAGACCTACCGCCTGGAAAAACCTGATTTTATCAGTACCTGAAACTATCAAATGATATCGCTGAATGATTTAACTGAATCAAGCTGACTCATGTCACTGTATTTTCTCTAGAGCGTATTTATAGTTGAAACTGAAGTTGTAACTGAAATTGATTCCTGATTAAGGAATTTTGAGACCTTGACAGTGGTTTTAAATTTTTATTACTGTAATGCTTTGTTGTATATTGCATAATGTGCTATTAATAATTGTGACTTGATTTTATTAAATATATAATAACTTCCTGTAAATCTATTGTAATTCTGGTATTTATTATGTTTTCAGAGAGAATTGGGTTTTATGTCAGATATCTATAAACTGACGCAAACCTAAACTAAAATCTAACTTAAAATGTAATCCTTTACAAGGTTTAATTTGTTAACCATAATTGGGCCTCATTTATAAAAGCAAAACATGAAATATAAAAAGTAAGTTTCATTTTCAAAGTGCTTCATTGGCAGGATAGTTTTACTTTTGGCAAGTTTTAAATATTGGGCAAAAATATTTATTTATTTGTATTTATTCATTAATTTATTTATTATTATTATTATTATTATTATTATTATTATTATTGTAATTATATAATGTGCCAATAGTGTTTACCACAATGCTTATTGTATTTTGTAAAATCAACATTCATTAAATTAACATTCTATTTAATAGCATTCTGTTTAATATTACTTGCTTTTATATAATTAATTGTTTACTACTTCTCAGAGGCGAGGGAGACTAGATTGCTGTTTAATGAACAAAATGCAATTTCTGATGAAGCACCATGTCGAGGCTTATATTGTTATCAGAAATATGAACGCTCGCTTTCTGTTCAATCGCTTTCAGTTTGGCTTTGCATGTCTTTAAACAATGCATTGTATTTCCATAGTTTATGGATGTTGTACATTTTAAAAGCCAACAGATGGCGCTGTTATCCTTGTTTATCGATACTCTGAGGCTTTTAATCCTTTCCTATTTAATCCTATATAATCAGTGGAGAATTACAGCAGAGAGACAAACAGTTATAGTTCATTCGCAAAAACTCACACCTGGATGAACTCACTCTGCCAGATTTGACAGTATTACAGATGTTTGCCAGGGAATACATAAACTGATTAAATCTCAGAAAAGCAGTATTATGATGTGCTGGAGAGAATTTGTAGATATGTATTATTATAAAGGTTTTCAGTGCACTACTGTGGGAAGTTTGGATCATTTTCATAAATATTTAACAAACCAGTTTGTTCACTTCACTAGTTGGAAAAACATTGTGTTGTCCTGGTATGGCTCTTCACATGCTTTAGGTCTGTTTTTATTTTACTATATCAAATCAAAGAGGTCAAAATAAAATAAAATAAACAAGAAAAGGTAAACGATCAAAGAAAAATGATCTCAGGGAAAGGAGAAAAATAAGATTAACACTTTACAATAACAGCACATGAATAATCATGTACTAATAGCTAAAAAAATATTGGTCCCACTTTATATTAGGTGGCCTTAACTACTGTGTACTTACATTTAAATTAATAATTTGGTACAATGCACTTATTTTGTACATACATGCTTTTACATTGTACTTATATTTTTAAAGATACCAATATGTAATTACATCTCTAATTAATTTGTGTAATTACATTTATAATTACACTGTTGACCCATCCCTTACACCTAAACCCACCATTAAACCGACCTAGACCACCAAACCTGCCCCTAACCTTACCCGTATCCCACCTCAATAGCAGTAATTTTTTTTTTGCAATACAATATGAATACAATAAGTACATTGTACTACTTTTTTTGATGTAAGTACATAGTAGTTAAGGCCACCTAATATAAAGTGTAACAAAAATATTATTTTAATATGAACTAATGATGATTAAGGCATGTACCAATCAAGAACTAACCCTTAATTACGACATGAATCATGATTTCATGTGTGAAAATATTATTAATAGTGTTCATTTAAAAAGAACTGCTGTAACAAACATGAACTAACATGTAGTGAAGGTGGTCGTTATTCACACATGAATTCATATTATTTATATCGTAATTAAGGTTAGTTCTTGATTAGTACATGCCTTATTATCTTATTGTTCATAATAAAGTAATATTTAATGTAACTATTACTACACAATTATTCATGTGCAGTTATTGTGAAGTCTTACCAAAATAAGACAAATTCAAATCCAAACATAACTAGCTGTGAGCCAAACTGATCCAACAAAAGCTTTTAAAGCTCCTCACTGCACCGCACAGATGCTAACAGTAAATACTGAGACATTGTGAACGGCGTGGAAAAAACATACAGATGCCGGAACAATCAACCAATTTGACAGTGATCGCTTTTTCACACGCATTAGTTTTCTTTTGAGATCAGTTTCAGATATCATGCTTAAATTCACTGGAACTGTTTTTGCTTCTGTCCTGCAGATGGTGCTGTTTTGTGTTTTAAGTATTATTGTTCTATGTCCCGTAATAAAATGTCAGATTGTTCTATGGTTCTATGTATTATGTATTAACAATCTATCATGTAAGCCATGAAATTTCTATACAAAACACAAATACTTTACCTCTAGTGTTAGTTAATGTTGAACTGCATAGATCTGACACCTGCTGACCTCATTACACATGCTAAACCTGACTATGCCAATTAATTTAGTCACTGCGCTGACACTTTCATTACCATTCATCTGCAATAAACACACAAATTGGAGGTAAATAGATTTGTGACTTTTGAAGAACATTCAGAAATATGTTGGTCTGTTTTGTTGTTGTATAGCCCAACCATTATTGTTTTAGCCTCTTTAAATGGTGTGTGTCGTATTCTTGTATTAATGTGAGACGGTGGTATATATGACGCTTATAGTAAATGCAGGGGACTTGTATTGTGGGCTCATTAGAGCTGTGGCAGTCATAAGTGACTTTTACTTTATTCCTCCGAGGGCGTGTGTGGAGATACCGTATCTGTCACGCTCTGCTGCTCTAATTAGTCAAGACCAACTTAAAAAATCTCTGCTCGAAGAAACCTCAAAGGTCCAGAACAAGCTGGAGTGTGTTCAGTGTGATGTGTTTCTTCTTAATTTGGCCAAATGTTTGTGTGCAGCCTTATTCGCCCTGTAAGAGAGGAAGACATGGGTGGCTGTAGCACAGGATTGTTTTGTCAAAGCAGGTATGAGTGCGGATCCAGCATGAGAGAGCAGGACTGCTGGCCTCAGCAGAGGGACTCTTAGGATGAAGTGCCACGCTGTCCATACGAGCGCAGTAATTGGTCCCACAGAAATAAGGTTTGATTCTGGGCATTAGTGAATCTCACCCTGCAGATGCTGTGCCTCAGACTGTCTACTAAAGGTGACACAATTCATACAGTCATTGTTGTCTGAGGAAGAAGACTGAAATAATAAAAGAACCGACCTGTTTTCCTTAAGGTGCTGCAATGGTAAAAATTTCCCTAACCCTAAACTTAGCCAACGTGTCTCGAAATTAAAAGTAGTGTATCTTTGTTAAATTGGACATTGATGAAAAAGGACTGTGAGTAAGATTGGTCCTGTTTGACAAATTGACAAAATTTTTAAATTTAAGCTCTGAGTCACTTTGGGTTCCACTGAAGAAGGAAAGAAAATAACAGATTTGAAATAACGTGTAAATAATTACTGAATGACCATTTGATGTATTCAACCTCTATTAAAATGAAAATAAATCTTTCAGTACTTTTAGTCTAAATGTGCACATTTAGAAAATGCTGATATATATAAAGATGTTTACAAGAATAAATCTTAAGACAATACCTTTCGCATTGTATAGAAAGCTACAATATATATATATATATATATATATATATATATATATATATATATATATATATATATATATATATATATATATATATAGTTTTATTTCATGATCACAATTCACATAAGAGCAGAAAAGTTGCTTTATTCACTTGCTATCTGAAGTATCATTTACACAAAACAGTAGAAATGTTGTAGTTAGGTATTAGCATGCTAAATTTTATATCCCATGCATGTTAAAGCTGTTAGATCTGCACTCTCTGAAATACTGAAAGCGATCCATATTATTTTTGTGTCACCTCTGTGTTAGGCATTAGGTCATTTACTAAGTTTAAGACTAGTGTGTAAAGCCTAGATTAATATTAATAAAGTCTTTGGGTGTCAGTATGTTGTAGTAAACTAATTTCCACAGTACCTCAGGAGCTGCTTAAAAAGTTTGATGATAGACAAAAAAAGCAATCTACAGAGCTTTGAAAAGCTCAGCCTCTCGACTCTGAACCCCACGGAACAGCAGAACTTCCTGTTCCTTCACACAATGACAAATGAGCCGCTGTCTCCGTGCTCCTCTCCCATTCCACTCATGTGCTCAGAGCTATATATCATGTTTTGTTGTAAAAGACCTCATAATGCCACAACCAAATCTGGTATTAAAGAAATTTTGTTTTCAGTGATGAGTATGAGCATAATCTCAAACTATGTTTACCATGGTTCATAATGACGATGTGGTAGAATAAGATTTTCTAACAGTAATTCGCTGGAAATTATCGCATACTAAAGCAGGGTCATTCTGAAATTTTTCCCCTTTTATTAAACATCTGTTAGAAATATAGTCCTTCTTTGTTTGCCTTGTAAGGATGATCTTAATGAAGAAAATTCAAATCAATGCCATGTTGACAATTTTAAGTAAAGGTTATTTGGAAGGATATGTGCTATAGAAATACATACAGCTTGGTGTGAATTCAAATTTGGACCAAAAAACCTCTAAACACTGTCATAATGAACAATCATAAGTGCGCATATAAAAATAATAAGCTCATACCTATTTGCTTTTATATTTGTATATTTAGTGAAATTATTTAATACATTATTCATCAATACACTTGCATACAGTGGTGACTTGTGGAAAATTTTCTAGGTAGGGCACCACAACCAACAATTTTAGCATACATCTCGGAATGATTTATTCCAGTATAACAAAAGAAAAAGTATTAAGACTTGAAACATTTTAAATAAACATAATTGTTTTACCAAGTTCAAGACTGAGGAAGAATCCCACAAAACTATATTTTCTGCAAGCTTTTTTCTAGGTAAATTTAAACATACAGTTAAGTCCATATATATTTGGACACTGACACATAATTCATCATTTGTTGACACATAATTCATGACACATTTCATAATTTTGGCTTTGTATGCCACCAGAATAGAATTAAAATAAATCATGTTGAAATTGAAGTGCAGACTTTAAGCTTTAATTTAAGGGGTTGAACAAAAATATAATATAAAATGCTTAGGAATTACAACCATTTTTAGACACAGTTCCCCATTTTCAGGGTCTCAAATGTAATTGGACAAATAAACAATCATAAATAAAATGTTTATTTTTAATATTTTATTGAGAATCCTTTGCAGGCGATGACTGCCTTAAGTCTGTAACTCATGGAAATCAGCAGAGTTTCTTCTTTGTGATGCTTTACTGCAGCTGACTTCAGTTGTTGTTTGTTTGTGGCTCTTTCTGTCTTTAGTTTTGTCTTCAGCGAGTGAGATGCAGCTCGATCGGGTTGAGATCAAGAAATTGACTCGGCCATTGCAGAATATTCCACTGTTTTACTTTCAAAAACTCCAGGGTTGCTTTTGCTGTATGTTTTGGGTCATTGTTCATTTGTACTCTGAAGCTTTGCTGTATTTAACTGAATCTGAGCAGAGAGTATATCTCTACACACTTTAGAACTGATCCGTTGCTTCTGTCTTCTGTCTCTTCATCACTGAACAGCAGTAACACAGAGCCACTGAAGCCATGCAGCTCATGATCACACTGCTCCATGTTTCACAGATGATGTTGTGAGCTTTGATCATGAGCTGCTCCAAGCCTTCTCCATTTCCCCCCACCCCCGTCATTCTGGTACAGCTTGATCTTAATTTCGTCCAAAGAATGATTTTCCAGAAGTGCTCTGGCTTTTTTAGATGTTTTTTTGGCAAAGTCTAGTCTGGTCTTGTTTGCAGGTTGTGGTGAAGCCTCTGTATTTGCTCTGGTGAAGTCTTCTCTTGACTGTAGACACGTCTGCCTCCTGGAGGGTGTTCTTCTCTTGGCTGGATGTTGTGAAAGGGTTTTTCTTCACCATGGAGAGGATTCTCCGATCATCACCACTGTTGTCCTCCGTGGACGTCCAGGCCTTGTTATGTTTCTGAGCTCACCAGTGCAGTCTTCTTTTCTCAGAATGTACCAAACTGTTGATTTTGCCTCTCCTAAAGTTCCTGCTGTCTCCCTGATGGATTTGTTTTGTTTTTGAAGCCTAAAAATTATCTGTTTCACTTGTATGGAGCGATCCTTTGACCACATGATGTGGGTTCACAGGAACAGCTTCCAAATGCAAATGGCACCCTTATAATCAACTCCAGACCTTTTACCTGATTAACTGATGTAGAAATAATGAAGGAATAGCCCATGTCAGTAAATGAAACAGCTTTTGAGTCAATTGTCCAATTACTCATGGTCCCTGGGAGGTACATATTAAAGAACTGTAATTCCTTAAACTTTCCTCCAATTGTGATGAGAATAACTCAGTGTGCACTTTAAGCCCATATTCATTATATAACTAATTTGAATATGTTTAAGTCAACAGCTAAAATATTTAAAATTGTGCCTGTCCAAATATATATGGGCCTAACTGTATATCATTTACATAATTCACAATTTATGTTTACGGTGCAACAGCAAAAACTTTGAGGAAAAAATAAATGTTAAATATGTATAAAGCTGTCACAAATCCGGTCTGTGGCCTTCCGGCCGATAGCCACCAGAGGTCGCCCTTCCATCGAATTGACTCTTGCACTACAGTACTGTTGCACGTCACCCACGGACTACAATACCCATCATCCATTGCACTGACGACACACACACACACACACACACACACACACACACACAGCTGATTGCACTGATCACACAGCTTACATAAACCATGGACTTCCTTGCACAGATCGCTGAGTATTGTCTAGCGTTTAGCACTCTCCTAGTGTTAGCTACTTACCAAGCCTTTCTGTGTTTGTTTTGTGTTTAGTCTCTTGTATGGTTCTGCGTTTATCACTCACCTAGTGATAGCTGCTGCCTTACGAAGCCTAGTTTCCTATCTTAGTTCCAGTCTTAGTCTTAGTCTAGTTTTTCGTATTGCCTTGTTGTCTGTCTCTTGATCTTCTGCCTTAGTACCTTGGATTTACCCTTTGCCTGCTGTTTCGGACTCTGTTTGCACCTCGCCTGGATTATTGCTCACGTTATCGGATTACCCCTCTTGTCAAGCCCTCTAGATATTGTTCGCCGATCGTCGACCCACGTTTGTCCTAGGATTGCTCTGTGTCTTGCCCGTGCCATACCTGTTTGCCGTTTTTGACCCTGCCTGTGTTTATGACCATGTCTCTTTCTAAATAAAGCTTTGCATATGGATCCACACGTCTCACGTCTCGTTTGTCCTGTTACAAGAGCAATTTCTATATAAATCCTTACAAGTCAAGCTGCAGTACCAAACAGGACCATACACAAATGCCAACAGACCACTATAATAGTTGGCTTAAAGGGTTACTCCACCCCAAAATGAAAATTTTGTCATTAACCCTCTGGGGTCCGAGGTCATTTTGGGGCCCTTGAGATGTTTTGACATGCCCTGATATTTGTGCTTATTTCAGCTACTTAAAACATACTATTGACCAAAATGTAATTTTTTTTGTATTCAGCACAAACTGTGCTACAATAATATGTGACCAAGATGGATGTACATGTTTGCATTTTTTAGAAAAAAAATATTATGCGTGGTTAGTAAGTTTTGGGAAAAAACTTTTGAGTAATCAGTCTTGTAGGCTAGAATATTTACTTCAAAATTATGTGAAAATCATTCTGCTTACTCATTCACAGAAAACAATATATTGATTTAAAATTTTCAAGACATGTTTTGTGATCGAGGGTCTATATGCGAGGGAGTGGTAATGGCCATGAATATTAAGTGAGTCTCACCTGAGAGACAAAGGGCCCTCCCCTATGGGCCTCTAATGGCCCATCAGTGTGACTGTGACTGTGAGGCAGGTAAGAGAGAATGTGAGGACATTGAAAAAAAAGGGGTTTTTAAATTATTTGTATTTTATTTACAACACAGTATAATCAAAACATACATAATGAAGGTCAAAGACACATTATTGGGCACACTGATCTAACCACAGAGATGTGAACTGACAAGAGATTCTGTTCAACAAGTGAAACAAGTAAATCATACCTGATATTTACGTGTTTTATTTAAGTGTTTCTACTTCTTTCCATGGATTCAAGAAGAAAAAAACATAATCAGTAGAAAAGGAGCTTGTTTTAACATAGAATATCAGTGTAGTTGAACATCTGATGTTGGTTCAGCGCCCTCAGAGGAAAACAGTTTGAAGAGACGTCAGGATTCATCTGGTGCTGGTATCTGATTCAATAAAATACAAACAAAAAAACATTTGTGAGCATGTTAATATCAGGAAAATCTGTATGTATATATATATATATATATATATATATGTTTTGTAGCCATAGACTCACACATGCTTTGTACTATCATAAAAAAGTAATCTTATATCTGAGAAACTAATTATTATTGTTTAGCACGTTATTAAAATCTATTTCTGAACAGAGTAGGCTATTAATAATAAACATGTACTTACAGTGTACACTCATATTACTTTTATTGTTTTATATAGAGCATGAAAACATCATCGCGCCGTAAGAAATTTAAATACAGTGAATTGCCCCTCATATTAAAAATGTTTTACACTATTTCAAACATTGTAGTCAGGAATTATAGTTTGGGAAAGACCCAACTATGATTTTGTAGTCATATAGTCTAGTATGTATGATTTTATAGTAGCCTATGACATGATTCTGCAGCCACAGACTCAAGCATGCTTTGTACAATAAAATTATGTACTTTGTACTATAAAAAATGATATTTTATATCTGAGAAACTAATTATTATTGTTTAGCACCCTATTAAAATTTGTGAACAGAGTATTAATAATAAACATGGTCTAAACATTCTTAGGCACGTAACATTCATCATGTTGTCGTTTGGGAAAAACGCAACTAACTGTTAGTAATTCTGTTCAAGTTTATGTCACAATGAAACGTTAACTAACGCAAAAAAGAAACATTACTTACTCATCTCCTCTGCTGGATGAAATCGTGTTCTTCTTTCGAGGGAAATCCTGCTTTTACTCGGCGCGTCTTCCAGAAACGAACAGTAGCGCGATGAGGACCTCCGCTCTTTGTTTTGGGCGTTTACACGCACGCACACACCACGTGGCTATTTACATATGAATAGCGCGAGCTGCGCGAGGGCGTGAACTCATTAGAGATAATGAGTCAGACGGGAAAGATTGTGTTGGTTTCACATGGATTACTTCATCACAGAATGTTTGTTTTCGATAAGACTTGCTTCATGTCAAAGTAGACATGGGCTTTCTATAGATATAACTCCCATGTCTCTGTGTTGAGTATTCGCTGAGTTACAGTTCATTTTAGTGACGTGTTTCTAAAATCAGTTCACGGAGACGGAGAAGACAGAGAGCGCTCCCTGTTTGTTTTCTTTATTCTTCAAAAGCACAAAGTTTAGTTGTTATTATGAGTGTATACAAATAAAAGTAGACCCCTTACAGATTCGAATGGTGTATTGCTCTTATCTGTACGATGAAAAATGGCAGAGTAATTCAAGCTCATTTCGGCCTTATCAGGAAAATCTGCGTCAAAACGCGTATACACATTTGTCGACCCCAGAGGGTTAATCACTTACCCCCATGTCGTTCCAAACCTGTAAAAGTTTTGTTTAACCATAACGTTATGAAGCTACGAGAATACTTTTTGTATGCAAAGAAAACAAAAATAACAAATTTATTCAACAATTCCTCTCCTCTGCGTCAGCATAGCACCATTTTGGAGAATATGTGCTGGACTGCGTACGCTCTTCTGTGTCTCTTCTGTGTGTCGCAGCTAATACAGAAAAGTGTACGCAATCCAACACATATTCTCCAAAATGGCGCTACGCTGACGCAGAGGAGACAAATTTTTGAATAAATTCGTTATTTTGTTTTTTTTGTGTACAAAAAGTATTCTCATAGCTTCATTACGGTTGATGGCATGGACTATTCTGATGATGTCTTTCATACATTTCTGGGCCAAGAGAATGAAAATTGTTTCAGTCTGTGTGCATTGAATTTATTTGATACACGAGTTTTACAATTTGAGTTGAATTACTGAAATAAATGAACTTTTCCACGACATTCTAATTTATTGATATGCATCTGTAAGTACCAGCTGTACAAATTCCACAAAATGTTTTTGTAATAAATTTTGTTAAATGAAATAAAATATTTCTTTCTAAAGCTACTGTTTGTAATGTCTACTTAATACTTTCTCATTTAACCCAAAAATAGTTTGAAATAATCTTTTGGGGGTATTTTCACAGCCAAATGTCATTTGCGATTAATTAGATTAATTAATAGACACATTATGTAATTAATTAGATTAAAAATTTTAATCGACTGACAGACCTAATATAAACACCACTGACCATCGCAAAGTCCTATAAAAACACACATCTTCAGTGAGTATCCTTTATAAAATACTTGTTATCAGAAAGCACACATAACAGTTACACTTTTGTAAACAGATTGTTTGAACACTAATAATAACAGACTCATGCATCTAATAGTGTATGATTGCTGGATGTCACTGTAATCATCTTTACCTCCGCTACAATCATCATCCATCAAAACTCTACTGGTGAGAAACTAGTTCGCTTTATTCAGCCGATACAGACTAGTCCTGATTTCATATTTCTTATTAATAGAGGTATGTTTGTTCCCACCAATCACTGCACAAATTAAGGTTACATATGATGACGAAAGCATGTTAGGGCTAAAATTAAACCTACTAGTGAGATTTTGAGAGAGAAAATCTAAAATTGTCTATGTAATATTAAGAAAACAATCACAATGGCACAATAACTCATCAAACATGTGAGTTACATCTCCACAACAGTCACAGCGGTCAATGCCATTTGGTCTTGTCCTAGCAAAATAAAATGATACAGATTATGTACATGAAACAATCACGTTCCTACTGTTGTCGAATGATTATTCAGATATAAAACTGATTTTGTCGCAGAAGAGGATGGATACACCAGTGAAGAATAATTGCTGTTCTCAGTTGGAATCAAAAACACAGTGGCTAAAACAGCCGCTCTTTGCAGAAAATCACTTGACTATCTCTTTCTCTCTCTCTCTCTCTCTCTCTCTCTCTCTCTCTCTCTCTCTCTCTCTCTCTCTCACACACACACACACACACACACACACACACTAATGACCCGGTTTCAGTATCAGAGCAAGAGAAAGAGAGAGATGGAAAGAGCAGTGTGATTAATATGGAGAGAGCGCACTCAGACTGCTTCATGCTGTGAGATGCCATAAACTCAAACTCTTTATAAGGCAGAATAAAGAAAAGTCTTCCTCCCACTGCTTTCTCAGAAAAACAAACACTGTAAATATTTGTAAGTCTACATAGAAATGTGTTTGTCCTTGAAGCCATTCTTTGAGTCTTGAATTATTTACAGTGCGTCATTTCAGTTTTTAAAGATCTCTGAGAAGCTCATGCACAGCCTTGAGGGATGAGCGCTGTTCACAAAGAACAAACGCTTTCTCCAGCAAAATTCTCCTGCTGTCATAAATATCATTCAGCACCTGCACAACATCACAGGAAATGCCACAACAAGGGCCAATTTGTGCAGTTTTGTCACAGTTATGCCTAACCTTTCATGCCTTAGTGTTTGTAGTAGTGCACAATGATTCAAAAGAGTCAGAGTCAAACATGCAGAATCTCTAATGGCCTCTAACTTGCCATCAAACGCTGAAGATACTCCAAACTCTTCATCAACACTGGCATTACAGTCTGTCATGACCATTCAGAGTAGTTTATTGGATAGCCATGCAAGAGAGAGAATCAAAGATTTTAGTCAAATAGTTGATGGAGAAAGTCAGAAAGACTATTGCCTAGTGATTCCAATTTTCAGTGTAACAGCTATACGTTTCCTCTCATGAACAAATATCTCTCTGTGTGATATGGACAGCTTTTCCTTTTTCTTAATACAAGTTCATATATTTTCGTTTTGATTCAGTGTAAAATGCTGGTTTTAATTTGATTTATTTTTTTATGTTGCTGAATATAACAAAATTTTTAATGTTCTGCTCATGAATTTCATTGAATCATTGCATAATTGTAGAATGGAAAACTATAATTTTGCAATGTGTTAATGAAATAATGATAGAAATTACAGTAGCTTTCCTTGCTACACAATGATATCTCTAAATGCAGACCCGTAGATGAGGTTTATTACAAAGTCTATGCACAAACATCTTAAATGATTGAGTGGCCTGTCTATGGCTATATTTCTGAAAGATTTATTTATGAATTGGACTGAAGAATTTAAATGAAATTGATTATTGTAGTGTAAATAGTGCAAGTAGTGTGTTCACACTGAAAATTCCAAAACAAAAAAAAGTGTACTTTAAATACCCAAAATAATGCACTAAAATAACTGGGGGGGAAAAGTGTGTCCCAAATGACGCACTATGCCCCTATACACTATGTACTTATGTATTATGTACTCAGCCATGTAGTGTATGAATTTTAAAAGGTTATTTTGTCATTAATAATCGGACTCTGATACCCCTGCCCCTTCGCATCGTCATTAAATCTGCGACAGTTGAGTGCATAAAGTGTCCAACATTCCAGATTTAGTTTTTTCAGTTATTAAGTGCATCATCTGGGTATTTAAAAGTGCACTACTTCTTTTTGGAATTTTCAGTGTGAACACATTACTCGCACTATTTATACTACAAAATGTCACAGAATATTGCATAAGTGTTGGATGCTTTATGCATTCAGCTGTCGCAGCTTTAATTATGTAGATGGGGGGGGGGCTATTGGACTCTGATGAATGACAAAATAATTTTATATAATTCATACACTACACAGTTGAGTACATAGTGCAGAAGTAGCCTACATAGTGCGCATAGTGTATAGTGCACCATTGGGAATGCAGCTCTTCAGATCCACTGGAACTCGCAAATCTGTGATTTTATAAAAGTAAAAACTATTTTCATGTAATCTTAATATTGTGTCATGTTTATCAAAAACAAAACTGATTAAAATATGGACCCCACTTTACTGTTATTTAAACGGTCTATACTGATCTTATTACAGGCTCTGTAAGCAGCACTTAAACGTATAGAATAAACAGTAATTCTGGTTGCTACATGTAAATCATAAACGTCTGTTTATCTGAGGACTATCACGCCTAATCCACTTCGTCTGCAACAAAGTACGCGACCTCTGCGCAAACGTCACTACGGGAAGCAGAAAGTGTGGTTTTCAGCATAGACATAATATATACGTAGACGCCTCATAGACTGGCGCTGCCTATTGGAGCTGACGTACAGCGCGGCCGCCATCTTGGATGGGTCTCCAATGCGCGCCCCCTGCATTAATTTCTACTGCGAGGAATGTGTATCACCAACTACAATAATCATAACTCCCCGAATTTTTCCGGATTTTCACACGGTTTGGTTTTTTACAAACTGCAGATATTTAGTTATGATACAGGACGCTGTCACACATTGAAAAATACGTGCTTTCATGCTAAAAGACTTTGTATTATGCTCTTTAACAAAGACATATGGTGGGCTATGGCATATTGATAAATGAATGAATTTTATATTTTAATAAAGAAACAAGTTTGATTGTTCTTTTGAATTTATCTCTCTCTCTCTCTCTCTCTCTCTCTCACGCACACACTCAAACAAACACACACACACACACACACACAAGTGAAAAGAACTTAAAATAATAGTGGAAACAACTTTAAAATACGCCATAATGTTTGCTCATAAAGGTAAGAGTAATACATCATTCGGAACTGTAAAGGGTCTACTTTTATTTGTGTGCACTCACAATATAAAAAAAAAACGTTGTGCTTTTATTAAAATAAATAGGAAAACAGAGGATGCGCTTGCCGTCTCGTCTTGAACAGGAGCGCTTCACAAAGATGAACTGAAACTCAACGAATTGAGTCACAAATATGATAAATATATCTATAGAAAGCTTTAAATTACTACTTTAAAACGAAATAATTCAAATCGAAAACAAAAACGCTTTCATTATGTAATCCATAAAGATGCATTTCTCTCTAAAGGCTCGTTCAATGAGGAGATGGCGAGTCATTTTTCATCATCGTCTAAAATATAAAAATAAGGAAAAGCCTAAAACAGGCCCGATTCTATTTTTTTCTGATTTTTACATTGTTCTGCTCTTAATTCCTTAACATTTAAAGGGTTTTCTGCAACGTAATTTTGTCTGCATGATATGTGAATTATTTATTAGCCTATTTTTTAATCCATGCAGCAAAATGCTTTAAAAACAGCTGTAAAAATGACTTTATTGCATTCCAGATGATTTTAAAGAACGTTTTCACTATAAATTTTACGGGTAGCTTGAATGTAAAACATTGTCATGACTTTCATTGTATTCCCGTTTGTAAAATAGGCTACAGATTAATTGTGGTAGTCTGACCTGTTAATAAGCAGAAATGGACTTTGGCATGCAAAAGACTGATACGTTCATTATTAATGGCATGGCTGGTTCAGTCGACAGAAATACGGCGGAAATGATTGCGGGACAAATCTCAGGTCAGTCTGAGCGCTCATGGCACGCACAGTGCGTCCAGCCGTACACCTGCAGGAGCCGCTGACCACTAATGACACAAGCATGAAATGATGTCCCCGAGTAAGAACACATCCTCTGAAAGTTGAAGAACAGAAAAACAAAAACAGCAAGAGATAATGAGAGAGAGTACCAGTTCCTGCTGTAATAATGTTATACGTAAGTAACGTTAGTTGACATAATATTATAAATGGTAAATGGTAAAATAACCAAAATTATTGTTCGATATTACTTGTGAAAGGTAATCCCACGCGATCTGGTATCTGCGCGGGTTATTGCAACAGTAAACTGCACAAAATATGGGCATAAACTGCTCGCCCTCCATTGACTCCAGTGCTAGCGTAGAGTGAGGAGACCGAAGCAATATGGCGGCGACGCTGGATTACGTTCCAGCATGTCATGAGGTGTCTACGTATATAATGTCTATGGTTTTCAGCTCCTCATCGACTGCAAGCTGATCGGGCACCATTGACTTCCATAGTAGGAAAATAAATACAATGAAGTCAATGGTGCCCCAGAACTGTTATGTGTCCCACATTCTTCAGAATATTTTCCTTTGTGTTCAGCAGAACAAAGACATTCATACAGGTTTGGAACTACTTGAGGGTGAGTAAATGATGACAGAATTTTCATTTTTGGGTGAACTATCCCTTTAAGCCCAGGACAGAAACGCCAAAGCTGAACTATATAAACGTAAACAAATGTTAAGAGGCGCGTGGGCCACCGCGCAACATATTATCTCCATAAGCAGCGTTAAAACAACAAATAACTTAGACATTTAATGGATGATTAAATCAAGTGTCTCAGTTTAATGTTACTCTACGCGGTGTTCCGATGTGAAACTTGAAATAACAACGTGTGCATTTTCACTCAAGTTCACTCTTTAATGTTATTGACTTGACAAACCCATCACTGAGTATAGTGGATTTATCTTTGGCAATGAAAAACACCGCTCCATCCATGTGCTTTTGTGATATTATCCGACAGTATTTGTTAGTTATTAATGCTGAAGTCATTACGTGCCTTTCCAAATAAGCTGTTAATAGCCTGCAGCTCTTTCAGATAAAAGCAGCCTCACGCATACACGATGTTCTTCTAGCTTTAGGAATGCAGGTTCCCTTCGATGTTTTAACAGACTGGGTCGCATATAATAGTCAGTGGATGGTGAGAGAGATGTGTTCGTGAGAATGAAAGAGGACAGCAGACCTGTACGTGTCTTTCATCATTAATGAGCTTCGTTCGCGGTTTCGTTAGATGGCAGCAAAGCACCAGAGAAACATCAGAGAAGCTCTGCAGCATCCGCATCCGAACACAAGCGCGAGCTGCTGCTGTCATTACCGAACCGAACCGAGCAGAACACACACATACACACACACACACAAACACACACACAGGGACGGACAGAGCTGTATTCATTCGAACCAGACGAAATGAGCTGCTTTTGGATACACTCGATCCTCATCCCGGGATTCTTCGTACTCTTCGGGTTTGAAGGTAAGACATCTGATGATGTGCTTTTGTCATGATCTTTATTTCTGAATGCGCTCGAGAGGCGTGTGTTCATGGCGGTGTAAACAGAGGATGTGCCACAGATAACTTCTGTCCACCTCACTGTGATGCTTCTTCACAGCAGATCGTTCTCGATCCCTGAAGACAGATGGCATGCTGTTAATATCACGTTTCCCCGAACGCGCCTCAGCTCATTTGGTTTCTTTCTACTTTCTGCTGTCTCCGGATTGCGCGTCGTGCTGGAGTTTGTTCAGTGAGTGTTATTCAGACGTGAATTAGCGGATTATTTCGCGGATGGACATTGATCTGAATGTAGCACGAGATCTCTAGATGTCGAGATGATGAGCGAACGAACGGGATTTTCTCGTGATTGTTGTCGGAGGGCCAGCGACTGATGCAGAACTACACCTGCATGTGTCCTTGCAGGACCTTTGAACCTCCAGAAGCTCTCAAACAGGTCCTGCTGTCAGTACGTGGTTCAGAGCAGCTTTCATTGGCTCAGCTGGATGAATGATGTTGAGGTGTTATCTGCACACAAGAGGCCCTGGAGCTCTCCAGAACTCACTGATTATATTTTTATCTCGTTATATATTTTTTTAAAAAAGGTGTAGTTTGCTGCTTATGTGTGTTATGGTGCCAGAGCAATAACTTTTTTCTTTCTAATGTTATTGATGAAGCTGCTTATGTCCATTAGTGCTATTGATTTGCTCTCAGGATAAAGAGGGCGCTCATTAGGATGCACAGTAACTCTGGAACCCACAGACACTCAATTATCTCTCATTTAAATTACAGCAAGGCTTTACAATGCCATTACGATAATTTTTTTCTTCCATGAACACAAGCAGTAAAAGCAGCTGAAGATAACAATGTTTCTTTTGATTATAAAGAATGAAGTGTTCACTAGTTAGTTGGTGTTGTGGGACATTTGTGTACAGGTGTAGAATGGTGCATGTCACATATTCCCATTCTGCTTCTGCGTCTGCTCCTTTTCTTCCGGTTATCCATACGATTACATGTCGATGTAACTTAAGTGCTCGCTTAGAATGCTTCTCAATTCACGAGGTAGCTGTAGTGATGAGGGAACAGTGACAAATTAAACCAAAGCTTTGTCTGTCTCTGTCTGTGTGCGCAGGACGAGCTGCCAATAGGGGTCTCTGTTGGATCAGGTCAATATGGGGCTTCATCAGAAATCATTCACTCTTTTACACATACTGTAGAATTCTCCAGGATATAAGCCTACATTTTTGTTTCCTTTAGCAGCCACAGGAAAGTACACATGTTCAGGACTAACGAGTTATATTGGAAGAATATTTTTGCCCCTGAGGTTTGTGATACTTGGTAGAAAATCATACACACCTATATGCTAATTCTGTATCACTCAGGTTGTTTAAATAGAGTTCCAAAATGCATTCGTTTAACTGTAATAATTGTACTGTGGGTTGGAATGTACTTGGAGAAGTAGTAGTTCCCTTTAATTATTAAAGGACACCGTGTGAAACACGTACTCATCACAATCACATTCTGGCTGATTATTCTCATTCAGTTCTCAACAGTACATTATTACAACAAGAAAAGGATTCATATTGTAATGGTGACATAACAGTAACTTACTAATCTCCACGTTTCTCCATTTTGACTATTGTTTTGTAGAGCTCTTATCAAAAAACATGGCAAATGATTTGCAATATTTACGCTAACATTCTCTCATGGATTGATTTGGTCCTGTGACTCCATTTGCATGCTGTTTAGAGGTTTAGAGCTGTAGTCATTATCCATTCTGGTCAGGCAGCGCTTGCTTTTGATGGGTGCAGAAGAGAACAGGGAAGGAAATGAATTCTGCTCTGGGAGCGACTGATTCCATTTGGCTGTGCGTTTATTGACTATCTGCAAGGTGCTCAAGCAACCACAGAGGTTAGAAAGCCCACTCAAACCATGATCGTTAGTTATATACTGTCAGAGGCGATGTTGTGGTCAATCCCCAGGAATGCTACTGTTTTACTAGTATTCACTGGTAATGTCAACACTGAACTGCATGCATCTGTTTGGTGAAGAAATGAATCAGTTGGGTATAACTCAAACATATTGAGTAGACGGGGTGTTATGTTTTCTGTTTCTTTTGAGTGTTTCTGAGATGTTGACGAAACTAGAAAACCAAGCAGAACCCGAACCCTCTCATGCAGTAGTACTCCTCTTCTAAATAGTATGCTGTGGTTGAGTGTTTTTTACGATTTGGTAATCGTGATTATTCTTCAGATGTTTCCTCTAGTGTCAGTTTTCTTCAGATATAAACTGTGGTCGTCCTTCTCTGGAATCAGGAGCTGTTCAAACACTGAATGCTGAATCAGACGCTGTGGTCCTGCCACTTCGTTTCTGCTGTGTTTAATTAGCGGCACGAGCTCAGCTGACAGCAGTGACTAAAAGCTCGTACTGATTTCTGTCAGGAAAGGCACAATCGATTGATGTCGCTGTGGTGATTTGCTGAAGATTGACTGTCTGGATTCCGACTGTTTGTTTCTCCAGCGTGTCACAGACTGCCATTTATGATTTTTTAGGTTAGCATTAATACATGCAGTCCATATCATGTACTTTTGTCTGTAGTATGGTGCGAGAATGCCATTGCCGAAGCTGATCTATGGATGGGCCTGGTGACGCACACCTTACACATTACGTGTTGACAGGCACATTTATCAGCTCTCTAATTAAAATAGATGAATGAGATTAGATCAAATATTAAACAGATTATGTTAGTTGCCAGAAGGAGAGATCACTTGACCTTTTTTTAACACAAAAGTGATTAGAATAAATGGTAGCTCAATTTCTAACTCTGAATGAGATACGGCTAATCCCTAATTTTTAATTTTTAAAAGTGTTTTTTGTTCCTCGTTCTGTGCAGTCCATCTCTTTAAACAGCACATAATGGTAAGCTTCTGATTTCATACTTTATTTAGCTGTTTCCAAATCTGTGGAGTGGGAGGGAATGTTCATATAGTGAACATGGCATTTGATTTGCTCTTCCCTAATAATATACATTCTAATAAGCGCCATTACAATATCAGCAATCATGTCAAGTTGAATAAAAGTTTGATTTACAGGCACATCTCTCTGAACGAGAGAAACAGACACACAACAGGAGACAAGCCCAGAGAGCCGTGTCAGCAGGAACATCCATTGAGATTACTGATGATCATGTGATAACACCAACAAATCATTTGTAAATCCTGTTAACAGGATACTAGAGTCTAGTGTTCAGAAGAGCAGATTTTGTGACTCGTCTGTGAGCGTGTCGGTGAATGATTGGGCACTCCGTAGGTTCGTCTAACTTGCCTAACCTTTCCACCTCTGTCTTGTTAAAGCGTCTTAGGGGATCGCTGGCCCAGGACAGCAGCAGGTCTCACACAGACACGAAGAACAGAAAGCTCCTGATGTTATACCACACAGCGTCAGAGGAAGAGCAGGCTGAGGGCGGCAGACGCAGTTGCCATGGCAACCTGTTGAAATGCACAGCAGTGAGGAGCAAGATGCTCTCGAGCGCCAGATCAGCCGAATGCAAACGCAAACATTTGGGGGTCAAATGATGTGGTCTTCACACCTACACCA
The DNA here is from genome assembly GCA_036784905.1 of Acrossocheilus fasciatus. NCBI lineage: Eukaryota > Metazoa > Chordata > Actinopteri > Cypriniformes > Cyprinidae > Acrossocheilus > Acrossocheilus fasciatus. The sequence goes on along the minus strand of CM071952.1, from coordinate 29,970,087 downwards.
CAAGTCTTGAAGAACAAACTAAAAGCTTTACTGTTTATTAAGTATTCTTTTGTATCAGGTCTGAAACCGTATCAAAGTCTGGCCTCAGCTGTTTAAACCATCTGCAAGAAAGTGTGACTGTGCGTCTTTTCATTATTGTAAATTGCATTAAGTAAGCCAGTCAGATTAGAACTAGAGCTGTATCATAGATATAGCAATATATGGTTATATGGTCATACAGTTTTAGGTAACACTTTATATCGATAGTCCACTTTAGACATTTTACTAACAGTAAGTAACTTTGCAACTACATGTCAACTAGCAGTCATTAGAGTATTAGTAGACTGTCTGCTTAATAACTTCTAACACTTTATTTTGATGGGTCCACAACATACAACATACTGACTATCAGAAACTTTGCAAGTATATGTCAACTTACTCTACTGACCCTAAACCTACCCTACTGAGAGTTAGTAGACATGTAGCTGCAAATTAATGAGAATTAGTTGACATGTAGTTGACACGTAGTTACAAAGTTACTTATAGTTTGTAGAATGTCTAAAGTGGACTATCGAAATAAAGTGTAACCCAGTTTTATTTCTACATTTGATCATTCAATTTCTGTTTTATTTATTACTTCCTGTACCTGAAAAAGCGCAGTATAATTCATTTGTATCTTTGGTAAATTGTTAACATCTTGGCTGTTGCAGTGATGAGCATCTGAGCTGTAAACGTCTTGTGATGCGCTGTTATTGACGTGACGTGGACGCTCCGGTCGCTCTGTCAGAGCTAACGCTGATGTAGAAGGTGGACTGTATCGCTGACGAGAGATCAGCTGCGTTAGATGCTAAGCATCCATCTGCTGTGACAGGAGAGATCCATATGGTTGAGTTTCCAGATGGTCTTCACACCTGAGCATGAATATTCTGCGTGACAGTCGTGTGTAAGCGTGAGACTCTTCTGACTCTGAACTTCAGTTATTCTAGCTTACTTCTTCTGGAAACACGATGGACTGACTTAAATGAATCTGTCAATCAGCTTTTAGAAGCAGCTTATGGAAATGAATCATTCAAACAAACTGATTTGTGTGTTCATTCAAGTGTGCAGTGTGGAGAGCACATTGAGTTGATTGATTCTTATCTGAGCAGCTTCTAGGATGAATGTGTGAAGATCTTAAATGCTTTCAGCAGCACAAAATTACATCTTTACAGTCTTTTATTTCCCATACTCTCTCTCTCTCTCTCTCCCTCTCACTCACACTCACACTCACACTCACTCTCACACACACACACACACACACACACACACACACACACACACACACACACACACACACACACACACACACACACACACACACACACACACACACACACACACGTCTGGTTTGCTATCCTTGTGGGGACTCTCCGTCGGTGTAATGGTTTTTCTACTGTACAGACCGTATATTCTATTGTCCTACACCAACCCTACACCTAAACCTACCCCTTACAGGAAACTGCATTTCATCTTTCCCCCAAAAAACTCACTTTGTATGATTTATAAGCGTTTTGAAAAGTGGCAACATGGGTCAATGTCCTGAGATGTCACCTTCACCTTGTAATACCTGTCATACCTTTGTCATTATACACATCTATGTCCTGACTTTTCACAAAACACACACACACACACACACACACACACACACACACACACACACACACACACACACACACACACACACACACACACACACACACACACACACAGTTGTATGTCTGAGGTGTGTGTGTATGTTTATACAGGCTTGAGGTGAGGTCCAGAAGGTCCTCACTAATATAGTAAATCTTGTTGAACACAAAACAGTGAGCCAGACCTCACTAGTTAAAGTCTTATAAATTAGTCAAATCCTGTTTCTATTTCAATCTAGTGTTTTGTGGAGGTTTCTGTAATAGTTAGTGGGTCAGGCTATAGAAAATATCATTAACCTGATATAAAAACAATGTGAGTCTATGAGATGCCCTCACTAACAATCATAAGTGTGTGTGTATGTGTGTTGTGAGTGTGTATGTGTGTATGCTTTTCTGTGTACTTGTTTTTCTATTCAGGTGGGGACTTAAACCTGAATACACACAGACTCATGGGGACTCGTGTCACGGGCAAACAAGCTAATAAATCACGCAGAATGAAGTTTTTTGAAAATCTAAAAATGCCTGTAGTCTCCTGTAAGGGGTAGGTTTAGGTGTAGGGTTGGTGTAGGACAATAGCACATACAGTAAGTACAGTATAAAAACCATTACGCCTATGGAGAGTCCCCACAAGGATAGCGAAACAAGTGTTTGTGTGTGTGTGTGTGTGTGTGTGCGCGTGTGTGTGTGTCAGTGATTATTCCTGAAACACACAGTAATGTCGGTGCTGCACGTGTTTTTCTGTCTCCACAGACAGAAGCCCAGAATAAAATGCCTGTCCTCTTTCTCTGTCACTCTCATATGTATGTAGGACACTAAACCAGTGAATGTAGAATTAAAAGTCTGAAGACAAATCAATAAATAGATTCACTTATTAGCATTTTTGGCAAAGAAAACGACTTTGGCAAAACTGTTGGAAAGCAGGTGTAAATATTCATGAAGTGAACCTTCCAGGATGAATATTCATGACTGGGCTGTTTGGCTGATTTTGATTATTGATTTAGATGAGACGTCTCAATATGTGTATGAATGAAATTCTTGTACTGCTGGAATTATTAATACAGTAGATACAAACACAACTCAGAGCTGTGTGTGTGTGTGTGTGTGTGTGTGTGTGTGTGTGTGTGTGTGTGTGTGTGTGTGTGTGTGTGTGTGTGTGTGTGTGTGTGTGTGTGTGTGTGTGCGTGCACCTGGTATGTCTTGAGGACCAAATGTCCCCACAAGGATAGTAATACCAGTACATTTTGACCTTGTTGGGTCAATTTTTGGTCCCCATAAGGAAACAAGTTTAGAAATCATACAGTGAATCATACAATCATTCAGTGTGTGTGTGTGTGTGTGTGTGTGTGTGTGTGTGTGTGTGTGTGTGTGTGTGACTCTCTTATGGAGCTCCTTAAGTTGGATGACACTTTTACGTCACTGTTTAAAAGTTAGAGATCAGTATGAATGTCTTTATGTTTTTGAAAGTAAATTCTTGAGAACACCAAGGACAAAAACAGTATTGCTGTGAAAGACTTAAAGATGTTAAAATGATGGCAAATCTTCATTTCTCCAGTCCTTCAGTGTCACATGATACAAAACAAGGGCTGATCTCAGTGAGCAGTGAAGTACAAGGCTCTGCAGAGGACATTGTTTCTCACTGAGTGTATCATTGCATTTTTCATGGAAAGTGATATCGAGTCAGTTGACATAAATCAGGTGAGTTTTGTATTTTTCTACCTGGGTATATCCTGCGTTAACACCTCGTCCTCCATATCTGCTCGCCTGAGTCTCTGCACGGTTTGTGTACCAATTTAAATCTAATTTGCGTGATCTGATGTGAGCATTAGTGAATAATTGATGCGATGTTGAGCCACTGAAGCACATCAGCAAACCAAAACACTTGTGTGGTCATAGCAGGAGGACTGTGGGCTCTGATTGTGATTTAATTTGGACTGCAGAGATCGTAATGAGTTTGTAGCCCACTCAGTATGATTATGCGGAATTAGTTTTTATTTAAAAATGCACATAGATGTTTACAAGAGTGATTCTGAATGCAAAATAATTAATATTTTGAATGTACATATACAGTATATTCAGTGGTTCTAAAACTCTGACCAAGTAGATTTGCTAAACATCGTGACGAGCGGGGAAGGAGTTTGCGTCGTTCATCAGTCTGTCCTGTGGAAACAAGAGCAGAGATAGTTAGGAGATCACAGATGGTCAGAGATGACAATAGAAACTGTCAGAAGAGATTCAGCATACACTGTGTTTGTATGTCTCATAACCCATCTGTGATCAGAGCTCAAATTGTCATTAAATGCAGTAAATTAGTATAAATAGTGTCTCTTAATCGATTGAAATCTGCTACAGATAAGACTTTATTGTTTGATTGAGTCATAAGTGCTCATAATAGTAATAATAGATGAGCGGATGGCGGTTAGATCCTGAAAAACTCTGATTAGAGAATGGAGAGTTACCAACGAATCTGGAAATCTGTTTTTGTCAAATGGAAGGACACTTCATCATGTACATTAGAGTTTGAGAATTAGACCACAACTTGTACAACTACGAACTGTCCAGCCCCACTCAAAAATTAAAAATTAGAATGGTAATTATATAATGCTTCAAATGCTGTCAATTGGGCTTAAGTTGTACTGATCCAGGAACTTTCCTTGAATCTTGTTGAGCTAATGTTTACTGTGTTGTTTTCTTGTTCTGAGCACCTGGATTCTCAGCTACTTGCCCTGGTGGCTTTTGTAAGGACCTTTTTGTAAGAAAGTGTCTGCTATGAAAGTAAATGTTCCAGTTCTGTGTGAGATGAGCGACGTCCCTCACAGATGTAATAATGCTGGAGAGGAACAGGATCAACTCTCAGTGCAGTTGGGCTCATAAATAGACTTGATAAGCACTGAGCTCATTTATATGCTAATTCTCTAAAGCAACATGTCATGCATTCGCTGCTCTCCACTCCAGTGGACATGAGAATCCAGCGTCATTGTGTCCTCTCATTCAGAGAGGAGCGCGGAGGAGCCTGGAGATCAGAGACTCACGACAGATCAATCCCAGAGACAAAGGCTTCATCACACACTTGCACGGAACAGCAGGGGTTAAAGGAAGGCCAGGAAGGAAAGGTTACAGTATAATGCTCTGATCTGCTAAATCATAAATGGATATCCTAAATATTAACATCATGATTTTTTGCAAAGCTGCTTTTAAACAAAGTATTGTGAAAAGCACTATACAAATAAATTTGAGTTGACTATATTTGAAACCTGCAAGGGTTAATGCATGAGCATAAGGAATGCTTCCTTCACTTCGACTAAATGATTGATTACTTAGTACTTACTACCAAAGGGTTAGGTTAACAAAACTTACTCTGGCATTTACCACATTTAAAATATATTGACAGGTAATTCCAAATGCTGTCCATTATTTTGACAGTGGAGAAAAATGAAAACAGCTCAAGCCCCGCACAAATCAGTTGTCATTTTAAGTATATTGTGTATATGCTTCTCACTCTCTCTGATATTTACCTGAATTATTACTGTTAAAGCAGAAATTGCATATTTGTGAGCTATGTTAGTGCTCAAGGCCAAACTGTTGATGAATTGTCATTTTCAGTTATTGAAAATGGTAATGTTGACTATATCAAGATGAATTGTACGTGCACACACGGAATGGCAGAAGTGCTTATATGAATATGGGAAGTAAAATAAAAAACCATGATGGAAATTGTACAACTCAGTCCATCAATCAGGTGAGGATAGTAAGGATTATAGTAGCATGATCTCTATTACCTGTGACCATATTTACAAGACGTTTGGAGAACGGATGGATGGATGACCTCTAGTAGAGCTAATGTTTTCAGTCTGTAGCTCCATCAGCGCTCTATTGAAACAGTTCGCAGTGTTGCAGTTCGCAAGTGGTTAAACACCTTCACAGGTAGGAGTGTTTTATGTAAAATCATGGGATCTGTGTGAATCTTGCTGAGCTTGATCTGCAGTATCTGTGATCAGAGAGACTGTCAGAGCTCTGACTCCCTGGAGAGGCTGCAGTCAGGGGATCTGCATGTGATCCCCGAGGACCCATTCTCCGTGTGACCCCCGAGGACCCCTTCTCCGTGTGACCCCCGAGGACCCCTTCTCCGTGTGACCCCCGAGGACCCCTTCTCCGTATGATCCCTGAGGACCTGAGCACCCGTTCTCTGTGTGATCCCAGAGGACCTGAGTACCGGTTCTCCGTGTGATCCTGAGGACCCATTCTCTGTGTGATCCCAGAGGACCTGAGGACCTGAGTACCGGTTCTCCGTGTGATCCTGAGGACCCGTTCTCCGTGTGATCCCTGAGGACCCGAGCACCAGTTCCCTGTGTGATCCCGAGGACCCGTTCTCCGTGTGATCCCTGAGGACCTGAGCACCCGTTCTCCGTGTGATCCTGAGGACCAATTCTCCGTGTGATCCCTGAGGACCCGAGCACCAGTTCTCCGTGTAATCCCAGAGGACCCGATCAGCGGTTCTCCGTGTGATCCTGAGGACCCATTCTCAGTGTGATCCTTGAGTACCCGTCAGTCACTAAACCTGCTTTGCATTGCTGCTAGAATCAAGTTCAAGGCTTTGACACTGGCTTCAGGACTGCCTTTGGAAACTCTTCCTCCCGCAGCTGTCATCGAGTGCCGTCTTATCGTTCCTTCACAGCATAGTCAGTCTCCTAAACCTTCACCCTCCCCGCTCCTCTGTGGTGGAACAAGACTCTGAGATCTGCAGAGATCATCATGACTCAAAAACAGCTGAAGGCATATGTTTTCCACAATTGCTTAAAAACTTAACCCTATGCAAAAATTCCTCTTCTTTGCTCTTCACCCGCTCTAGCTTGTGTCCTAGTCTAGTTTTCTAATAAACCTGTCATTGTACATTATGAGTATTGTTTGGCTTTGTAACAAATTGCTTATGCACCAGTTTGGATAAAAGTTCTCATATTTTCCTCTTATTTTTGCTCTTATTTCTGTCTTCAGGCGTATGGAGCTGCACTCTCGCAGTGCAGTTTAACTGTAATCTCTTTAAATACCTGCTGACGATTTTTCGTAGTTTCTCATAAGCTCATAAGATGATAACCCCTGCTCCGTAAATAATAGTGAGCAGCTTACTCCTGAGATTGGTGTGATATCAGGTAAACCAGGTAATACAAAGGCCAGTGAAAGACTATCTGTTTTACCTCTACTTTTCTTTACTGTGTCCTGCAGGATTTTGGGAATTCTGTTCCTGCACAGTGTTTCAAACCAACAAACCTCCATCCATTCAGGTCAAATCGTTCTCAAAAGAGTGATGCTTTATCTAACTGGACATCACTAGCTGAGCAATGTCATGCTGTATATCTGTAGTGTTGCTAGCATGAACAGTACAGTAGATGACTGCTGTTCTCTTTTTATTATGGCGATGTTCTCACTCTTTTGGTTCAGACAGCTGTTTTGCCGTGGGGCTGCTGCTAAATAGAGTTGCATTGTCTTTTAGGCGGCTCTGGAGAGCGAGTTATCAAAGCGGCGCGGTTGCTGTGAGTCGATCCATTGAAATGAAGCCTGTGTACAGTACCTGTTTAGAAGCACTTCATGTAGTTCGGGTAACTCGAGGATCTGCTGGAGTGAGTGTGCTGAGAATGGCAGCTTCATAGTTCTGTATCTGCTGAGTCCCTTCCTCGCTCTCTTTCTCTCTGTTCATCGTCTCAGTGAGCAGATTCTGGTTTGAATCACATTGATGAAGGTAAGAGCTGCTGAGTTTGGTCGTATATTTCATTTCTGAAATTTTCTTTTATTCCACCCCAAAATGAAAATTTTGTCATTAATCACTAACCCCCATGTACTTCCAAACCCATAAAAGCTTTGTTCGTCACACAATGTAAGATATTTTGGATGAAAACCGGGAGGCTTGTGACTGTCAAGTAAATAACCGTGTCAAGGCCCAGAAAAGTATGAAAGACATCGTCAGTATAGTCCATCAGTGGTTCAACCGCAATTTTACGAAGCTACAAGAATACTTTTTGTACTGAAAGAAAACAAAAATAATGACTATATTCAACAATTAGTCTCCTCCACGTCAGCGTAGCGCAATTTTGGAGAATATCCACTGGACACAAGCAGCGTGTGCTGTTCTGTGTCAGCCACACAACACTGATACGCTCTTTTCTTTCAAATAAAAGCATAAAGAAATGTAGAAGACATTGTTATTTACTTGGCAGTCAATGGGACAGTCACAAGCCTCCTGGTTTTCATCTAAACGAAGACGAACGACGCTTTTACGGGTTTGGAACGAAATGGAGGTAAGCAATTAATGACAAAATTTTCATTTTGGGGTGGAGTATCCCTTTAAGACTGGTTTTGTGCTCTAGGGTCACATATATCAAAAACCCAGAAACAATGTACTCCAAAAATAAACCTTATATGGTAGATAAAAGACATAAAGACCAAAAAAAAAAAACCACAATTACAAAGCAGCACTAAAATGATTCTTTATACCTCTTTTATAACATACTAAAGAAGAACATTTTTTGCTTGATGGGATAAACCTTTCCATATTTTAATACCCCTAAATCTCATCAAGTATTGACCCTGTGAATTTACTTTAAAATGCATTCTAATTTGCTCTGGAATATTACCCTCACCTGAATATATCTTATATGTGAAAACACATTTGAAAAATATTAATATCATAAATAATAAGAACCTGAAGTTTATGAAATGAAGAAGCAGATGAAGTATATGCATTTGATTGGGTTGTAATCCTAACAAAATGCTTTTGAAGCATAAACATTTTTTGAAGAGTAGTAGGAAACGTACTCACCCAAACTATATTACAATATGAAAGATGTGAATAAATTGTGAGTAAAGTGCAACAAGACACTCTGTAGTAACAAGATGCCTAACCCTCCTTATTATATGGGTAGATTTATGTATTTTACTGCACACATAATCAGTTTGTTCCCTACAACTCAAAGTCTCATCAACAAAAACTCCCAAGAATTTTGTATGATAATTAAGGCACCTCAATAGACTCAATTGTAATTTTTGATAAATCCTTAGGGTGTCATTTTTTACCACTAAAAATAATACAATTAGATTTTTTATATTTAAAGATTTGTTTAAATTACACCAATTATCATAAGCAATTAGACCATAATTTGCATTCTTTATCAATGAATTGAAATTTGAGTGAGAGGCATAACATCTGCATGTGGAGTCCGTTCCTGTGGGCTCTGATTAGATAATCAAGAATGAGACAGCTGAAAACAGCCTAAACATATTCAGGCTGTTACCTAAACATTTACTGGGCTGGATGTTCCCAGAACAGTGTCTTAATCCACAAGAACTCTATAAACTGCCGTATTGGCTGTGCAGGACGCTGAGGACATAAACCAGAAAGACTGGAGGACCTGTGCACTTGATTAACCCAGCAGATGCTGATGCTGCAGATTGCAGATAAACTCTGAGCAGCTTTCTTAAAATGTCAAAAAAACGCTGTACCGCTTGTCATGCTCCTCATGGTCTTATTGACGATCCGCTGAGATTTGACAGATCCAGTCGTGAAATTGAAGGTTCATTGCTGAAGATAAACAAAATGATAATATCTGTGAATATTTGTAATTCTGTTAAACAACCCAGTATGGTTAGGGTTTTATATGTTGTAGTTATTTGTGTGTTTTGTGTAATGATGCATGATCAAAGCTCCTAACATACAGTAGTTCACTGTTTGTTTTACATACTATGGAAGTCAATGGGGACCGTCAACATTTTGGTTACCACATTCTTCAGAATACATTTTTATGTTCAACAGAAGGAAAAAACTGTTTGGAACAACTTGAGAGTGAGTAAATATGACAGAATTTTCATTTTGCTGTGAACTTACCCTTTAATGCTCTTTACTGTAGTACAGTGAGACTTTAGAGGGATCTGGAAAACATCAGTTGATAATCAGAAGTCGTCCTCCTCATGTGATGCTCTTACAGGATCTACTTCAGATACAAATCTATGAAATGGAGAGTAAATCACATTAGAGGAAAATAAGTATTTCTGTCTAGAAACCATTATAGAGCAGAAGCCTCAGAGCTTGAAGCAGTAAAGCAGAGTAAAATTCAATGAACTCCATCTACTGATGGACATTACAGGATGTTTTAATACAGTGAAAAATCTGACTTTCGTTAATGTCAAATCTGTCAGAAATAAAAATCCCAGGTAGAAGATGGCTCCTCGTGATGTGTGGAAAAGCTGATTCTGAGATGTTTTTGCAGAAATGAGCTTGAAGTCAAGTCAAGTCACCTTTATGTATATAGCGCTTTTAACAATACAGATTGTGTCAAAGCACTTAACAGTATCAAATTGGAGGACAGAGTGTCAGTAATATATAATAAGATTAAACACTCAATTTTCAGTTAAAGGCATTTCATTATTGAATTCAGAGATGTCATTGTCTAGCTCAGTTTAGGTTAAATAGTATCTGTGCAATCAAGACGACGATAATCGCTAGAAATGAAGTGTCCTTGAACACAGATGTCATGTTTTCCTGAAGCTGGATCAGAATGATGGACGCTGGCGAGCGTTGAGAGCAGAGCACAGACAGATGAGATGCATCACCATCGTGAATATGAGAGCGAGGAGCAGCGTTTGTGTGAATGCACTGCGAATACTGTAGTTACTGTACTTTGTGTTGTTTCTGAAAATGATGGTTGAGCTCTAATTACTTCTCTCTCTCTCTCTTGTATAGGTAATGGAGCTTTGATTTTGCTCAAAGCAACTCCTCTGAGATGTGCGATGTCTGTATGCATGCAGAATAGAGAAGCCAGCTCAGTTCGTCAGGTCACATCATAGTTCAGAAATGGTTTGTGATATTCAGCAGGTTTCAGCTGATCATGTTAATGTGGGTTATTGTTCTGTTGGTGTTTGGGGGATCGAGGTTTATAGGGTTTTGTGAAGAGCGTTTTATTTGATAGATACGGTTCTTCTTACATTTGACACTGAGATGAATATTCATGACACTGTAACCTCCAGAAAGCGTCTTGTTCGGCCAGGTTTTCTGTGGAACAAACAACAGAGACTGAGTCTGTGGAGCTGTTTCAATATGTTTGCTTAGTAGCAGATCTAATAAAAAGTGTTCAAATTAATCAAATATGTGGCTATGATGTTCTGATTGGTCTTACTGACTGTCATCAAAGCAGTTATGATTTGTGAAAGCAGGTCAGATTGTTCATCTGTCTGTTAAGACGAGCAGTAGTGTGAAGCTCAGTCACGCTGTGGATCAGCAGTTCGTTTAGTTCTGTGGAAACGAGTCCTAACGAGAGCTGAACATCCTCGTGTTATTACGAGTGAGTTTAATGCGACAAATGCGTTCTGACAGCAGGATCGTCCAAATCACTTCTTTATTTGCAGACGCCTTTGTCAAACTCTCCAGACGAAGTAAGAATCAAACAATTGTTCATTTAGTCATTTCACTTTCATTATTAACAGTAATATATATATATATATATATATATAAAGGAAATGAATGATGATAGTAATATTTATGTCTGATTGCGAGGGATTTATAATCACTGGTTGGTGAATATATGGCAGCGAGACACTAAATCATCTACAGACTCGCTCACGTCCTTCGAGACACGTTTGGTTTCGTTGCAGCCGCTACGTTAGATTCAGCTGATAACCTCATTCAGTTTCTTCATGTTGTGATGATTTTTTGACGTGTGCTTTTAAAATCATCCTGTTTGATTACAGATTAAATCTTACTGAGCTTTTCACTCCTTTAATCTAGATTTTGCCCACAAGATGAAGCACATCATCCTGTTTCTATTGGAGATGACCTGATTCTACACCTGAAATAGACTCACTGTTTCCTCATGAGCGTTGAGTAAAATAAAACATCTTACCCTTGAATTCTCAGACCACCCGTATATACCTCTCTCTCTCTCTCTCTCTCTCTCTGTGGTAGTTAATGACTGTAGGTCTGAGCAGCGGAAACTGTTTTGCATAAGGTCAGGAATCACAATGATAAATATGTAATCTGGCAGAATTTCTAGCAACTCCCACTGAACTGCCTCTTGTTCTTCGTGGAAAGAAGTGCGCACATGATGGGATCAACGAGGTGTACATAAAATACAAACTTCATGTTAACAGTTTTTATTTTTTTGAGATTTGACACAGACCCAAGCAGGAAGACACAAGCTGATCCACGAAAGCTCATGACTGTAGGATTCTGTGCTTTATAGTGCTGTAGGTCACAGGACTCTCTATCTAAACGTCCGGTCTGAAGCGGGCCGGAGGCTCACTGAACCCTGTTTGCTGATTACGTTGTCAGCATTTGAGTGTATTGATTTCCTTGTGAGCCGCTTCCAGATTGAATGAATGGAGATCTCTGAGCTGGAATGCTTTTAGGAGCACAAAGTCACATCTGTACAGTCTTTTATTTCTCTCTCTCTCAAAGGCAGCTTTATGTTGACCTATGAGTAGGTTGCACGTGAGAGTGTGTGTGTGTGTGTGTCAGTGATTATTCCTGAAACACACAGTAATGTCGGTGCTGCACGTGTTTTTCTGTCTCCACAGACAGAAGCCCAGAATAACATGCCTGTCCTCTTTCTCTGTCACTCTCATATGGATGTAGGACACTAAACCGGTCTGAAAGTCTGCTGGGTTTTCACTCTAAACGCACCTGACAGACCGGACAGTCGAGTGAGTGAAGAACTGCTACTAAACAGAGGAAATTCATGTAATAAGAGTCTGATGTTGAATATCTGCTGAGGAATAAAATATTCCATATTCACGGACACATTCATGGTAAAGCCAGTCTGATAACATACGGACACTGATGGATGAACATGTTTCTGACAATTCTCATCTGTGAAGAATCATTAGCAACATAAACTCATAAACTAAAGTTTTTTTCTTACAGAAACACCGAGCGTTGTGCCTCGCTGCATCGTGTTTGTCTTTCTGTCAGACTGAAAAACAGTCCTCTGTTTCTCTGGTGATTGTTTTGCTGGATTGTCACTATTGCTTATATGGCTGAGATCATTGTCTGAAGTCATTTGTGCTGTCACTCAGCTTTGATTGGCAGCTGTCACTCGCAGGTCCAGCAGCAGATCCCAGATGATGTTATTGAATGCACCGGGGTAAAATCACGTGAGTCTGTGCGCTGTACCGCGGTATGATGAAGCTTTGAGTCTGTGAGCAAGAGGAATCAGGTTTGGTCTGACAGACATGGCGTTCCTCTCTGAGTAGAGGCGATTGAGAGAATAAACGAGCGGTAAACTGTGCATCCTCCGTAAAATCTGAATGAGAGAATAATGAACGGAACAGAATCAGAAACAGCAACGCTATCACTTCTGCTCTGATTTTCTTATTTGATCTCTTTGGACTGTAACCTGAGAGTTTAGAGGGTTTCTTCAGAAGTGTCAGAGTTCTGTGTGAGATGAGCGACGTCCCTCACAGACGTAATAATGCAGGATCAACTCTCAGTGCAGTTGGGCTCATAAATAGACTTGATAAGCACTGAGCTCATTTATATGCTAATTCTGTAAAGCAACATGTCATGCATTCGCTGCTCTCCACTCCAGTGGACATGAGAATCCAGCGTGATTGTGCCGTCTGAACTCATTCAGAGAGGAGCGCGGAGGAGCCTGGAGATCAGAGACTCACGACAGATCAATCCCAGAGATGAAGGCTTCACACACACAGCAGCTTTACCCTAACGACAGTCCCTCCTTCTGCCGTTATTTACCCCCTCGTATCGTTAACCCTCGTTATTGTCCTGATGTTGACAGTCTAGCTGTGCTCGTGCCTTTAGCGTGTTCAGTTTAACATGCAACACTTAAGCATGTTTATTATTTATTGTATTTTTTTTAAACCTTTGAGATCAAATATGAAACATATTTGTTCGTGATGCACACGCGCACACACACACACACGCACACAGACACACACATGCACACGCACAGACGCACACACACACAGACAGACACACACACACACAGACACACACACACACACACATACACACAGACACACACACACACACACACACACACACACACACACACACACACACACACACACATACACACAGACACACACACACACAGACAGACAGACACACACACACACACACACACACACACACACACACACACACACACACACACACACACACAGACAGACAGACAGACAGACACACACACACACACACACACACACACAGACACAGTGTCCATAGCAACACGCTAACTTAAATCAATGGTGTTTTTCACAGTCAAGTCTTAATGATTTTAACATTTTTCTCTCTCTTTTTGTCATTTCTCTCGCTCACCTTCCTCCTTTCTCCTTCAGAATCTTCAATATCTCTCTCTTTTTTTTAAATTTCTGCACTGGTGTTTCAGATGATATAAAAACTGTTTTGAGATGTTGCTGTATTGTTTTGAACTCAACGGCCCTCGCAGAGACTCGTGACCCACAAGTCAAGAGATTATTGAGAAGGCACTTGGACGCAGTAATGTCCGTTCTAAATGCAAATTACGATCTGCAATAATCAGGGACGAGTCTGAATCTTCCTCTGTAAATCAGCCAGATTAATTTAGTGAAAATTAGCAATATCTACTGACTTGAGCACTGAAGACCTTTGCCTGAATGTGCTGAGACACAAGCATATGATCTTGGGACACATGTGAAGTGTGACCTTCTGCAGAAAGTCATTTGTGATCTGGCTTCTCTGAAACGAGTCTGGACTCTCAGCTGTCATATTACAGACTGCAGGACGTCTCAGGTTCTGCTTCAGCATCTCTTTAGTGTCAGTGAGGAGCGGCGGCTGGTTTTATCTCCTCCATCTCTCTCTCTGAGAGTCGTTCCTGCTTTAGATTGAGGGGGAGAAATGTCCTTGTAGTTAAAAGAGACGAGCTCTGACTTTTAATCAAACTTGCACTAGTGTGTGTGAACAGAGGCGGCTGGTGCTCTAACACACACATGCACGCACACACACACTCACACTCACACACTCACACTCAATCGTAGTGAACGTGACCCAGATCAGCATCAGGAACATGAGTCTTTGCTCTTCTCGATAGAGTCTCAGTGTGTCTGGTGTTAGCACACACACACACACACACACACACACATGTCTGGTTTGCTATCCTTGTGGGGACTCTCCATAGGTGTAATGGTTTTTATACTGTACTTACTGTATGTGCTATTGTCCTACACCAACCCTACACCTAAACCTACCCCTTACAGGAGACTACAGGCATTTTTACTTTCTCAAAAAAACTCACTCTGTATGATTTTTAAGCTTGTTTCTTCATGGAGACCTAAAATATGTCCCCATAAGGTCAACATTTACTGGTTTTACTATCCTTGTGGGGACATTTGGTCCCCTCAATGTAGCATAAACAAGAACACACACACACACACACACACACACACACACACACACACACACACA
>CM071952.1:29950000-29952500 GCA_036784905.1 Acrossocheilus fasciatus | reverse complement strand
TGAATTTTATCTCACTTTAAAAATAAACTGGAGCAGGATGTGACTGAATCCTGGAGCGGAAACAATGAAAGGTGACGTGACAGAGGAAGAAATGGGACTTTATGGCTCTGTGAAGCGCCGCGGCTCATTGTGTGTGGCGTCTGCTGTCACTCAGAGTTTGAGGTTCATATCATGCGCTCAAACTCGCTGTGACTGACTGAAGGTGGCTTGTACCGTGAAGTGCTCAGAGTGAAGCTGCGGTAATGTTCAGACCGTCTGGAAGCTGCTCATCTCAGATGTGTCATAGTCTGCTTAGTGTTCACTAGTGAGTGAACTCGTCTGAATGGTCAAATGTATCTTGTCTTTAACATTCAGTGAGAGAGAAACACACATCGTGGTAAACTGAAGAGGATTTGTTGTCTTTCTAGTTTTGTGATGTGATAGTCATTTTACTTTAAACCAGATCAGTTCACCTGAGAAAATCTGTCTCAGTTCACCAACATCAAACTGTCATTCCTCCAGATTCTTGTCCAGAGGTTCATCCAGACGTGGATCTTCTGAAGCACCGGTCGAATCAGATGAATACACACTTCACGTTTAACACATTCATGGAGCTGAGAACTAATGCTAACGAGCTAGAAACCGCTCATTTCCATGTTTGCATTAATTGCAGGGAGCTTAAACATTGTAAAAGAAGCCCAAAGTCACGGAGAATCACACATTAATCACAACTTTGAACAGAATTATTCAGTCTAAACCTGAATTGTATTTTACTAGTCACAGACTCTTTATTCTGCATTTGTAAAGAGCGGCGAACGAACAGCGGTTTACAACACTAACCCTAAAAAACGTGGTGCTCTTCTAGTCTTGCTATATTTGATATTATTTGTCCATGTCGAGCGCTAAACACAATCTCCTCAAAGGGTCAGAATGATTCATTCTCTTGACTTGAAAGTATTCTAATGTTTTCTGCTGTGAAATAATATTTTCTGAGCGGTTTTATGTCAGCTGGTGATGTATTACGCCGACTGTAGCAGCTTTGATTTGAGAAGAGCGTATAGATGCACAAATACGGGGAGACAGATTATGATTCTCCGTATATGAACAGAATGAATCATCGATGACAAACGCAGCTCTGGAGTGACGGGCGATTCACACTTCATCAGCGTCTGTTTTCTGTCCTGCTCCTCTGCAAACGCCACACACTTTCCGCCGCTTCGACCTCCAGAACAACAAAACAAGCAACACGAGTGAACCCTGATTTATTACAGCGGTGGCGTCCAGTGCTGCTTCCAGGATTTCTGCTTCCAGACTTTAATTCTCGGCCGTCAGCTGTCTGGAGAATACGGATGAACAGGCCCATCTGCTCGGCCTCGATCTGCTTTCTCATCGATAAACTCGATCCGTTTAATGGCCAAACGCTGCAACATGCACATTCAGGCTTTCTGCAGATGGACTAGAAATAATGACCATTAACTTTTTATAACATCTTAGCATGATCGCTCCTGTTCAGAACCTGATTTTAATGGTCAGTCAGTCAAATGATGTGACTTCAGCTAATTACGATTTAAACGGGTCATATCATTTTATAAGGCTAGTATTGTGCCATAAACACTCGTGATGTGTTCCTGATCATTTCTCTCTCTCTTGTCCAGACGTTTACAGTTGGCTTGTTATTCCTGCTGCTGCTGAACATGAATATGCATGTGAAGTAAATAAGTGAGGGTTTTACGGTGTGATGCTCTTCTGTCTGCTGTGTGAGACGTCACTAGTCAAGCTTTGAGACGGTGTGTCGTCTTGTGTCGACAGAAATAAAAATCATTTTATTATTGTTTTTTAAGATCTTATTGTTTTTTGAGAACAGGCATTAGACACTCTTGATTTCGTTTGCTTTCTTCTGTTTCATTATTCTTTGAATTAACACTGTGTTTGTGTCATATTCTGTTTTAGTCACATGACTTTTTTGTTTATCTGTCTGTCAAGTCAAACGTATTTGTATAGTGCCTCACATTTACACATCGCAGCTTTATGGAGAGTCACAGTGTTCGTCTATAACGCCTCCATGCTTGATCAAAGTCAAGTCAAGTCACCTTTATTTATATAGCGCTTTTAACAATACAGATTGTGTCAAAGCACTTAACAGTATCAAATTGGAGGACAGAGTGTCAGTAATGTATAATGATAAGATTAAACGCTCAATTTTCAGTTAAAGGCATTTCATTATTGAATTCAGAGATGTCATTGTCTAGCTCAGTTTAGTTTAAATAGTATCTGTGCAATCAAATCGGCGATAATCGCTAGAAATTAGGTGTCCCCAACTGAGCAAGCCAGAGGCGACAGCGGCAAGGAACCAAAACTCCCTCTGAGACAGAATGGAGAAAAAAACCTTGAGAGAAACCAGGCTCAGTCGGGGTCAGTTCTCCTCTGACCAGACGACACCCACAGTTCAAAAGTTTATATTTCTATTTTAATTTTGTTGCCATTTCTAACAATAGTAGTATTATGTATAACAGTATTATGT
>CM071952.1:29897500-29937500 GCA_036784905.1 Acrossocheilus fasciatus | reverse complement strand
AATAAATTATTAAAAATTCTGAATGAAGTTTATCTCAAAATGTAAAAATGCAAAAAGGTTTCTGTAAGGGGTAGGTTTAGGGGTAGGGTTGGTGTAGGGCAATAGAAAATATTGTTAGGTCAGTATGAAAACAATAGAAGTCTATGAAAGTCCTCACAAGTATAGTAAAACCAACATGTGTGTGTGTGTGTGTGTGTGTGTGTGTGTGTGTGTGTGAGTGTGTGTGTGTCCGTGTGTGTCAAGTCAAGTCACTATTATTTGTACAGCGCTTTTAACAATGCAAATTGTGTCAAAGCAGCTTTACATCAGATTTACAGTATTTAGACAAGGCAAGGCAAGGCAAGTTTATTTATATAGCACATTTCATACACAGTGGTAATTCAAAGTGCCTTACATAAAATGAAGTGAAATAGTCATTAAAAATAATAATAATAACAAGAAATTAAAAATAATAATAATCACAACAATAAAAAACAAAGTGATTTTAAAAATTGATATAAAAAGAATTTAAAACATTTAAGAATAGAAAGTGATTATACATAGTGCAGTCAGCTGGGACATAGCACAGCGCTCATTCAACAAATGCACAGCTAAACAGATGAGTCAAGTAAAATTGTTAAATTGTCTGGATTTAAATGTGGCTAATGATTTAGCACATCTGATCTCTTCTGGAAGCTGGTTCCAACTGCGGGCGGCATAATAGCTAAAAGCAGACTCCCCTTGTTTTGTGCGAACCCTTGGTATTTCTAACTGACTCGATCCTAATGATCTGAGCGGTCTGTTAGGTTTATATTCAGTGAGCGTATCTGCAATGTATTTAGGTCCTAGGCCATTGAGAGATTTATAAACTAGTAAAAGTACTTTAAAATCAATCCTAAATGTAACTGGGAGCCAGTGTAAGGACCTGAGGACTGGTGTGATATGCTCAGATTTTCTGGTTCTAGTCAGAATCCTGGCAGCAGCGTTCTGGATGAGCTGCAGCTGTCTAATGGTCTTCTTTGGAAGGAGACCATTACAATAATCCACCCTGCTGGTGATGAAGGCATGGACAAGTTTCTCCAAGTCTTGACTGGAAACAAAACATCTAATTCTTGCAATGTTTTTGAGATGATAGTAAGCTGATTTAGTTACTGCTTTGACATGGCTACTAAAACTAAGGTCTGTCTCCAGAAACACCCCAAGATTTTTGACTTGGCTTTTAGTTGATTGACCCCTAGAGTCAAGGTATGCATTCACCTTGAGAACTTCATCTTTGTTTCCAAATGCAATGACTTCAGTTTTTTCCTTATTTAACTGAAGAAAGTTCTGGCACATCCAACAGTTTATTATTGCATTGGCAGAGGGAGTCAATGGGGCTGTAGTCATTTGGAGATAAGGCTAGGTATATCAGGGTATCATCAGCATAGCTGTGATAGACAGTTTGGTTCTTTCTCATTATTTGACTTAGTGGGAGCATATACAGGCTAAACAAGAGCGGTGCAAGAATTGAGCCTTGTGGGACTCCGCATGTCATGGACGTCCACTTAGACTTATGCTCTCCTATACTCACATAATAACCTCTCCCTTCTAAGTATGACCTGAACCATTTGAGTACCATCCCAGAAAGCCCGACTCAGTTTTCCAGTCTCTCTAGAAGTATGTTATGATCAACAGTGTCAAACGCAGCACTAAGATCTAGTAGTACCAGAACTGATATTTTGCCTGAATCAGGATTGAAGCGAATATCATTTATTATCTTAATGAGTGCTGTCTCTGTGCTATGATGTGCTCGGAAACCAGACTGAAAATTGTCCAGGTGTCCATTTGAGTTTAAGCAGTTGTTCAGCTGATTAAAACTACCTTTTCAATAATCTTACCTATGAAAGGAAGATTTGATATTGGTCTATAGTTGCTCAACATTGTGTTATCAAGATTGCACTTTTTCAGAAGGGGCTTAACAACTGCAGTTTTCAGGGAGTTTGGAAAAGTCCCAGAAAGAAGTGAAGCGTTCACCACTTCTAAGAGATCTGCTTCTAAACAGTTAAGCACACTTTTGGAAAAAGATGTGGGAAGTGTGTCAGTAGGGGAAATAGACGTGGAAATAGTGCCATTCTCCTCTGGCCAGACAAAACCAGCAGTTTAAATCTAGGCTGCAGCAGAGTCAGATTGTGCAGAGGACTCGTCTGGTTCCCGTTGTCTTGTCCTGATGGCTGTCTAGGTGACAAGGTCTTCACTGGGGGTCTGTCTCTGGGCTCATCTAGGTGTCCTGATCTCTGCTGATGTTCAGGGCTGTAGAGGTCATCTCTAGGTGCTGATCCACCATCTGATCTGGATACAGACTGGATCGGATGGCTACGGTGATCTCGAAATAAGAAAGAAACTAATATTAGCATAGATGCTATTCTTCTAACGATGTAACAAGTTCATCGGGTGTTTTGGGAAGTGTTCCCGGTTCCGGTTGACCTAATTAATGCAGCCAGACAATCCTTTAATGGATTTGAATTATAGAAATGCAATAGTGTATTTTGTGTAAACCAGGTTAAAGAGATTGGTCTTTAATCTAGATTATGTGTGTATGTGTGTATCCGCGCGCGCGCGTGTGTGTGTGTGTGTGTCAGTGATTATTCCTGAAACACACAGTAATGTCGGTGCTGCACGTGTTTTTCTGTCTCCACAGACAGAAGCCCAGAATAACATGCCTGTCCTCTTTCTCTGTCACTCTCATATGGATGTAGGACACTAAACCGGTCTGAAAGTCTGCTGGGTTTTCACTCTAAACGCACCTGACAGACACTCAGAGAGGGAGAACGGCTCATAGATTGATCGCTCTGTGCCGTAATTACAGACCAGCGCCTTCAGATTCAGTTATTTGATGTATTTAGTTTTGATTGGGAAATTTCTTCTGACAGAAACACAGAAACTAAAATGACTTTGCGATTCCTCAGATGAGGGAGACATTCAGCGTGACACGAAATTAGGTAATTAACCTTTGATGTCTGCAAAACTTTTAATTAGACTGAAGATGTGAGTGAGGATGTGACGATGGTATTCGTCAGCGTCTGCAATCGCTCACGAGACCTGCAGTCTTTCACTGCTCTTCTTCTTCATCATCATCATCATCATCATCATCATCATCATCACGTGTCTCATAAAGGAGATCGACACAAACTATGTCAGTTTGCAATGCAAATAAATCAAAGTGACGTGATGATATTAAACAGAGGCGTTATGTTGAATATCAATTTACCAATCAAATGGAAAAGCAATAAGGGGATCATGTTTTTCTCAGCACAAATGTTTATTGCCTTTTATGATTTGTTTGCCTGCGCAGGTTATTATTGAAATGAAGAAAAAGCTGAGATTTAAATGCGGTGATTTGCTTCTCCAGTCTTACAGAAACGAGTGCTGAGCAAACCCTGAACACCAGACTACCACAAACCCACAGACCCTGAACATGACCTCTGACCTCTGCAAACACAGCCGACCCGTCATCACCCGGTGCCAGTGTGACCTCTGACCTTCATGTGTTGAGTTCAGAGGAAGCTTCTCTGCGGACGGATGTATAAAGCACTTCGGAGACGTGGCGTCTGTGTTTGTGGTGTCAGAAACAGAATAATAAGCATGTGAAGTGATGTGGAACTTGTGCTGTAGGAAACACTTCAACCTCATTAGCCTTCCAAAACAAAGAGACTCAGAGAGAGAGATGGAGAAGATAAAACCAGCCGCCGCTCCTCACTGACACTAAAGAGATGCTGAAGCAGAACCTGAGACGTCCTGCAGTCTGTAATATGACAGCTGAGCACTTCTAACAGATCACACACACACGCTAAAGCACTGCAGCAGAGTGACACATAATTACACTGCCAGCCAATTAGAGGAGAGCGAGCCAGAGGACGTGTGTGTGTGTGTGTGTGTGTGTGTGTGCGAGTGGGCATGTTTTGCTATACTTGTGAGGACCAGATGTCCCCACAAGGATAGTAAAACTTGACATTTTTGACTTGTGAGGACATTTGGCCGGTCCTCACAAGGGAAATAAATTATTAAAAATTCTGAATGAAGTTTATCTCAAAATGTAAAAATGCAAAAAGGTTTCTGTAAGGGGTAGGTTTAGGGGTAGGGTTTGTGTAGGGCAATAGAAAATATTGTTAGGTCAGTATGAAAACAATAGAAGTCTATGAAAGTCCTCACAAGTATAGTAAAACCAACATGTGTGTGTGTGTGTGTGTGAGTGAGTGAGTGAGTGTGTGTGTGTGTGTGTGTGTGTGTGTGTGTGTGTGTGTGTGCGAGTGTGTGAGAGAGAGAGTGTGTGTGTGTGTGTGTGTGTGTGTGTGTGTGTGTGTGTGTGTGTGTGTGTGTGTGTGTGTGTGTGTGTGTGTGTGTGTGTGTGTGTGTGTGTTTGTGACAAATCAGGGCATAAATGTGTATAATGACAAGGGTATGACAGGTCTTACAAGGAGAAGGTGACTTTTCAGGACATTACTCCATGTCCCCACTTTTCAAAACACTTATAAATCACTCAGAATGGAGTGTATTGAAAATCTGAAATAGCAGAAAGTGTCCTGTAAGGGGTAGGTTTAGGTGTAGGGTTGGTGTAGGACAATAGCACATACAGTAAGTACAGTATGAAAACCATTACGCTTATGGGATGTCCCCACTGTTCACAAAAACATGTGAGTGTGTGTGTGTGTTTGTGTTTATGTGTGTGTGTGTGTGTGTGTGTGTGTGTGTGTGTGTGTGTGTGTGTGTGTGTGTGTGTGTGTGTGTGTGTGTGTGTGTGTGCGTTTTCACGCAGGGCATGTGATGCGTCAGTGTAGCAGTGTTGGAGTAGTACCAATGATGATGCATGCTGCTCCTGCTTGTCACTTTCTGCTTTCAGCCGCTGTCACTGGATAGCCCTTTGTTCTTCAGGGGCAGGCGGAAGATGGTGGTGTGTGAACCATCACAACGGCTGGGAAGGCGGAAGAAGGCAACCCCACAGCCATGTGGGTCAACTCGGGAGGGTACAGTGGCTAGGGGAGCAAACCCTGAAGACAAACCTGCACCTGGGGGCAGGCATAGGCGGAGTCCAACTGACCGGACCACCGGCAGCCCCCTGCAACTTCCTGCCAGAGGAACGTCATCATGGGTTCTCTCATGCCACTAGAGGTCCATCTGGTAGGAGTGAAGATGGACTGCGCATCCCCACTCCCACCCTAATCTTTACCTATGCGCAAGCTTCTTGCTCCCCTCCCCTCCCTTCCCTCCCCCCAAAAAAGTCCTGTGGTGATGTGGAATGGTGGTGGGCACAGGCCAAGGATGTGGCTGGGAGTGTCTAGCCAAACCATGCACACAGGCGGCAATGGAGTGATGGTCGTTAGGACTGCGGGATGGAGCAGTGCGTCTTTTCGGCAGCTTCCACTGCGAATGAGCAGGCCCACACTGCTCACCCCTGTGATGGGGAAGGACATGGAAAAGGTAGTCAAAAAATTGTCTGCTCCCCATACTCCGGACGGTAAGCTGCAACCGTTGGAGCATCCCCCCTCACGGTCGAAAAATTAAAGTGAAAAATAAGCTAAGCATTGCTTCGTGGAACGTTCGCACATTGTTGGACCTGGCCCTGACAGGCCCCACCACAGGACAGCACTGGTGGCCCTGGAGCTCGCAAGATATAACATCGACATAACAGCTCTCAGCGAGACCAGACTACATGGGGAGGACTCCTTGACAGAGGCTGGTGCTGGGTACACCTTCTGGAAGGGGGTCCCCAAAGGCACTCGTCGTAACCATGGAGTTGGCTTTGCTGTGAAGTCTAAACTGCTGCAACGCATTCCGGAATCCTTTATTGACATCAATGAAAGACTGATGACATGGCACATTCCTTTGGCAAAGAAACGCTTCGCCACTCTTATCAGTGCATACGCCAAGCACAACATCAAAGATGATTTCTATAGAGCACTTGATCCCATCCTACAGAAAACCCCAGTTACAGACAGGCTCATACTCATGGAAGATTTCAATGCTAGAGTGGGTACGGAAAACCTGGTATGGAGTAAAGTCATCGGCCAGCATGGTGTGGGGAAAGTGAACCATAACGGGCTCAGACTCCTCTCCCTCTGTGCAGAGCACCAGCTGGTCATTACTAACACTATCTTACAGATGAAGAACAGGTTCAAGACCACTTGGCAGCACCCACGCTCAAAACATTGGCATCTCCTTGACTACATGATTGTCCGTCAAAAGGATAGACAGGATGTCCTCACCACCCGTGTTATGAGAGGAGCTGAGTGCTGGACTGACCACCTCATGGTAAGATCCAATCTACTCATGAGCATTCAAGCCCGTAGCCCGAGGACTGCCTCACACTAGAAACTTAACTGCACGGCGCTGAACAGCCACACCACCAAAGACAACCTTCGACGGCTCCTTGCTGAAAACCTCAACAAGATCCCGGAAGAATCAGCCGACTGACCAGTAGGGTTGGGTACCGAACTCGGTACTTTTAAGGGTACGGACCGAATTGCGCCAGTATTACCGAGTATCGATTCACATTAAATCATTCGGTACCAAATTTCGGTACGTGATAACGCATTTGGGCGCATACGAGAGAGAGAGAGAGAGAGAGAGAGACCCTGTGACTTGTCACCCCTGCAACTCTTTAAAACACAACACACAGGGCAAACCCAAATGTTCTGAAGTGTGCTTACATTTCTAGGGTCATATGCTTTCCGCGAAGACGCGGACAGAATGGCGGAGTCCATTCATAAAAAGGGAATTTACTCTATAGCGCGGAATGCCACGGAATTCATAATTTTTGGATGAATAAAAGAAGGTCTGTCACTTAATTCGAATCGCGATATGAACTAGTGTATGTGAATATTAAAACGCAAAAAGACGGTTTAAATATGAATCCTGCATGTTCCGTTACTGAAGCACACGTGAACTCGCGGTGATTTTCGGCCTCTGCATCTCACAACATGAACACATGAACTTACAGGCTGTGAGAGTCACTTCATGACAATTTTACCGTTTCATTTGAGAAAACAGCATCATACTTCACGGCAACCTGTCAAAATAAAAGTGCAGTGTAACAGAAATATATTACTCTTTTATTACTTTTGTACAGTATAATGTACGTCTTTTATATATTCCATTTACTGACAAATTTAAATAAAACAATTAAATGATAAAAATAATTGGTAACACTTTAGAATAGGGAACACTTATTCACTATTAACTATGACTTTTCCCTCACTAAATTCCTAATTGGCTGCTTATTAATAGTTAGTAAGGTAGTTGTTAAGTTTAGTTATTGGGTAGGATTAGGGATGTAGAATAAGGTCATGTAGATTGAGGCATTAATATGTGGTTAATTAGTAATAATAAATGGCTAATATTGTAGTAATATGCAACTAGTTAAGAGACCCTAAAATAAAGTGTTAACAAATAATTCTTACAACCACATTAACCACTTAATTGTAGAAAAAATACAATTATTATTAAAACTTTTTTAAAGGAATATTCACACAATTTTTCTACCATGTATTAATATTAACAGTAAACCTCTGTTTGTTTGGCAAAAAATAAAAGGGTTTCATTTTCATTTGATTAAAAAATAAATAAATGTTTCATGCCTTCATTTGATTATCAGAAAAAATAAAACAAGAATTTCTGGAAGAAAAAAAATAAAAATAAATTGTAGGGCCCTATTGTTTCAGGTACCGATACCGGTATCGTACCGATTCAAATGTGAACGGTACCCAACCCTACTGGCCAGCTTTACACCAGGCTATTTATAACGCAGCCTTAGAGGCGCTCGGCCAATTAAGGAAACATCACCAGGACTGGTTCGACTGTAACTCAGCCGAGATACAGTCACTCCTAAAAGCCAAGCATGAAGCCCACAAAGCTCTCCTGTCCTGCCCTGAATCTCCCACCCTTATAACCTCCTTCACTGCTGCAAGAGCAGAAACCCAGCGAGCCCTCCGGACTATGGAGAACACCTGGTGGGTGAAAAAGGCGCAAGAAATTCAGAACCTGGCAGACTGCAATAACACTCAAGGCTTTTACGATGCCTTAAAAGCATTGTATGGCCCCAGCAAACGGGCGATCGCCCCAGTCCGATCAGCTGACGGGTCCACGATCTTCAAGGACCGCCACGAGATTCTTGCCCATTGAGCAAATCATTTTGAGAGTCTCCTCAACCACACCAACCCTGCTGACCCATATACTGGATAATCTGCCAGACCTGCCACCAACCATGCACCTGGACACCCCACCACTTTACTCTGAACTCCGGAAAGCCATTGCAGGGCTGAAAAACATCAAATGCACTGGACCCGACGGAATCCCTGCAGAGGTTTTCAAACACGGAGGATACATCCTCACACGCCGTCTGCACCTCCTGATCCAAAACATCTGGGAACATGGGACCCTCCCACAGGACTGGAAGGATGCTAATATCATGGTCATTTACAAGCAGAAAGGAGACAGAGCAGTCTGCGGTAACAGCCGCGGGATATCTCTCCTCTCCATCGTAGGGAAAGTCCTGGCCAAGATCATGCTCAGTAGATTGGTTTAGCACATCTTGGAAGCTTTTGACACCATCAACCATGAGATGTTCTGGAAAAACCTCTCCAAACTTGGGGTACCACCCAAGTTTCTCAGCATCCTACAGCAGCTGCATGATGGGATGCAAGCCAGAGTACTCAACGGAGAACTCCAGTCTGAGTCTTTCGAGGTAAACGTTGGGGTGAAGCAAGGCTGTGTCTTGGCTCCGGTGCTCTTTAACATCTTCCTCTCTGCCATCATCTGCCTCTTCCATCGTGTCATAGGGCATGAAGACGGTGTCCATGTGGAAAACCGACTTGACGGTAGCCTCTTCAACATCTGTCGACTCCAGGCCCGCACAAAAACAAAGACCCGCCAAATCTGTGAGCTTCAGTATGCTGATGACTGTGCCGTTTTGGCCCACAGCCCGGACTCTATGCAGCATGCCCTTAACACAATATCCAGTCTTTACCAATCTTTTGGCCTAAAGGTTAACATTCAAAAAACTGAGGTCATGTTCCATCTCTCCACCCCTGCCCCCATACCCCCCAGTTAAAACAGTGGACCACTTCACCTTTCTCAGCTCCACCTTGTCCTCATGCTGCTCCCTTGACACAGAAATAAACACCTGAATAATATACACACCCAATCTTCTTTTGGGCGCCTATGCAGCAGGGTTTTTGAAAACCGTAACCTGAAGATCAGTACCAAGGTCGCTGTTTACAATGCGGTATGTCTCTCCACTCTGCTTTATGGGCCAGAGTCATGGACCCCATACCGACAGCACAGCACCAACCTAGAGGCCTTTCATATCCGCTGCCTACAGAAGATCCTCAATTTGTCCTGGGAAGATCGAATCCCCCACGCAGTCATCCTCAACAACACTGAATCAATCTGCATGGAAGCAGCAGTGGCCAAAAAACATCTGCGTTGGCTAGGACACAACATACGTATGCCTGAACACTGCCTCCCCCGCCAAGTCCTCTACAGTCAACTAATGGGCCCAAAGCGCTCTGCTGGTGGGCAAAAGCGGCATTTTAAGGACTACACCAGGGACCTCCTAAAGCGAGCGAACATTCCCCTCACACAGCTCGAATCTCTGGCACTCGACAGGTCAGCCTGGCAGGTCACCTGTGCCACTGCAGTCTCTCAAATACATCAAACCAACCAAGACCAACGATCCGAGAGACGCATCAAGAGACACCAGTGAGCGGCTGGTACCTCCCTGGTATCTGGTTTCCCCTGCTCCATCTGCGGAAGAGTGTGCGGCTCAAGGATCGGACTTAGTGCCCACGAGAAGTGGCACCAGCGGCAACATCGCTGAACTCACCCCCTCCCACCCCCATCCCTGGAGCAAGCGTCATCATCGAACACGATGGACAGCTAAGGAGTGTGTGTGTGTGTGTGTGTGTGTGTGTGTATATGAGATGCTTGGGTGCGTGTGTGTGCACACGTGCACAAGTGTGTGTGTGTGTGTGTGTGTGTGTGTGTGCACACGTGCACAAGTGTGTGTGTGTGTGTGTGTGTGTGTGTGTGTGTAAGGGGTAGGTATAGGTGTAGGGCAATAGCACATACAGTGAGTACAGTATAAAAACCATTACACCTATGGGATGTTCTCACTTTTCACAAAAACAAACGTGTGTGCGTGTGTGTGTGTATGTGTGTGCCTGAGTGTGTGTGTGTGCCTGTGTGTGTGTGTGTGGTATTTGGATTCCGTTTTTGTTGCTTGTCTTGTGGATCCAAATAAAAGAACAAAATGTGTGTGTGTGTGTGTGTGTGTGTGTGTGTGTGTGTGCGTGCATATGCACGTGAGTGTGTGTGTGTGGGTGTGTGTGTGCGCGAGTGTGTGTGTGTGTGTGTCGACTAAGGTGAGACCCTTGAGCAAGAACTGAACCCCCACCTGCTCCCTGGGCACCGCAGCAAAAATGGCTGCCCACTGCTCCGGGTGTGTGTTCACGGTGTGTGTGTGTTTACGGTGTGTGTGTGTGAGCACCTTTCCTTTTTCCTTTCCTTAGAATTGCGCCAGAAGCAGTCATCTGGGTACTTTTTACAGCCAATCACAGCCTGACTTGAAATCTTTCTATTTTTTAATAGGAAAAAAATGTAATAAACAATCTGATACGAGATGCCTAATGTTCCTCTTTAACATGTGCTTAATTATTGCAAACACTTCTGGATTTCATGGAAAGCCTTAAGAAAGTTGAAGATTTGCTGCTGTGGCATGTTCTCAGAGAAATAAAAACCGCGGCGTCCTCTACAGAGGACAGGAATGAATTGCTGCGTCTCAGGAGGATAAATAGCGTAGTTTATCATGACTTCATAGTGAAGTCTCGTTTATGTCTCGTTTATCACAGTACTTCTGAGCATTTCCTATTGTTTTCTTGTCTCTTTTGTCTCCTCTTGGATTCCTCTCTGGATTAAAGGGATGCTTCACCAAAAATGATCATTCTTCATCATTCACTCGTCCTCAGTCATTCAAACCTGTATGAATTCTTCAGCGCAACACAGTGATGATATTTTGAGAAAAGTCCCAGTGTTTTTGTTGTACATGTGATGAAAGTCAGTGGGTTTCAATGTTGTTTGGTTTCCAACATTCTTCAGATTATCTTTTGTGATCCACTGAAGAAATTCAAAGATGTTGGAGTGACGCGAGGGGTTGATGATCATCTTTGTCTCCGATTCCTGTTTGACCTTGGTTTCATGATTTCTGTCTTTATCTGTATTTTACTTCAGTTATTTTTTCTTACTGTAAAAAAATCGATGAACAAAACCAATCATGCAGCAAGTCTTTGTGAAAAGTGCTGCATTGCCATCCGAGTGAAGCGTCGCTGAATGTCCTTCTGTCATTTGTCTCGGCCGTTTCTGCAAAGTTCAGGTCAAAACGAAGCCCTGAACACGTCTCTGTGACGAGCGAGAGCGATCTGGGATATTAAATAGCCTGCAGACCCAGCCATATTCAGTCCACGAGATACTATTAGATCATTTACAGTGGTGATTTTTAAAGCAATGCATAAGGTCATTTTTTTTGCTGAAGCCTGTCCCTGATTATTCTAGATTGTAATTTGCATTTAGAATGGACATTACTTTGTCCAGAGGCTTTTAAAACCCTTCTCAAAAAACCTCTTGACTTGTGGGTCACGAGTCTCTTCAAGGGCTTTGAGTTCAAAACGATTCAGTAAAATCTCAGTCAGGAAACAAGCTGAGAGGATTCCTGCCTTTATGAAGCGAGAGGGAATTGGACATCAGCAGACGGAGAGAGGAGAGAGACGGCTCAGATTTCCTTCCTTACAGACGAGAGAGAGAGTTTATCAGCCGCTGCTGTGTTTGTCTTTCAGTGAATCACAAATGTGAACTGAACTGAAAATTAATAAGCTGTTACTTTGAGGATGTCTAGAAAACTGATGAACAATTGAGCGGGAAGATCTTTTGACAAATAAAGAGCCAGAATGTGTTTGTCAGTGCGTTTCTCGTCCCCTCGGTGTGCAGCAACGCTAACGAGCTTTGAGCTCCAGCAGCACCCTCAATAAACATGTTTGCTGCTTATTTTCAATGGAAATTTAATTCTATAAAATGGAGTAATTGTAGAGTTATTATGCCACAGCATATACAGTATGTGTGTGTGTTAATGTAAATGAATCAGCCGGTGTGCAGGAAAAGCCTGAGCTGCATCAGCCGTCTCTGTATGTCAGGATCTCATCGTCCCGCTGAGTTTGATCTGGTCTGAGCCGGAGAAACGCTGCTGTATGCGTCTGGTAAGTTTCTCTGTAGAGATGTCAGGGACCGGAGTGTTTGCTGAGCGTCAGAAGTGTGAGGAGTCGAGTGTTTTACGGGAGCTGATGCTCTGCGTGTGTTTGGAGCTCCATTCAGAGATTCTGTGAGGATTCTAGCGTCTCTTTCAGGGTGATTTAGTTGAATTTGTCTTGTCAAACTCTTTGTATTCAAGGGGTCGGGAAATACACTTTCAGATTTCTATATTGTGGTTCTTTATGTTAATTAATACCAGGGATAGGCAACGTCAGTCCTGGAGTGACCCTGGAGACCTTGATTAGCTTGTTCAGGTGTGCTTTATCAGAGCTGGAGCGACACTCCAGGAACGACGTTGCCTATCCCTGGTTTATACTTTTTTTTTGCACCAAAAGTACAGTATTTGTGTAAAATTATAATTTGCATCCTCATTTTCACTCTCTCTGAAAAACGCTCGACCTTGCGACACGTTTCCTCTTGCAGGAACATAAGTAAACGCCCCCTGCTGTGATTGGCTAACTTCGAGTTCACCAGTGTCAGGTACAATATGCAGTAGTGTAATAGTGAACAAAGGAGGCAACACTATAATGACAACATATAAACACAACATCTACCTCAAGCAGTGCGCTGTATTTACTATCAGTTCAGATTATAAAAAGAAAAAATAATGTATGATCCTACTTGAGGTCTTAACTAATTAATATGTTTGTTACTATATTCCTCCTGTAATTTCAAGTCGATCAGATCATCACACGCTGAGATACGAGTTTCCATGTGTTCACACTGTCTGGCGGCCATTTTGAAAGCTGTCTAAAAACTTTCACCAAAACAGGAGTCCCTTAAATGTGTGTTTTTTAGATGTTTAAGCCTTTATTTTGGGTTAGTTTCACTACTTATTGTAAAATTAAGAGATTACTGTCCAGACTTTTGCATATTATAACCTGGAACTTGGATGTGTGAAATAATGACATCAGATCCAAAAGATAGTTTTAGCAACACAGCGCAGACGCTACAGAACACAGTTAGCTGACTAGCTGTATGAGATCGTGTGCTACGCTAACATATTACCTCACAGGCATTACAGCCTTGTGCTTTTACATCCATAATATTATAAATCTACAGTTTATTGCTGGTCTGTGGTTTTACAGTGCTGTAATTTTTAAAGATTTCATATTATTGTAAGGTGAGCTTAAAGGATGCATTACCATGAAAATCACATCAGTAAGAAAAAGTATAATTTCATAGATATTGTTAATAATAGTTATTCATATTAAAATATGTATGAACTTAATACATGACCTAGACTATTTATTTAGCAAAAATCCTGTCGTTTTAATAAATATTACGTCAACTTATAAATATTATTATAAGTTAAGTTAATGGATTTTCTGTGGATTCTGACTCAGATCTGCAGACTGGCTCTGATCTCTGATCTCTGATCTTCTCCAGACTGTAAATCTGAGGAGAATCATGTGTATTCCAGTCATAAGAGAATATAGATCATCTGACATACATTTAATAAGAGGTTCATAATGAGGCTAGTTTCTGTGTTCATCCCCATGAATGAAATGTTTTATTGGTTTATTTTATCTGATTGTTGAATGTTATTCAGCTGAACGTGGACTAGTTTAGATGCTGCAGTGTGTTTAGATGACACTTCATTATCAATATATATATAACTGATTGACTTGAATGCCTTGTTGCTTGATTTTAGTTTTCTGTTTTTTGTGAATGACTTTGTACCTTCAAAAAATATATATTTTTACAATTATTCTTTAAAAATTTTCCTTAAAATAAACAAGAATTTTTAATAAAGCATGATGTGAGTTTAATGGGAACAGAGCTGTGCTTAAAGAACACAGAAATGTACCCATTAAGCACAGCCAGACTTTTTTAATTTAATGATGTATATCTTAATTGAAATGCTTTTGTCATTTTAAATAAAATTAAATATTTTTGTGTGAGAGATTAATATTTTATTTTAACATAACTTTTTTTTTTTTTAATAGGTACGTTTACCCTGCATATAAACACAGTTAGTTATGTCTAAAGTGAAAGTAAACAGTTGAGAGAGAAACAGATACGTGCGGGTCTAAAAGGGACAGAACTAAACATGCTGCCTCTTGTCATTAAAGGGATAGTTCGCCCAAAAATTTAAATTCTGTCATTATTTACTCACTTTACTCACAAGAATGTGGGTAACCAAACAGTTGCTGCTCCCCGCTGACTTTGATAGTAGGAAAAAAAAATATGGAAGTCAGTGGGAACCAGCAACTGTTTGGTTACCCACATTCTTCAAAATAACTTTTATGTTTAACAGAAAAAAGAAACTCATTCAGGTTTAAAACAACTTGAGAGTATGGAAGCCCATTTCTGCCACCTTGAGAAAAAATATAATTCTGTAAGTCATAATAATGAGATACTTTCTTTGAGAAACGTTCTCGTAATAATGACTTATTTTCTCAAATGACATCTGTTGGTCAAAGCCATGCAGGAACACAGCAAACATTGATTTGTTCTGTAATCTAAAGTGTCTGTCATTAAATAACAATTACAGAAAAGAAATATCTGCATGTATTCTTGTTAATTTGTAGCACTTACCAAGTTACTCTGCCAGATAGTTATGGCTTCAAACATTCCAGACTAATATTTCACTTAAGAAATCCAGGCATTTTATGAAGAAATGAAAGTCATTACACATATAAA
Source organism: Acrossocheilus fasciatus (assembly GCA_036784905.1). Lineage (NCBI taxonomy): Eukaryota > Metazoa > Chordata > Actinopteri > Cypriniformes > Cyprinidae > Acrossocheilus > Acrossocheilus fasciatus. The sequence goes on along the minus strand of CM071952.1, from coordinate 29,922,545 downwards.
CTTAATTTATAGATGTTTATTTGGATTATTTATTAGTTTTATTAGCTGTCCCTTTCATGCATCACATACATACGATCTTCATAGTCATCTCATTTCAAAAGCACAAGCATCATTGTTTGTTACCACGGCAACCGCTTGGTCTTCAGCATCCCGCTTCTTGCAGGACAAACGCTTAACGTGAAATATGCTTAACGTGGCTTGAAATACAAAGACAGACTGAACCAAATTCAAACTTAATGATCATGCATACTGTATATACAGGTATTCAGATGGACCCAAAATATGAATGCAATGCTTATGCATTTTCTATAGCGGTTTTCTATAGGAAAACGCTAACGTGCAACTTTGGACATTGTGTTCAAATTCTGGGCTCTTATGCTTGCCTGTATGCATGATCAATAAAATTGTATCCTGAATTAGTCATTGTACTTTAAGCCACATTAAGCATTTTTCACGTTCACATCTGCAAGAAGCGGTGTGGGACACTGAAGACCAAGCGGTTGCCGTGGTAACGAACAACTACGCTTTGTTGTACTGTATAAACATTGTGGGCCTATGCATGTGATGCATGAAAGTGACAGCTAATAAAACTATCAAGTCATCGAAATGAACATGAAGTGTTTATGTATAATGACTATGGCTTTCATATAACTCACTGCTCCTGACTGAAGAACTTTAATACAGTTGCTAAATTTCAGCAGTAATAAAATAACTTAAAATTTTCAACAACTTTTCACAACATATCTTTTTGCACCAAATAATACTGATTACAGTATCGATAAATAATCGGTATCAATAAGCAGTATCAGTACCGGTATCGATAAAATGTAAATGATACCCATCCCAAGTGTTTACTTCTAGTATGTGCTGCGTTCAGTCTGCTGTGAAATATATTGTGGTTCAGACTCATGTTGAGAGCTGATAAACGTGTGCGTGAACGTGACGTGAAGTTCAGGTCATGTCGGTGAACCCAGCCCTTCTGCTGCTGATCAATCCAGGGACGTTTCCACGGCTGATAATGTGCTTTTGTGAGCAGCAGAAGATAAGATCAGTGCAGTTTGATATTGTAGTCGACTACATAGTCGACATGCTTTCATTGCTGAAGAAGAGCTGTGATGCACTCAGATCATCAGATCATCAGGCCGTCTAACGTGAGAAACAGGGTTCATTGATCTCCTGTGGGAAACGGAGGAACACGATGCTCCGGGCGAAAGCCTTTATAGAGCGCAAACACTTCCAGCAAACTTCCCGAGCTTCATCTCAGTGATGGTGTTTCTGGGAAGGTGACAGTGATCTACAGTGTCCTCTGAATAAACTCTGACTGAGACGCACGGATCTCCAGTTACTCTCCAGACGAGACGCGGCATGACTGTGCAGAAATCACTCATACATCACACGGCTGGAGCGATGCGTTCAGAGGAGAACCCAAAGCAGAGCTCGTGCATCCACTGGCTTCAATCGCTCGTTAGCCGTTAGCCGCTAGTGCTAGTGTTCTGATGATCTGCTGGAGGATGCAGAACTACATAATACATACATAGTTCATAAACATAACATAATAGGCTATAAACAGTAGAGTATTAGTTCAATCATACGCTAGTCTATGTATTTTTATGCCACGTTTCTACCACGATTATGAAAACAAACATTAGACAACCAAACAATGTAATTTACTTGAGTTTCTGATTAAATGTTTTATTTAATGTTATAAATTAGTTTATGTATAAATGTCTAAAATGTTATAAATTAATCTATTTAAAAATATGTATTAAATTCAATCATTAAATAGGCTAGTGTAACGGCTCCTATCTGCGTTGTGTGTAATAATTGTGGCAACCGACACCATCTCGCGCCTCGGGTGGATCATTGCATTCTGTTAAAACACATTCAAATGAAGTGATCAGTTTCACAGCATTCTTACACGACGTCCTGCAATGACGGGTGCACATTAACCAGAACAATATCATTTGGCAACAAGAAAGTAGAAAAATACATCAAAATATAAAAAGAGCAACAAAAGAAATACATTTTTCAAGAGCACTCGCCCACCACAACCACTCTCTTGACTGGCGCGAATATTAATGACTTAATGACCGGAACCAGCCAATGAACAGAGAGTGCGGGTCGATTATAATTAAAGGGACATAAACATGTAAAAATTAAAGCAAGTGGAAGCACCTTTTTTTTAACCTGTTACACTAGCCTATGTAAAAAAAAAACATTCGAAAAAATAAATAGCGACTTGTTTCGTCGAGAGTTTTTGAACAAATCTCTTGAACGAATCTTTGAACGAATTGAACAGTCACTGTTTGCCACCTACTGGCATAATGCAACAATCTTTCTTTTTCTTTTTTTTTTTAAGCATATCATTAGTTCCAAAGGTTAATTAGCCTACTCGTTTTGATCACGGCTGCCACAACATCAGAGTCTATATCCGGATTAAAGACTTTCATCCCAATACTTTCGTTATTATTTAATGTTCAACACAGAAATGTAGCCTACTGTGTAAGTAGACTGTTTGTGATGCTGTTTCAAACATAAAGCATGTGATGAGCGCTGCTCTCTCTGGATCAGAGGCTGCAAAGCAGATTTAAATATTCCGCTGTGATGTGATTTCAAAGGTTTAATTGACATAGCGGAATCATCATTTAGGAATAAGATCATGTGTGTTTGAATCGAGATTGCAGTCTTTTAATGAATAAACGTGCTCACATATGAGCCTATGTTTTTTTGTAGCTCATGTCATATTTGTACCAGACCTCAAAAGTAACCCCCCACTTCCATGACCCATGGGCTGAGGAACACACACACACACACACACACACACACACACTCTCTTTCTCACACACACACACACACACACACACTCTCTTTCTCACGCACGCACGCACGCACGCACGCACACACACATCAGGACGTAAGAAACTGCAGCAGTGGATGTTTTGCTTCTGCTCAGTGTTTCTCTGTGTTTTACATTTACATTTACATTTATGCATTTTAGCAGACGCTTTTATCCAAAGCGACTTACATTGCATTCAACTTACAGTTTTTACATTTTATCAGCTCTTGCTTTCCCTGGGAATCGAACCCATGATCTTGGCGTTGCTAGCGCCATGCTCTACTATTTGAGCTACAGGAAATATCAGACAATGTTTTGTCTGTTGCTGGTCAGGTGTCTCTCATCAGCACGTCTCTGTGTTTAGTCAGTGCTCGTGTTCTGATGGTTATGAAGTCTGTTTAGAGACAGATTGAGCTGTTTTCTGTCTAAGGCTCGAGATATTTCTTGCTTTTGTTCAGGAGTTCAGTCGGTTTTTATGATGGATGCTCTGTGTGTCCCTGCTGCTTAGTGGACATCAAACTTAATGCTGCTTTTTTAATTCTCTCTCTCTCTCTCTCTCTCTCTCTCTCTCGCTTGCTGTCCGTCTATCTGATCTTTCTGAAGATGTCAGACTCTTGTTCTCGTGTGATTCACTGCAGGATTTCAAAGGCGTGTATATAGAGAACTCAGTATATAGAGAACACGAGAGAGTCTGTCTGTCTGTCTGTTCTTCATTTATGGCAGATGAATTCAGTGATTCGTGACTGAACTGCGTGAAGATTCAGCTCTATCATCATAAGTCTAGATTTTGGACTGATGTAGATGTCATATTTCTGTTTCGATCACTCCGGCCACTGCATTATTCATGAACAGTGTTTCTGTTCTCAATTTCAGTTCTGTTCATTTATTGATTATTTACAGGTTTATTTGATGTTTGGGTCAGACTGAACGACATGTGTGCTTTCAGATATTATCATGATATTGTAGATTTTTGCTAGAGCAGAACAGATGATGATTCAAATAAAAAGTCAATAAGTCTATTTGACTCAAACTGAGCTTGAAATATTGCGGATGTTCAGGTGTTTTGTGTAGTTATGAATCAGACGAGTGTTTCCATCTATTGTTAGTGTGATGTGAAAAGAGAATCGTCTTTATTAGCAGACAGACTGAAAGCATTGATGACATCATCATGGGCTCGGGGGTGTGTCCAGTCACCTGACTGTCCCTCATTAGCATCAAGTCAAGTCAAGTCAAGTCACCATTATTTATATAGCGCTTTTTACAATGCAAATTGTGTCCAAGCAGCTGTACAGTATTAAACGGGGAAATAGTGTGTCATTCTCCTCTGGCCAGACAAAACCAGCAGTTTAAATCTAGGCTGCAGCAGAGTCAGATTGTGCAGAGGACTCGTCTGGTTCCTGTGGTCTTGTCCCGATGGCCGTCTAGGAGAGACAGGGTCTTCACTGGGGATCTGTTTCTGGACTCATCTAGGTGTCCTGATCTCTGCTGATGTTCAGGGCTGTAGAGGTCATCTCTAGGTGCTGATCCACCATCTGATCTGGATACAGACTGGATCTGGAGGCTACGGTGATCTCAGAATAAGAAAGAAACAGACTAATATTAGCGTAGATGCCATTCTTCTTATGATGTAACGAGTACATCATGTGTTATAGGAAGTGTTCCCGGTTCCGGTTGATCTAATTAATGCAGCCTAACAATCCTTTAACGGATTTGAATAATAGAAGCGTATTAGTGTGTTATGTGTACGCCAGGCTAAAGAGATGGGTCTTTAATCTAGATTTAAACTGACAGAGTGTGTCTGCCTCCCGAACAGTGTTAGGTAGACTGTTCCAGAGTTTGGGTGCTAAATAGGAAAAGGATCTTCCGCCCGCAGTCGATTTTGATATTCTAGGTATTATCAAACGGCCAGAGTTTTGAGAACGCAGCGGACGTGGAGGACTATAATGCGATAAGAGCTCGCTGAAGTACTGAGGAGCTAAACCATTCAGGGCTTTATAAGTAATTAACAAGATTTTAAAATCTATCCGATGTTTGATAGGGAGCCAGTGCAGTGTTGACAGAACCGGGCTAATATGGTCATATTTCCTGGTTCTAGTAAGGACTCTAGCTGCTGCATTTTGGACCAACTGTAGTTTGTTGATCAAGCGTGCTGAACAACCACCCAATAAAGCATTACAATAGTCTAACCTTGAGGTCATAAACGCATGAACTAACATTTCTGCATTTGACTTTGAGAGCATAGGTTGTAGTTTAGATATATATTTTCAGTGATGGGCAGTAGTGTCGCTACAAGTAGTGACGCTACTAGTTTAACTACATTTCTCAGTAGCGTGGCGGTAGCGTCACTGCTTTCTGAATCAAATAGCTTTTCGGTAGCTATGCTCTTTTTTTGATCAGGTAGCGCGGTAGCGTCAACAAAAGCTAACGTTACATTTTCCAAAGAAAGCATTCTGAAACTCAAGCTCAAATCAGAAATATAACAGCTACGGATCACTGATCCTGGATCAGTACGTGACGCCACAGACACTAAAGCTCGTAACGCCATTGGCTCCTCAAACTGTCAGTCAAACCTCATTATTCCACCCGCCTCTCTCGTCAATGAAGTGCGGCGTGCAGTTTGGAGCATCTCAGCTTGTTTGCAGTCTGAAGGTAATAAAAGAACTGTTGATTGAATAAGTACAGCGGTTTCTTTACTCAAAAAAAAAAAATAAATAAATACTATTTAGAAAGGCTAATGCTTTTTTTGTTTGTTTGTTTTTGAGGAGCGGAGAAGATCTCTCTAGTATTTGTTGTCAAGTCGCAGCGAAATAGCTCGTGCGAAGCGCTGAATCTTTCATAATATGATACTTTGGCCAAATAACAGAAAAAAAACAGAACGCCCACATAATGACAGAAAACTGGGGAAAACGGGACACGAGTCAGGGGGGGGGAAATAAATAAATAAATAAATAACATTCGCTGGTCAAAAGCTTCGTATTTGAACTTGATTTTGGTGAAATGTTTATATTAATATCTAATGACACATGCAATGATGCAAATAAACATAGTCTATCTGTAGGCCTAAACATCTGGTAACACTATACAATACGATTTCATTAAAATACATTTGTTACAGTATTTATTAATCTTTGTTAATGTTAGTTAATGAAAATACAGTCGTTCATTGGTAGTTCATGTTAGTTCACAGTGCATTAACAAATGTTAACAAACAACTTTTGACTTTAATTCGTTAGTAAATGTTGAAATTAACATGAAGATAAATGCTGCAGAAGTATTGTTCATTCTTAGTTCATGTTAACACTAGTTAACTAATGCTAACTACTGAACCTTATTGTGAAGTGTTACCATTTATATAAATGTATCTGTATACAATAAAGCCACAATACCAACTACCAATAGGAGGTTTCTGGCCGACAGCACAAATTGATTTTGCCTGTGTCACAATATGAGGTAAATCCGGCCATGTTTTTGATACTGATTATGTTGCCAAATTGGTTTGGAACAGCTGTTGAATAAACAATTAAACTGAACATGCCTATCTATCTGCTTGACTGACAGTTTTATTGATCACTGAGAGAGCATTGACTTTGTATGATGTTGGTTCAATAGAATTTATTTTTTTAAATAGCTTGGATGTAGTAAACTACTTTTGCCATGTTGCCGTAGCTTAGCTTGCTACATTTCCCAGGGCTGTAGCTTTAGTGTAGTTAAGCTTCATTTAAAGAAGAGTAACTGTTAGCTTAGCTCACTACGTTTTCCAAGTAGCTTGCCCAACACTGTATATTTTAAGATGAAAAATGCTTTACAAATGCTAGAAACGTGGCTTTCAAATGAAAGATTGCTATCAAACAGCACACCTAGGTTCCTGACTGATGAAGAAGAATTGACAGAGCAGCCATCAAGAATTAGACAATGTTCTAAGTAGTGTTGTCAAAAGACCCGGTACTTCTGTACCAAGTTGGTGCTAAAAAAATGAAAATGTCACGGTACCAGGTTTCTTTAAGTACCGGTGGTACCGAGTACTCGGTCAACCCGGTTCTTGCTGCGCTGTCTGAAAGGTGCGCTAATGCGCTCTCTTCATAAAAGCACTGAGACAGGGCGACCTCAAAAGGAGGAAACACAACAAAACACTTTAAAGACTGACACCCGGATCAAATGAAAGAGTTCAAGCAGGTAAGTTTCAATTTAATATTTAGATCTTCTGTTATGATTATTATTCCATATTTTAATTTGAATGTCGGATTGAAATAAACATTGCCGTTATAGCGGAGTTAATCGTTAGCATAAGAGCGGCTGAGACTAATATAATGAGCATTAAGAATGAAGTTTCTTTATCAACTATTTAATGCTCCTATAACTTTTATTAGGGTGAAAAAACAGGAGGACATGATGGTATTTACTATTTTTGCACACCAGAGGCTTTTAAATGAATTGTGAATCTAAAATATGTGTGTTAGAGAATGTACAAATGGTTAACAGTGTAATGTCAAATCAGTCCATCAGAAAAGCAGTTCTGGGCTTTTTAAAAAATAATAAAAATTATAGTTGTTATTCTTGGCTGGGTAACTCTAGCAGGTTTACAAAGCCCTTTAAAATTAAATATGTACACAGTTTGGATTAAAAGAAAGTACAGTCAAATTTTATCTCCTGTATAGACTTTACAGTAAGATACTATTCATTGACATGACTTCATGTTATTATCTATCATAAAATTACAGTGAGTGAACAATATATTTTTACATTAATGAATGTTTTTGAATGGTATTTAATTAAAACACTCGATCATTCATGTTTGTTCATTGTTCATTAAATAATTTGAATGGATTGGACTTTTGATTTTATTTATTAGTAAATTTTGAAATTAACCCCAAGAAGAATAATTGCTATATAACTGTTAATTATTGATAGGTCATGTTATCTAACAAATGGAATGTTACTGTAAAGTGTTTTTAATACTACAGTTTCCTTCTTTTTGATATACAGTTGTCTTAAAATATATATAATCTTATCTAAATTTATCATAAAAGTTGAAGTTTTTTAATTACTGAAATGTTATATTTTAGCTGTTGTATAATGTTGTAATCTAATGTTGTATTTGGTCAGATTCAGCCCATTGCTTTACTTAAGTATATTATATTTTCCTTTTACAGCTGCACGCTGAGGAAGATCATGAAGCACCAACAAACCCTAAAACAGACAACAGTTTACCATTGTTTTTTAGCGGCAGCAGAAATATGACAAACTTTTGGGTGAAACTTGTTTAACTTGTTTCATACTTTTATTACTTGTGGAAAAACTTGAAACAATTTTAAATAAGCAAAAAGAATGGCACTGATTTGTGTACAGTTTAGTTTTGTTTAACTTTATTAATAAAAAATAATGTTTTTTAATGTTTTGCTTTGGTACCGAAATTGGTACCGAGAACCGTGGATTTTCACGGTACCAAATACTGAAATTTTGGTACCATGACAACACTAGTTCTAAGTTATTACATGTGGGGGTTTTAGGTCCGATAATTAACACCTCTGTTTTTTTTTCAGAATTTAGCAGTAAGAAATTACTCGTCATCCAGTTTTTTTTATATCGAATATACATCTGTTGATTTTACAAATGTTTTATCGGGCCGTGAAGAAATATAGAGCTGAGTATCATCAGCATAACAGTGAAAGCTAACACCATGTCTCCTGATAATATCTCCCAAGGGTAACATGTAAAGCGTGAAAAGTAACGGCCCTAGTACTAAGCCTTGAGGTACTCCATACTGTACTTGTGATCGATATGATACCTCTTCATTCACCGCTACGAACTGATGGCGGTCAGATAAGTATGATTTGAACCATGCTAAGGCGCTTCCACTAATGCCAACAAAGTTTTGTAGTCTATTCAAAAGAATGTTGTGGTCGATAGTGTCGAACGCAGCGCTAAGATCCAGTAGAACTAATAAAGAGATACAACCACGATCAGATGATAGAAGCAGGTCATTTGTAACTCTAATGAGAGCAGTCTCAGTACTATGATACGATCTAAATCCTGACTGGAATTCCTCACAGATATCATTTTTCTCTAAGAAGGAATATAATTGTGATACCTTTTCTAGTATCTTTGACAGAAAAGGGAGATTTGGGATCGGTCTGTAATTAATGAATTCTTTGGGGTCAAGTTGTGTTTTTTTTAATGAGAGGCTTAACAGCCAATTTGAAGGTTTTGGGGACATATCCTAATGACAATGATGAATTAATAATAGCCAAAAGAGGATCTATGACTTCTGGGAGCAGCTCTTTTAGTAGTTTCGATGGAATCGGGTCTAACATACATGTTTAGATGAGTTAACAAGTTTATACAATCAAGCCAATTAGGGAAGAGTATAGTTTTTAGGGACAAACGTTTCAGTGTGTCCCATCCTAATTTCCTATTTCAGAAAGAAATACATAATTCTCATGCATCTCACATCTCATTTAAATTCGTCCCCATGATCCTCACAATCACATTAGAGATGCGTGTGTGTGTGTTTGTGATACGCTGAGCTGATCGACTGATATGCGTTTATCAGAGACTGTGATCAGAGGATTTCATGACACACACACACACACACACACACACACACACACACACACACACCAGACACATACATACACACACCAGACACATACATACACACCAGCAGTGTTAAACACACACACACACACACGCGTTTGTTTTTGTGAATTGTAGGGACTCTCCATAGGTGTAATGGTTTTTATACTGTACAAATTGTATTTTCTATCGCTCTACACCAACCCTACACCTAAACCTACCCCTTACAGGAGACTACAGGCATTTTTACTCTCTCAAAAAAAACTCATTCTGTATGATTTATAAGCGTTTTGAAAAATGTATGTGTGTGTGTGTGTGTGTGTGTGTGTGTGTTTAACGCTGCTGGTGTGTGTGTGTGTGTGTGTGTGTGTGTGTGTGTGTTTCGAGGGCTCTGGGGTCGGTTCTGTGTGTACATGTTCGGTCTGACTGACTCACTGACTCCTGTCTCCAGTCAAGCTCTTCTCTGTGTATCTTTGGTTAATGAGCAGTCCAGAGAACAGGTGCATTATGGGTAATGTGAGTAGGGGTTCTGGACTGAGTAATTGATGTGACACTCAAGCCAAAGGTCCTGCAGTTTGATTCATTATGAAACGATCTGATCTGCCCTGACCGACACACACACACACACACACACACACACACACACACTGTCTCTCTCTCTCTCTCTCTCTCTCTCTCTCTCATATACTGTACTGTGTGTGTGTGTGTGATGTGTGTGTCAGTGCTGCCCTCTAGTGGAGCTCGTCTGATTTACAGTTTGGATTCACTGAGAATCTACTCACGATTGATCAGCTTATTTTTCGTAGATCATCCTCATTCCCCCCACGTTGTTTATTCAGCAATGAATTTCAAATATAATTTATTGTAGCACCAGTGAATTTCATAAATATCTGTGACTGTTCCTGATCAGGTTGAAGAAACTTTAATTTGCTGGTTTTCAGCTCCAGAGAGAAGGAAACACTTTTGCTGATTGTCTTTATTCCAGCTATTAGAAATTACACGCTTTTATTTAACTTTGTTCAGAGCAGAATGTCTATTTGTATCAGTTGTGTCTGTGGCTGGTTATGATCAAATATAAAGACAGTTAATGATGTTCTTTATAGAAATAGAGTTTTCTGTGCTAATGAGCTTTGAAATAAAATAATAATCACATCTACTAAATCTGCAACACTTCTCATTGATTACCATTAGTTAATGCATTAGCTAACATCAGCTATCAATGAGCAATATAATATTGTTAATGTTTATAATAATACAGTTGTTCATGTTAGTTCATAGTGCATTAACTGTTGTTAACAGATACAATTTTAAATAAAAAAAAAAATGTTATTAAATGTTAAAATCAACTTTAAATAGGGTTAGATATTGTTTATTGTTAGTTCATGTTAACTAATGTAGTTAACTAATGTTAGCAAAAGAATGTAAAAAGTTATTAATCAACCAGAGCAGGATGTATTTATCATCTGTTTTTATGTATTTATTATTTACTTTTGAGATGAAAAAACAAGCAAAAATAAATGTGCGTGCGTGTGCGTGTGTGTGCGAGTGTGCGCGCGCGCGCGTGTGTGTGTGTGTGTGTGTGTGTGTGTGTGCATGTGTCGGAGTGTGTGTGTGTGTGTGTGTGTGCGAGTGTGCGCGTGTGTGTGTGTGTGTGTGTGTGTGTGTGCATGTGTCGGAGTGTGTGTGTGTGTGTGTGTGTGTGTGTGTGTGCGTGCGTGCGTGCGTGCGTGTGTGCGTGTGTGTGTGTGTGTGTGCGCGTGCGTGCGTGTGTCTGTGTGTGAGTGTTCGGCGGTTATCTGTGAAGTCGAGGTTGACCGTATCCAGGATGTGCTTGTGTGCTGTTGCCATGGTAACAGATGTGAGTTAGAGCTTTCTGTCACAGAAACGGCTGCTGATGAAATCAAATGAATCACTGTGATGAGTCTGTGACCTCTGACCTCAAACACACACAGAGACGTTAAAGCCAGGCCTCATCATTTTTTCCTGCTACTGTTATTGTTGCCACATTTGATGTGTTTTATAATAAATATGTGATAATCTGTGCTGTGCTGGACTCATATTCTTCTCTTCTGTGAATGATGGACAGCTCTGTTATCAACATCTGTAACACATCTGTGTCCATTTAAAAAAAAAGCACAGTGACAGTAACACACAGGGGTCATGGGGTCACAAGGTCACGGTCATCTTGTGATCTGTAATGATTGTTGTTTTTTGTATTGTCCACACTTACGTCTATTGTATGTGTGCTACTGGACACATGATTGTTGTGTTTTGAGCTTAAATTCTGTAATTTTTTTTGTGGTGATGGACGTGCTGCCATAAATGCTGTCAGTGGATCGAACCCAGAACATTCACTCAAGCATCCTAAAATAAACCCGGTTCTGCTTCATGTTGCATCATAACTGATCTCAGAGGCTTTGCGCTGTAACGAGGGCTGTGTCCAGCAGGGGTCCCTGTTTCACAGAGGAAATGACATCATTCAGCTGCTCGGTGAAGCTGTGTGAGAGATTTTTAGCATGAATACAGAGCTCCCGACAGATGTCAGTGATGAGAAACACAGCAGAACCGGACTGAGAACAGCCAATCAGAGCTCGTCTCTGTCTCTGTCTGTATGTGTGTGTGTGTGAAGGCCAGATGAGGGAAGCCACGTTTCTCTGTCCTGTTTCTGTGAGCTTACAGGGGCGTCACATCATCATTACCGTGAGCGAGCGCTGAGGCCGGGCAGATGCTGCATCAGCAGGAGGCTTTCACGTGTTTATCTGAAAGCTGCTTGTGAAAGTCAGTCGCAGCAGGACTCGTCAAGAGTTTCTCAGCCTCCGCTCGTCGTCTCGAGGTCTCCCTTTAAACCGTTAAAGTTCCTCTCGCCATGCGTTTGTGTTCTTTTGTTTCATAACCGGTTTTTAAAGCATCTGAGGATTAATTCCATCTGTGAGGGAAAACTGCTGACAGATGGACAGATTATGTGGATTAATGCAATTAGAGATAAATTAATTAGAAATGAGCAAACACTATATTACTAAACAACAGTGCTGCAGAAAATGTAGTATTTATGCTAGATCTGTGTGGATCCTGTTGTTTTTCATCTAAAGAATAAATTGCTAAGAACTTCATTTGAACAACTTTAAAGGTGATTTTCTCAATATTTAGATTTTTTTGCTCCCTCAGATTCCAGAGTTTCAAATAGTTGTATCTCAGACAAATATTGTCCGAACAAACCATACATCAGTGGCTTTCAGATGATGTATAAATCTCGAAAATTTTGAAGAATTTACACTTAAGACTGGTTTTGTTGTCCAGGATCACATATGAATAAAGTTGAATTATTCACAATTCTATACTGAATTAATCAAAAGAGTTTTTAGTTGATTATTATACTGTCAGAGACTGAGTTATACAATAATCATAATTTCTTGGCATGACATGCACTGGCAGACCTTGATTGAACACTGAATCAACCGATCCGCACAGATTACCTGATTGGTCTAAATGTGCAGCACAGCACATCCCACAATGCATTGCGCTTGCCCTGACCTTCCGTTTCTAGTGTGACGAATGACCTTAAAACAGAGATCACTTTTAATGCATGTTCTGAGCAGATCAGTGGACGGCATTTTGCATGTAACACGGCCGCGTCTGTGAGCGAAGCTGAAGTTCCCCACAATCCCCTGCAGCAGCGAGTGAGCGGCGCGTGTCGAACTCTCTGAGCTGAGCTCGTGTGACGGCTTGATCACATTAGACGTGATGTGCTGGTGAGCATTAGCACGCGGGTGTTTGTTTGCTCATATGCTAATACATTCACAGATCCGTGTGAAGAGCCGTTAGGACCGTTTCCGGCCGCATGTGCTGCAGCTGGAGCTGGAGCTCTTTTACTGGTTGCTATGGTGTCATGGGTGGTTGCCAGGGTGTTGCTATGCAGTTGCATATGCAGTTAGTGCTTGGCGACCCCTCGGATCCCTCCTTCATCTGTGGGATTTTCAAACAGTATCAAACATTTCCTCCAGGTCTGGCGTTTAAAGTTTCTGCATGATATTTCCACTGTTTGTGATGTAATTGCTGGTAATATAGTGCAAGGACCGAATGAATCCTTTGTGTTTTTCACTGCTGTATTAATTTCATCAGCTTTTCGTCATCACAGTCGAGAACAAGACTCATTCATCAGTATTTATCCTAAAGAAACATCAGCTTGCAGAACGATGTTCGTCCGTACGCAGACAGAATAATCAATAGTAATCAATAGAGGTTTATTCAGAAACACGAGAACCTGAAGCTGCTGTTGCCATAGTAACTGCTTCACACATCTGACGTGGAAACATGTTTGATATTCATCCAAACTGACCGCATCCATCTGCACTCGAGCCGATTAGCACTAACAAATCCAACAGAGTGACTGTCTGCATGTTAACCAGGACAGAGTTTCTCTCTCAGCAGCACACACTCACAGTCTCTCTCTCTCACACACACACACACACACACACACACACATGTTCGTTTTTGTGAAAAGCGGGGACTCTCCATAGGTGTAATGGTTTTTATACTGTCTTTACTGTATGTGTTATTGTCCTACACCTAAACCTACCCCTTACAGGAGACTCTGTGCATTTCAACTTTCCCCAAAAAAACTAATTCTGAGTGATTTATAAGCGTTTTGAAAAGTGGGGACATGGGTCAATGTCCTGAGATGTCACCTTCACCTTGTAATACCTGTCATACCTTTGTCATTATACAAATCTATGTCCTGACTTTTCACAAAAACGCGTACACACTCACACACACACTCACAGTCTCTCTCTCACACACACACACACACACACACACACTCACACTCACGCACACGCACACACACTCTCACGCACACACACTCTCACGCACACACACACACACACACACTCACACTCACGCACACACACACACACACACACACACACACACACACACACACACACACACACGCACACTCTCACGCACACACACACACACACACACACACACACACACACACACACACACACACACACACACAGGAAACTTTGTGCTATTTCAGATTTTCAATACACTCTATTCTGTGTGATTTATAAGCGTTTTGAAAAGTGGGGACATGGAGTAATGTCCTTAAGAGTCACCTTCTCCTTGTAATACCCTTGTCATTATACACATCTATGTCCTGATTTGTCACAAAAACGTGCACACACACACACACACACACACACACACACACACACACACACACACACACACACACACACACACACTTGAGGGATCTATGAATATTGAGGAATATTGACCAGTTGATGTCTGATTCCCGTCTGTGATCATGTGGCTTTCTTGAGTGAAAGTGTGTGTGTGTGTGTGTGTGTGTGTGTGTGTGAGATGCACTATAGACTGTTCAGAGAGGGAACATTTCTCTCTCTCTCTCTCTGGAACGAGGGGGCGTTCTGACCTCACTCGACCCTGTGCAGAAGGAAACATGGCCAACTGCTTCCTGTCAGCTGCCACTCAAAGGCCTGATGAAAGAATGTGGGGGAACAGCTCATTTCTCTGGAGGAAGAACAATCTCTGCTGTATCTGCAGCCAATCATCGCTCTGTCCTCTGAAAGCCCACGGCGAGAGTCACGAGCGCTGACCACACATCCCACACCAGCAGATCACATCAGGCGCTGTTTCTGAACACTCACTTTCATCGTATTGTGCTTCAGTTGTTATTTAATCACTCGTGTACATCTAAACTCCACATGAACACAAAAGTATTGTTTCATCGACACAGTGACACGTCTGTAAACATGATTCTTTCGTAAGCAGCTCATTCTTCGCTAATGAGTCTCACGTCCAGATTCACAAAGAGCCGTCGGTTCTCCCGTGTCAAATAACTAACAACAAGAGAACAGATTCAGAACAGAAAGCAAGGTTAAATCGAGCGTGTTCCTCACATGAGCGTGGCTGTGGTTTTCTAGGCACGTCAGGTGTTGCTGCAGGATTTAATTGACCGTCCAAAAGCTTTTTAGCCATTTCATGTAAATCAAGGGAGAGTTTGTGCTTGACGCTGAATGTTTTATATTCAAAGTGTTCCACAGACAGAGTTTGCACATGAATGTTGTTCAGGTCCGTCCCCAATCAGAGTGACCTGTTCAGAGCGGGTCTGTGTGATACGGGTTAGACCACAACAGAACCCTTTCAACTAATTGAGCAGCATACAAAACTCTGCATATCTGTCTGATGTGTTGTATTTTGATGTGCTTTGATGATAAGAGTTTGGGTTTGCAGGGTAGCTGTGTAGCGTAATTTACTATGGTGACAAAACCCGCTCAAAACCAACCCACCTTCTTGAGCCCGAAAACTCAAACTCAAAAGTTTACTCAAACTAAACTTGCTCCAGGCCACTGGGGACTGAAATAAACCTGTGACACTACTGGAGATTACAGACTTCAGTGTGAGGGTTTGTCGGCTCTCTGGTTTGGTGTTCAGCCTCTGCACTCATTTATCATCTGGACCTTTAGCTTCAGAACTTTCACACACAGCAGTAACACAAGAAAGAAACACTGGAGGTCCAATCACACAATCTACGATCCATCATATGAAGACAAGCATTCATCTCATGACTCAAGGTTAGAGTAAACAATGAAAGCATGTTTACCAGAGAGAACACACACTCGGAGCTCTGTGTGTTATAGAGTTTAATGGTGCAGAATAGTAGAGCAGAACTCAAGACTTTTTATAAAAGCATTTGCTTGCATCAACTGATTTTATTTTTATTTATTAGTTTTTTTTCTGCCTGTTAATGCTTCTTTTTTGCTGTTGAGCAGAAAACGCAGATGTTTCATCCGAATGATTAATTTTACGTCTGTTTGTTTGGCGCTGTTGTAAATCTACAGGGTTTGGGTTTAAACTGTGCGTTCATGTGTGCAAAGGTTGAAAAAGTTGAGTTTCTTAGTTTCAATCTCCTCAAAAAAAAAAAGACAGAAATATTTCAGGGTCACGTTTGTCCAATTTGGTTACATTTTTTGCACCCAGAATTGTTTGGTGTGACATCATTCTAAATTTAGCGGGAGCGGATGTTGCTGAAAGCGGTACTGATGTATTACAAGAGCTCTGTTGTTTTTTTCAGTACTTCATTTATACGGTGAAAGACACCGTCCTGAAATCTGATCTGGTCAAACTCAGACTCAGACAATTAGCTATAGATGATGTCACTTCCTGGAGTGTAACATCTCATTATGGAAGTGGCTTTTGTTAAAGGATATTACGGGATAGAAAGTGATAGTGAGGACAAAGGAAAAACACCTGTAACGTTTGTGAATAATAAATGAGCCGACAGGACGAGTTCATTGCATTTATTTTCTCTCCCGGCTCGCCGCCGCCGCTCTGATATTTAATATATTGAAAGTGGTTTTCTCTCCTCCGTCAGAGTCAATATGAAACTGTCACCTTCCATCAGTGTGACGTGAATCTATTTCACTTTGTCTTTAAAACTGGACTTTCACAGAAAATCATTTCATTTGGCGTCTGGCCGGTACCGGCGATGGAGGGCCGCACGGTTCAATCGCGTTTATAGCACGTCTGATTATTAAAGCACAATTAATCTTCGCTGCGGCTCTCAGACAAATAGAAGCACAAAGTCTTTGATGTTTTGCAGTGAAACTCTCAGTGAAGATGAAAGCCACTCTGAAGCCTCCAGCGTTTTCAAGAGTATATGATGTGATACGGCACGCTGAACCTTATTTTTCATATTCATGTGCCTGATTCTCGGAGGAAATGAAGAACCAAGGAAACGTTTTGATTTGAAGAAAGAAACTAAGAATGGACAGACTCAATGCTTTCTCCAGCAGTTTAAAGAAAAGAGAGACACACGAGAGAAACCCAAGAGAAATATACTGCATGTACACATATATCACATACAGGTGATTTTTAGCTATGTGGACTTTTAAGGGAGTATTATATTTATTTAAGGCATGAAACGTGATGTAACTGAACACATGAAGTCATGTTATGTCTCTGTCTGTCTGCAGACGTGTGCACCGAATGAGTTGGTCAGCAGGTTTCTGGACACTTTGAGTCTGTCTGTCTGTCTGAGTCTCAGTGAATCTCAGGGAGTCTTTTGTGTTTGTAGTTCAGATCAATATGCATTGGTTCGGTCTGTACGAGGAGGAAGAGATCTGACGCACGCCGAGGTCTAATCAGATGATAGGCGGGTGGCGAGACCCTCAGGGACCCTCGGGCACGTTTCTGATTCTTCACTGTGTTCAACTTCAAAGCGTTTCAATTAAGTCTCTCCAGAAGGAAGCATCCAGGGAAAATGGTTCGATAAAAGTTCAAAGGTGTAAACACACTTAGACTGTCCTGTCATATTAAATATGAAGAGATGTTCCTCTAGAACGGCCCTCCTGCAGAACGTCGAGATACTGCGGTGCTGGATCAGAGAGAGGAGCATCTGAACATCACGATACACCTCTGTCCTGACGACTGATTCATTCACTCCTGTCTGTACATTGATTCGTTGATTCATTCAAACCCATCTGTACATTGATTCGTTGATTCATTCACACCCGTCTGTACAGCGATTCGTTGATTCATTCACACCCGTCTGAACATTGATTCGTTGATTCATTAACTCCCGTCTGTACAGCGATTTGTTGATTCATTCACACCCGTCTGTACAGCGATTCGTTGATTCATTCACACCCGTCTGTACAGCGATTCGTTGATTCACTCACACTCGTCTGTACAGCGATTCGTTGATTCATTCACACCCGTCTGAACATTGATTCGTTGATTCACTCACACTCGTCTGTACAGTGATTTGTTGATTCACTCACACTCGTCTGTACAGCGATTCGTTGATTCATTCACACCCGTCTGTACATTGATTCGTTGATTCATTCACTCCCGTCTGTACAGCGATCCGTTGATTCACTCACACCCGTCTGTACATTGATTCGTTGATTCATTCACTCCCGTCTGTACAGCGATCCGTTGATTCACTCACACCCGTCTGTACAGCGATTCGTTGATTCACTCACACTCGTCTGTACAGCGATTCGTTGATTCACTCACACTCGTCTGTACAGCGATTCATTGATTCATTCACACCCGTCTGTACAGCGATTCGTTGATTCACTCACACCCGTCTGTACAGCGATTCGTTGATTCACTCACACTCGTCTGTACAGCGATTCGTTGATTCATTCACACCCGTCTGTACATTGATTCGTTGATTCATTCACTCCCGTCTGTACAGCGATTCGTTGATTCATTCACACCCGTCTGTACAGCGATTCGTTGATTCATTCACACCCGTCTGTACAGCGATTCGTTGATTCACTCACACTCGTCTGTACAGCGATTCGTTGATTCATTCACACCCGTCTGAACATTGATTCGTTGATTCTTTCACACCCGTCTGTACATTGATTCGTTGATTCATTCACTGCCGTCTGTACAGCGATCCGTTGATTCACTCACACTCGTCTGTACAGCGATTCGTTGATTCATTCACACCCGTCTGAACATTGATTCGTTGATTCATTCACACCCGTCTGTACAGTGATTCGTTGATTCACTCACACTCGTCTGTACAGCGATTCGTTGATTCATTCACACCCGTCTGTACAGCGATTCCTTGATTCATTCACACTCGTCTGTACATTGATTCGTTGATTCATTCACTCCCGTCTGTACAGCGATTCATTGATTCATTCACACCCGTCTGTACAGCGATTCGTTGATTCATTCACTCCCGTCTGTACAGCGATTCATTGATTCATTCACTCCCGTCTGTACAGCGATTCGTTGATTCATTCACACCCGTCTGAACATTGATTCGTTGATTCATTCACACCCGTCTGAACATTGATTTGTTGATTCATTCACACCCGTCTGTAAAGCGATTCGTTGATTCATTCACACCCGTCTGAACATTGATTCGTTGATTCATTCACACCCGTCTGTACAGTGATTCGTTGATTCATTCACACCTGTCTGTTCAGCGATTCGTTGATTCATTCACACCCGTCTGTACAGCGATTCATTCACACTGATGATCGATTTCACAGTACACTGGAATAATGCTCATCCTCATTCTGAATCATTATTCATATGATTGTTTTTAAATTTAATGTCTCATGAAATCTCTCCTCATCTTGTTGTTTGCGTGTTTATTTGGCTTTTCTCTGTTTTGTGACACTGTTAAATTGCTGGTAATGAGACGGTTCCGCCCTTCAGAAAACCTCATTTATTTCACTTTTATTATGGCAGGCGCCATCGATGTTTTAATAGAGTCGCTCTGGCTGTATTAACGGGAGGAAATTATTTGACCGATGTCATGAATTGGTCTCATTCATACTCGTCTCCGGCCGGCTGGAGAAACCGATCAGCAGAATCAGGATGAATGTGTGTGTAGATGAGCTTTTCCTTTGACTCTGAGTTCAGTGTGTTTCTCCAGAGATTAGAACGACTGATGTTTCCACAAACCCTCGGCTGACGCTCATCCTCAAATCACCACGCATTCGCCATGATCACAGACACAGTCATTCAGACACACAACATCTCCGTCATGGTTTCTGACAGATCGTCTTGAACGCAGATCAGACTGATGTGTTTAAGGTGATGAGATCTGATCTGATCTGAGAGTCTGTAGCTCATCATGTGATCACATCATCTAATCATCAGCAGAATCATGTTACACACTAAATATTCCATGGAAGAATTTCGTGACACTTTATTTTAAGGTGTCTTTGTTACACAGGTTACATGTACTTACAATTATAATAACAATAAATTATGCAAAATTGCATGCAAGTAACCCTGATAAGCCAAACCCTAACCAGAGGTGGGTAGAGTACCCAAAAACCGTACTCAAGTACTTGAAGAAATATTTACTCAAGTAAAAGTAAAAGTAATAGTCTGAATAGTTACTTGAGTAAGAGTAAATCGGATAAAAAAACTACTCAAGTAGTTAGTTACTAGTTACTTTGGATCATATACTGAATATAGTATATTTTTATTTATTTATATATATATATATATATATATATATATATATATATATATATATATATATATATATATATATATTTAAATACAATTTTATGTACATACATATATAAATACACACACTGCCGTTCAAAATACTTTTAATGTTTTTTTTTTTATATGTAATTTATTTCAGTGATGCAAATCAGAATTTTTATCAGCCTGATTTATTATCAATGCTGTTCTTTTTTAGCTTTCTATTCATAAAAGAACCCTGAACAAAATATACAGCTCAAGACCAGCACAAACCAGCATACCAGCTTCAAAACATACCTAACCAGCATATGCTGTTTTTTGTTTTTCTTTTTTTTTCAACAACACTGATAATAAATCAGTATATTTGAATGATTTCTGAAGATCATATGACTCTGAAAACTGGAGTAACAGCTTATACAAACTTATACAAGTTAAATTAAATTATGTTTTAAAGTTTAATTATGTATTATAAAAGTATATAACCTCTGACACGGAGAAGAGTGAAAACTCCTCACGTGACCGCTACAGAACATCTGAACATAACGAAACGAATCCACATTGACGGATCTTCTTCCGTCTGTTCTGCAAATTGCAAACAAATGTAGCCTTTATTTCTGCAAGCGTAAATATTGTGAAAATATCAATATTATTTGTGTCTAGGCAAGGCATTCCTCCTGGAACTAATGCGGGTTTGGCGGGTGTTCATTTCATACTCTGTGACAGCTTATTTAATGAATAAATTATACAATGTATTTAATGTGTAAGGTACATGTACAACAAACTGGTAATGTCATAGTGGTATCGTGTATTGTAATCGAATCTATACCTGTGGAACCGACAGCACACGCGGTGTTCGTCTAATAAAGATCTTCATAGCTAGCAAACCATAGCCTTTGCAGATTTGCTTTCAACTGACTGTAGATCCAAAGCCACGTCTTCAACGCTCTTGATGTTACAACTCTGAGTGAGAGCCGCTTCAGACGACTCAGCGCGTGCGGCAGGGAACTGAACGAATCATTCAAACTGATTCACGAACCGATTCACTGGTCTGCCTACTGGTTTGATCAAGCCTTGGAACAGAATTGACTCAAAAGAATGAATCATTCGCGAACGGCCATCTCTCATTTCCCAGAAAAAAAGTAGACGGCGCGCTTGGAATAAATTGAAGGATTTTTAACTTGTATTGCATTAAGATAAAGTAACGAGAGGAGCGTCGCCCACAGTAACGAAGTAAAAGTACCGTATTTTCACTAAAAATGTACTTGAGTAGGAGTAAAAGTACCCATTTTTAAATATACTCTAAAAGTATTAGTTACCCAAAAAATGTACTCAAGTAAATGTAACGAAGTAAATGTAACTCGTTACTACCCACCTCTGACCCTAACCACACAGTAAGTGCATGTAGTTAATTAATATTACTCAGTACTTAAATGTATAATTACACTGTAACAAGGACACCTTAAAATAAAAGGTTAACCACAAATTTCATCTCAGTTTCTGTGCTGTTATTGTGTGAACCTGCTTGCTTTTCCCTCAGGAAAGACTTCTTTCTTTCTTTTTTTAAATTTTTTTTTTAAAGATTTATTTTTTGGCCTTTTTGCCTTTATGATAGTTTTGATCTGACAGCAAGTGAAGTGTGAGAGAGAGGGGATCGGGACAGATCCGTGAGCCGGGATTCGAACTTGGGACACCTGTAGCGCAACAACTCTTTCATTCTTTCTATCTTTCTGTATTTTATTACATAGTCTTGCATTTCCAGTGCATCAGTCTGAGTGATTTGAGGGATTTGAGCAGTTGCAGCGTCAGGGTTTGAGGACAGAAACACTCGTGTGTTTGGATCGCGTCCTGAGCGCTCGGGTCGAGTCGGTGAAGAGCGACAGCTGTTGCGGTGAGTATGATGGATAGCGGCGCGTCTCGTCACATCTGTGATGCTCTGATCAGCCTAATAACCAATCAACAGCTTCATCAGAGCAGAGGTGCGTCTCTGAACACCATCGTGACGGCCAAGGGCAGATCCATGACATTTATTAAATTGTTTTCCTGGCTGACATATCACATCTAAACCTGACCTTTAGCGCTCTAAACGCGCCTGTAAATGCAGCGCGGCTCTTACGAAGCGCCAGAGACCTTCTCTGCACAAAGCTTCAGTTTTTCTCCTCCGCTTCTCATCTGTTTTTCTCTTTGATCTCTTTGCTGATAGAAAAGACGGTTTCCAGACAGCTCTGTGTCTTTCTGAAGCCATGAAACAAAATCAAACGACAGTGACGCTTCACGCCGCAGAAGATGGAAACGTCATGTCTGGAGTCGGTTCGTCGTACAGCAACCACAGAAACCCGTTTGCTGCTGAAGTAATTAAGTGTCACAAAGAGCTTCACTGCTGTGGAGACGCTCCAGCGAAGCCGATGCGGTGCTGAATGCGTCTGAGATGCGCAGCGGCTCCGGACGCTCGTCTGTCCTGCAGGCCGCTGTGTCTCAGTGTTTCTCTTTCATATTAAAGCCGAGCGTCTGACAGAATGTTCAAAGTGTTGCTGATCAAAGGCGGCGCGTCATTCCTCGTTCTGCTGCTTTCAGGAGCTTCATATGATGCTCTCATAGATGCCCTGGTGTTACTGCAGCGCTGCATGTGAATGAGCTGCACTGATTCACACTGATGTCGAATCAGTCGCTCTGAGCATCTCAGACATCGTCGCTGTGTTTGTGTCTGTCACTCTGCATCGAGAAGATCTCTGATCCGGGAGCCATAAACTCCTGCAGATCCGGTGGAGAATCCTCCAGGCTTCAGAGGTTCATATTTACTGCACATATAGCAAATGTTTTCTGTCCCAGCTCCGGGCCAGACGATCACTTTTCCCTCGACCCAAGTACCGCAAAGAATGGCGGCCCTGAAGTGGCCCAGAACTGGATTAAAGACCAAGGCCACACGTGGGTCATAACCGGCCCGAATCTCAGCCAGTAATCACCCTGAACTGGGCCAAAACATGTTTTATTATTGGTACCAATTCTCAGCCTCAAGTAAACCAGAATCCCCAAATCTGAGCCTTATATAGCCCAGATCCAATACAGAATATCTGATATTATTGCATTTACTATAATCGCCATTATTCATTTAGTGAAATGTTTTGGTAATGTACACACAAATTATGCCAATAAAGTACATTAAACTGAATAGAAAATCAGCCTTAAAATCCACAGGTCATGTAACTGTGCAATTAAAAACATATTGCGTTTGATGTTGCTGCCGTAAAACTTGTTGTAAAACTGCTTAACGGCAAATTTTTTAATTGTTACTATAGCTACAGAGAAAAGAGATACATATTGCAGATGAATGGTTTGAATTTGGATCTTTTCCTCACACAAATCATCACATGGATAACGAGGATTTGAATTAAAAAAATAATAATTTGATGATCATTTTTCTCAATGCTTGTGCATGACAGCATATTAATAAAATTATGTGTCCCGTGGTAAACCAAATAAATATAACATGATAATGATTAAATGATCTCTCTCTCTCTCTCTCTCTTTATGTAAAGATTCTAAGATTATTTGTACTGAGAATAATAATATATAATCAAATTATAATTAAGTGTAGTTTAATGCAGTTGACTGATTTACTGATTTGCTTTATTTTGAAATGATCATGTTGACAGCAAGCAGTGTCGGCCCAGATCCAGCCCACATTTCAAAGATTAAATTTAAAAAATACTATACTTAATTAAAATTTCTGTGATGATTTTATCATATTTTATGCATCTTGTTTTTCATGGGTCTCATAATATGCTGTCAGGTCACTGCCTGATCTGGGCCACACTCCTCCCACCAACAATCGGCGCTCGTATAGTTTGCCGTGATCCACGCCGTGCCATCATTGCCACACGGCCCATCTCTGGCTGAATGGGTGCATGCCATTACCGACAGGAGGCCAGCAGTGCCAGCTTCAGGCCACATTTGGACCAAGTCTGTTTGCTATGTGGGTTTTTACTGGAACACAGGACATTAAACAAACATGATGAGGCTTCTGTAGAGCTGCTTTACAGCTGGAATTAAGTCTGTTTCATAATTGATGAATTTTGCAACATTAGTTTCCAGGCTTTTTTTCCTGTTTTCACCATGAAGCTGCTTCGAAACAATCTGTATTGTGTTGCTCTATCCTAAGCGTTAAAGGGACAGAAGCGAGAGCGTGTTTCCGCCTGTGTTTGTCCAGCAGGAGCTCTTGACCGTGACGTTCATCTTCAGCTTCATAACTCTGACGTGTTGAGTTCAGGGATTTCAGATGTTGAACACCTTACCAGGTGATCTCCTGCAGTTTGTGTTTGTAATAAACTCCAGTAAGAGACACGTCTACTGAACTCATCTGACACTCGCTAACTGCTCGCTAGCAGCGCATTAGCGTGATGTATGTAGCGTTTGCAGGGGGCAACAGTGAAGAGGTCAAGAGGTCAAAGCATTCAGACTTACACGGTCTTCATCAGAGACTGATTCATAAATAACGATCCGTCACTGACGCCGCTTTGTTTATATTCTCCAGTTAATGAACACGCGTGTCAAATGATTTTCTTCATGATGGATTTCGACTATTAAACTTTATCAAGTGTGAAGCAGAGAAATTAAATTATTCATCAAATGGCCGTTTTACAA